>CM031612.1:19446678-19457159 GCA_018398815.1 Conus ventricosus | reverse complement strand
TTTTGTTGTGGCATACTGCGTGGTGTATTGCGTGTGTGTGTGTGTGTGTTGTGCGCGACGTATTTTTGAAACGCAGTGTCTCAGCCAGTTTTAGTTTGGTGACTGTCTCTGCAAAAATGATGGTATTGAAAATGACTGTCTGCGCGAAATGATTAGGAAAACATAGTTTGAAGTCTTACTTGTCAGAGAACAGTAAAACCTTTATTCTGGGCCACTTTCGCCCGAAAACTGGTTTGAGGGCGAAGGTGGCCCAGAATGAAGGTTTTTACTGTTCTCTTGCTTTGTCGCGGAGCCGGCGTGAGTGGGCATCCCTCCAACGACAATCATCGGGAACTTGTCGATGCCGATGATGGCCTGAATATGAGTCACCACGGTTGTTTGCTGGTTATTTTACCACGTCATCATTATGGTGGTGTCTTGAACATTACACACGCGCGCGCGCGCACACGCACACACACAACACACACACACACACACACACACACACTCATAGACACCACACACACACCACACACACACACACACACACACACACACACACACACACACACACATAACACCTACAAACACACACACACACGCACACACACCTACACACACCTACACACACACACACACACACACACACACACACACACCTACACACACACACCTACACACATACACACACACCTAACACACACACACACCTCTACACACACACACACACACACACACACACACACACATACACACGCACACACACACACGCACACACACACACGCACACACACACACACACACACACACACACCTACACACACACACACACACACACACACACACACCTACACACACACACACACACACACACACACACCTACACACACACCTACACACACACCTACACACACACACACACACACACACACACACACACACACACACACCTACACACACACACACCTACACACACACACACACCTACACACACACACACACACACACACACACACACACACACACACAACACACACAAGATGATAATGGCAGACGGGGATAGGCTAACCATCCAGGAGAGTGGGATGGAGGTATGGAAGGACCTTTGTAACGCTTCACTCAACGACCAGGATTGCATCATTTTCAGTTGGCAGCAGATCTCTCTCTCTCTCTCTCTCTCTCTCTCTCTCTCTCTCTCTCTCTCTCTCTCTCTCTCCCGTGTGTGTGTGTGTGTGTGTGTGTGTGGGGGGGTTATGTGTGTGTAGCACGAGCGTGATTCGAACTCTGAACTTCATCTGCAAACTCTGGAACACCACTGAACTTGCATGTGCTCATAACATTCCTGGCCACAGTAATTTCGAGTCGAACTGGTCAGTAGGCCTATCGGTCAGATCACAGGGACTGTTGCTGGACAGACATGGTGCACACACACACACACCCCTCCACCTCCCCACCTGAGGAGGACGTTCATTGGCGCTGGCTTCACGTTTAACTGTCGTCAGTATGGGGCTTAATACGTGATATCCTCCGTATGTTGGATCGGAGCAGGCACCACAGTATGCATGAATTGTATTCTCTCTCTCTCTCTCTCCTCTCTCTCTCTCCTCTCTCTCTCTCTCTCTTTCTCTCTCTCTCACACACACACACACACACACACACACACACACATACACACACGCGCGCGCGCACACACACACTATGTCTGTCTGTCTGTCTGTCCATATACATTTAAACAAACATGGGCATGCAAACCCGTATGTACATTAAGCATACACACACACGGATTTACACACTATGGTAACGTATGAACAGCCTATGAAGGATATCTTTGGTACTCTAACACACACACACACGCACACATGCACGCACGCACCCACCCACCTGCACACACACACACACACACACACGTACGCGCACACACAAACACACACACACACACACACACACACACACACACACATGCGCGCGCTCTCACGTGCCTTGTGGCATTCTGATCTGTGCGCACGCATGCACACACACACACACACTCGCATACACACACGCACATTCGTGCGCACGCATGCATGCACATACACACACACACACACACACGCATGCGCTCGCGCACATTATGGCATTCTGATCTGTGTTCTGGATTTTCTCTCGTGTTCCAAGAAGACGTTGATCGTATGTAAATGTGATCAGTCTTTTTCGTTTGTATTATCGACCTGCTGTCGACAGAAGGCAGCAGAGATCAACAGCCTGGCTAAGAACGACAGATGCTGAGAGCTTCTCCTACCAATCACAGAAAATTACTGTTTTCGATGCTTGGGGACACCTGTGGGGACACCTGTGATGGCTCACCATCATTCCAAGAGATTTCCTCTCTGACCTCTATAGTTCTTTAAGACCGAGTGTCTCTCTCTCTCTCTCTTTTTTTTTTTCCTTATCAACAAGGAGGCAGATTTCAAAGGGAAAGAAGCTGAACAAGACTCTAGATTGTTGAACCTCCATGTTTTTCATTGTTGAATTCTGTTAGTTTTTTACAAATTTTTTTGTATATGCCAGGCTACGCTGACTTTCTCCTGGTCAGGAGAGAAAGATTTCAACGTTCACTTGTTTGGCTCTAGGAAAAAAAAAAAGAAGTGAATAAATCAGTCAGTCAATCAAACAATAAATAAATAAATAAATAGACATGGATATTGGGGAGGGGTAGGGGGGACAACCCCAATGGGATCCAAAGACTGATGATGTTGGCGTGTTGCCTGTTGTCCAGGCCAAGATCAATCCCACCGCCTTACACCCAGCCCTGGTGTTGGGTCAGCGCTTCACTGGCCCTGAGCGGCGTCAGCAGACATGTGAACGCAGCAGTGGCGCCCTCACTCCTTCTGGAGAAGAGTCATCACCTTCTGCAGTCCTTCATCGGCAAGGCGGGCTTCCCCCGGGACCATCTTCACACCATGAAGATGGACCTGTATGCTGATGTCATCAAGGAACTAAACCAGGCAAAATGTAGAGAGAGAGAGGGGGGGAGGGGGGGGAGGAGGTGAGGGAGGAGGGATGGCATCAAACGAGAAACCCTCTGCGTTGTGTTGTACAATGTTATACTGTTCTGTGCAGCACTGTGCTGATTGTACTGTATAGCTCTGTCGCGCACAGTACATGTTATGCACTGTAGAGAAATACTCTGCATTTTAAGGATTGTTTTGTACCTTCTGTACTTTATTGTACAGCACCATAACGTGACTGTTCATGATATGTGTTAATGAGGGGAGAGAGAAAAGAGAGAGGGAGGGGGTGGAGGGATTCATATAAAATAAGTTAACCAGAGGAAAAAGGAGCTAGCATTGTGGTACGTGTTAATGAAAGGAAGGTAAAGCTGACATCATATGTATTCATGAGAGAACAGAGAAGAGCTAAACCATGAGATGTGTTCGTGAGAGGTCAGGGGAAAAGCTAACATCGTGATATATGCAAATGAGAGAGGTCAGGGAAAAAAGCTAACATCGTGATATATGTAAATGAGGGGGAGTTAGAGAGAGAAGCTGACATTGTGATATGTGTCAATGAGAGAAAAACCTAATATCGTGATATAGGTTAATGACAGGAGCTGACATTATTATATTGTTAGTAAGAGGAGACAGAGATGCTAGCATTATGACATGTGCTAATCAGAGAAGAGTTATTTAACATTGTGATGTGTGTTAATTGAAAGGAGAGAAAGTATAGTTAACATCGCAATGTGTGCTAATGAGGACAGGGAAGACCTGACACCGTGATGTGTGTTAATGAGAATCAAAATAATTATGGATGTAGAATGATTCATTTGAGTAAAGCACGATGCCTTTACACATTTAGTGGAAGATGTGGTCAAGGGGAAGATGTGGTCAAGTGGAAGATGTGGTCAAGTGGAAGATGTGGTCAAGATGCCAATATTGGTACTTACACTTACACAATCAACTTCTGTTCACATTTAGTGGAAGATGTGGTCGAGATGCCAATATTGGTACTTACACTTACACAATCAACTTCTGTTCACATTTAGTGGAAGATGTGGTCGAGATGCCAATATTGGTACTTACACTTACACAATCAACTTCTGTTCACATTTAGTGGAAGATGTGTTCGAGATGCCAATATTGGTACTTACACTTACACAATCAACTTCTGTTCACATTTAGTGGAAGATGTGGTCGAGATGCCAATATTGGTACTTACACTTACACAGTCAACTTCTGTTCACATTTAGTGGAAGATGTGGTCGAGATGCCAATATTGGTACTTACACTTACACAGTCAACTTCTGTACACATTTAGTGGAAGATGTGGTCGAGATGCCAATATTGGTACTTACACTTACACAGTCAACTTCTGTACACATTTAGTGGAAGATGTGGTCGAGACGCCAATATTGGTACTTACACTTACACAGTCAACTTCTGTACACATTTAGTGGAAGATGTGGTCGAGATGCCAATATTGGTACTTACACTTACACAGTCAACTTCTGTTCACATTTAGTGGAAGATGTGGTCAAGATGCCAATATTGGTACTTACACTTACACAGTCAACTTCTGTACACATTTAGTGGAAGATGTGGTCGAGATGCCAATATTGGTACTTACACTTACACAGTCAACTTCTGTTCACATTTAGTGGAAGATGTGGTCGAGATGCCAATATTGGTACTTACACTTACACAGTCAACTTCTGTTCACATTTAGTGGAAGATGTGGTCGAGATGCCAATATTGGTACTTACACTTACACAGTCAACTTCTGTTCACATTTAGTGGAAGATGTGGTCGAGATGCCAATATTGGTACTTACACTTACACAATCAACTTCTGTTCACATTTAGTGGAAGATGTGGTCAAGATGCCAATATTGGTACTTACACAGTCAACTTCTGTTCACATTTAGTGGAAGATGTGGTCAAGATGCCAATATTGGTACTTACACTTACACAGTCAACTTCTGTTCACATTTAGTGGAAGATGTGGTCAAGATGCCAATATTGGTACTTACACTTACACAGTCAACTTCTGTTCAGTTATTGATCATGTGCTTGGTGATGTATACCCATTTCAGAAGGTATTGGATTTTTATATTGAACCATTTGATGTTTTGATCATTGATATATTCATAATGCAGTAACATTAAAACTTAGTGTGAGAAATACATTGGTTGACAAAACTATTTTTCATGCTCGGAATACTGGTGTAAACATTGATGTGCAACCACCACTACATACACAAACAGCACGAGCGTGCAGGGTAAAAGCTTGGAATCCCAACAAGTCAACTTAGTTTACAAGTTTCTTACAAGATAGAGCTAGCATACCAGAAATTTCTTATCTTCTTGACAGTGATAAAAGGGATATTAATGAGACAACAAGAAATTAGTAGATAGATTACTCAGTGCTGCAAAGAAAAGTCTCTAGATACAACATATCCCAGGCTATCGGTTGAATCTTATCGGAAAAAGAACAATGAGCCATGGTTTGACAAAGAGTGTAAGGAAAAGCTAAAACAGTAGTTTAACAATAGATCTAAAGCAAAAGTAAATAGCATATCGCTGAATTCAGAACATTCACCCTGGTATAACAGAGCCTACAAAATGTTATTAAAAGCGCTGGGATTAAGCACAAACCTGAGGGTATACTGGCAAGAAATATGTGGATGAAACATTATGAAATCGGGTATCAACATGAATATTTCGTTGATCATTTTTGAGAAATCGATAAAGCAGATAAAACAGAAAATGATAAATTTAGTCACAGTATCGGTGATGCAATAAGAAATGAAAATATATTTTGGATAGTCCAATTACTATGGATGAATTGTTAAAAGTAGTCAGTTCTTTACACGGTGGAAAGTTTAATGCTGTTTTGGATGATGAAAATGTACTGGATGAATACTACCTGTATACAAAATAATGGGAATTCACGAAACCCAGATAAATATAGAGGCATTACAAAGCACAGTTGTGTGAGTAAATTATTTACATGTACTATCAACAACAGATTTCAAGATTTTTTAAAGAATGAAAACTTCTTCCAAAATGTCAAAGCGATTTTAGAAAGAATCATAGCACCACAGATCACATGTTTGTATTAAAGTCACCAGTTGATCTTTTCTTCTAAGCAAAAATTGTATTGTGCTTTCATTGACTGTCACAAAGCATTTGATTCAGTATGGCGTGGTGTTTTATGGATAAAAATTATTCATACTGTTATGCACAGCAAATTAGCAAGTTTTGCTATGATCTTGAATGCATGCACACACGTATGCACGCATACACACACACAGTGAACAGATCACTTGGATCCACTGTTTGATAAGGATCCGCATGGAGATTGTATTGTTTAGACAAAATCCTTGGGTCATGTTCCATAGTTTCCGCCAAGGCTCGTTAAAACTGGTTCTATAGTTTTAGCTTCATAATTCTAATTAAGAATCATGTTAACCAATCCAGGATCTGCCATTTGATCTTGATCTGCCACACAGACCCACGCTAAAACATAATGGATCTGTTCCTGGGCTACGCTCCCATCTTTGACGACCGTTGGTTAAGACAAATTTTTATGGACTAATCCTACTGCCCGATGGAAAAACAAGCAAACAGGTGCAGATGAAAGCATAACTCCATGTTGTAGGTCAGCATCAGATAAAAGACTCACTTTAGAATTTGTTGCTGTATTGCACAGACCTGATAAAACAAATCCAAGTCGATCCTCCACCCCCACCCCAAGACTTTGTAAACTTGTTTTATTTTGTGAATGAACGTCTCTTCTCTGCATGTGCTGTGTGTGACATGAACTGAAGGTGAAAGTGTGTATTACTTGTGTGCGTGAGACTGTGTGTGCGTAAATGTGTAATATTAACTGGGAGTAAAGGTGTGTATATATAATTCTGGTGTGTGTGTGCCTTCAATTTACTGTGGTATGTGCATGCTGCGTGTTATTTTCTGTTGTGTGTGGATGCAAATCTATGTGTACATGCTCAACCGTACATGCATATCATTTGTGCATGTATGGTGTCAGCATGCATATACATTTTTTGACTCTGTGTGTGTGAGTGTGTCTGTGCATACACCGGTGTGTGAGGGCGTGTGCATGAAGTGACAAATAGGATACCAGTACACTCAAAAACAATACACAGCAAATTTCAATAAGTAAAAACATTTTATTCTCAAACTCTCTCTCCACATGTCACTTCCAAGCCCACGCAGAATCCCAGTTTCTACCTTTCTTGATTAAATGCATAATGCTCTTTGCCACTGAGGAGATTCACATGCGCACAATAAATAGCACTACAATAAACATTACTGCACTTAACACACACTTGTTGCAGATGTGCATTTTGTTGACTGTTTTCACTGATCTTGTTACATGAAACAATATTCTTTTTTTTTGGCATGCCAACTGTCTGCTGACAAATATAAGGATTGAGTGAGATTGCCATATGAACGCATAAATTTTCTCTATCCGTCTCTCTTTCTCTCTCTCACACACACACACACACACACACACATACACACACACACATCACTGTCACATGTCCAGAAAACACTGTGAAAAAGCATTCATTCAAGGTGTTTTTTTCTTTTTCTGGCTCCTCTTCCATACCCCCGGCCCCCTCGAAGCCAATTCCAATTTCACTATAGAGCTGCACCCATGTTTGTCATATTGCTGCTCTGGTATTCCACAGGCAGCGGTCAGTATTAAGCCACCACAAAGCAACCCATCACAGGAGACACTGCATAGCTGCCAGGTCAATTTTGTGGTGCTTGCTTGTTCTGATGCAACGTTTTTCTTTCTTCTTTTTTTAATAACAAAACTGGAAAAGGCAAATCAACGAACAAATGAAACAAGTCAAAAATTGTCCTAACGTTGAGCTCATTCTCTAACTTTCCATAAAAAACAACTTTTTATTTGTGAGTTATCTGATGTCAAGTCCCAGTGGCGTCGCTCTCACAACCCTGATTCCAGATCTTAGCTTGTCCCAGAGCTTAATCTAGGATTTTTTAAAAAGGGGGGCAGTCCCCCCTTCATATCAAAAAAATGGGGGCACTCTCCCCCCCCCACCCCCCCCCCCCCACCCCCCCCACTCCCCAGGGTCACTTCTTCAGCCAATCGTCTTGTAACCGGTGTTCCCTTGCACTGGCACTCTTTTCGGGCTGCTTCTCCGAGCTTTTGGATGTAGTCGTGGTTTCTTCATGATCTTCTCCACCCTCGCATGGCACAGAATCTTTTTTTTTCACTTTTCCTCCACGAAAGTCGAAGTTGAATAGGGTGGATGCACGCTTCATTTTTGAAAATATCCAATATAGCGCCTTAAACTCTCGCAACTTCTCGTCAGTGATCGAGATGGAGGAGATGAACGCCACCGACTGGTTGATTTACACTAACAGCCAATGAAATATCGAGAAATCGTTCGCTCCTTCTCAGTCCTACTCCTAGTTTCAGTTTTTCAAGCAGACGACAAACGAGTGCCCGCAACGATCAGTGAACAGGGCGGGCAGTCCTGCAAATGTGTAGGTGTGCCCGCGTTAAGACTCGATAATTGCGGAAGGAACAGATTTTCAGGGGATTGTACCAATCCCGCGCTCTAGATTAAGCTCTGTTGTCCTGTTGCTTCAGTACTGGTAGGGCACAGGGAGCATTCGATATCAGGTCATCATAAAGCAACCCATACAGCAGACACTGCACTCTTGATAGTCATGTGTCTACTCCGATCATAGTCAGTCTGGTGGTTTCAGTGGTGCTTGATCTAATCCAACAGACACAGAAGACCACTTACGATGTGCGTTTCTGACAGCTGGTTTCAGAGCCAGTATAAGTTAGCTGTTTACCCCCCCATGCACCGTCACATCCCTCTCACGACAGTCCCCTGAACTTGCTGATACCAAGTACTTAGATATAAACTCCTAGAGATACAGACATGGAAGGGAAATCAAGCATGTGGCCACAACCGAAGCTGGGTATGGGGGGGCCCTCGAACTGAAACTATATTTTCTGTGTTGATCAACGAGGATACTGAAGACAGGTGTTTTTTTTTTCTCAGGCTTTTGAGATTTTTTGTTTTTTTTGATGATCAACAAGGATGAAGTTTTGCAGTTACACTTCGATCACAGACTACAGGACGGGGCTGACTGTACTCTATGCTTCATCATCTAATATAGCCTTGCATCAACCACCACCAAGAAATACAGACATCTGCAGCGTTGATCTGAAAATCTGAGCTATGCACTTGGAGATGCATTCACAAAGTGAACCAAGTTTGACCATCCAGTTCCGGTGTTTCCATTAACTCTGTATGTACAAGCTGGCTGGGGCCCTTGTAAGAGCCACCTGCTCAGAACAACGCTTGCAAGAACAGCTAAAGATTTGATTAAAGGGTTTATTCTACTACAGTTGGAGTCTGCAGAGGAAAGGAAGTGCTAGGATTGAAGGAAGGAATGCCAAGTGGAGATCTGGAAGGAAAGTGCTTATTTTTGTCAGAAACTAGGCATGGGAATCACAGGCACCTGACTTGTGTCTTTCTTAGGATACACTACATTACAGCCCTAAAATTCTGCAAATGCCTGATAGGATTCAAACTCAAACCAATGACCTTCTTCCCCACAACCTATGATGACAACAACCACTGGACCATGGCAGCTAATACTTAACACAAGTTCTGATTGTTACAGGGCACATGATACACACAAAAACTCCTCCATCAAGCAACACAAACAACCATCATTCAAACATAAGAATAAAGAAAACAATCATTCAGTCGGAGGTACAAACGTGCTGGTTTTCTCATTTTGAATGATCCTCTCTTTCATTTCTTTGGCCTTTATCCTGTTTTGTTGTCGTTTCTCAATCCGCTAAAAACACAAAAAAGCAGTGAACTGCTTCAATGATCAAATTAAATTGATGATGATGATGACCAAAAACAAAACAAACAAAAAAAGGAAATAAAACAAACCAACCTTGCAAGTTCAACAGAATGGCAGACAATAAGTAAAACACTTTCATCATCACTGGTAAACATGAGGACGAACAGAAGGCAGATTCTGTGTAAAATCAAAGAAAAATTGCATGATATTTTTTACAACACTGCAGCCATTTTGTTTAAGAAACAAAAGGAGGCTTGTAGTTCAAATCTACTTACTCAATAGTTTCTCATTGTACATAAAATTCTTGTACTAAAAGAACTAAGAAAGTTACAACCAAACTCTCTCTCTCTCTCTCTCTCTCTCTCTCTCTCTCTCACACACACACACACACACACACACACACACACACACAGAGAAAAGTACCTACTTCTTGTTTCAAGCACTTGGTCATGGCTCGTTCCATGTCATTGCAGTAGCCCATGTACATTCTGACAGGGTGCTGCCATAGAAAATAAAAGACGCCATCCATTCATCACGTCTGCTGCTGTTGATGGACTTGCAGTAGTTCATGTTCTGGCCTGTGTAGTTGGAAGGTGCAAGTGCATCCATATGTGTGTGTGTGTGTGTGTGTGTGT
>CM031612.1:19406678-19441678 GCA_018398815.1 Conus ventricosus | reverse complement strand
GAAGAAGAGGTAGAAGAAAAAGAAATGGAATTTGAGGCTCTTTCTTTGATATAGAAGTAACTGTAGTTGGGACTGGGCTCTGTTAGAATGCACTTGCGGCCTGTAAAACATCTCTTTCAATATTATTGACTTGGAATTGGGGTCTAGCCACATGAATAATTTGAATCAATCATCATTAGTTAAAATAAATAATTCCATCTTAAAACTTTGGCATATTGTTCAAAACAGTGTTGAAACTGTTGTTAACATCTTGTGCAAATTTGATGTTTGCACAGTTATTCCCATAGTTAGCAACTTTTGAGACCAAAGAAAATTTTCTTTTGTTTGACTGTGTTTTATGTGAACTTTACCTTTGAAATTCTTATAGTATTCAAGCGCAAACTGAAAACGTTTCAGTCCAAATAATTTATCAATATCAAAATCCTTAAGGTCTGGACATGATCTTCTCAGATCCTCCCGACGCATGTATTTCAATTTTTCTGGATATGACAAATATTTGCATTCCACCAACGTTCATCAATGGTGTGGGTCTTGGTTTTGCTTATGATGTTGGAGATACTGATGTTTCATTTGAGCTACTGGGAGAGTTGTTGATGAGACTGACACCCAGGTATTTGTTTAGCATATCTTGGGATGAAAGACGATCTTTCATCTCGACTCCCACTACTGCCAATAGTAAATCTGTGTCTATGTCTAGAGAGATCATCTTTAGATCTACTGTCGTCGATTCTAGTCTTTTGCAGTCTGCACATCAAAGCACTGTCACTGTAACTATTTGGGGAATGCTGAACTTTTGAACTAAGTTACACAAGTCAAAAGAGAAAGTCAACAGAAAGTCAAAGTATTTGACCTTTTTCTTATCGAGATGGACATTAATTACAAGGTTTCTAAAGTGTTTCATGTGCGTAATGCACAATGAAAATACGGATCATGTAGTAGTGTAGTAGTAGTAGTAGTAGTAATGTAGGGACGTAATCAATTACATAGGCCGTTAAGCCTTTCAATGTCCCTCGTGTTATTATACTTTTATGACAGGGTTTGAAAATGCATGCAATATAAATTTTCCTTCTTATTCATCAAAGCTTCTAAACTGTACTTTAAATTTCAAGTCTTCATCCAGCAAATTCTTAAAACATTAGTATTTTTAGCAAATTTAAGTGCAGTTGGCAAACTGTTCCAGTTAGTAATAACTCTGTTACTGAACTTGAATCTCCCCATATTAGTATGAACTGCTTAACAAATATTTTGCCTCCGAATTTCTTGTTCTATCTGTTTTAACAGCCTCAAAAAAATAGTCCCACTGTATGTCCGTTTGCTTGTGAAATATTTTGTACACTTCAATCAAATCCCCTCTAATACGTCTACCTTTTAAAGAGTACAAATTTAAGTAATTTAATCTATCTATATAAGACATCTTTGTACATTCTTGCAATATTTTAGTAGCTCTTCTCTGTACTCTTTCGATTGCTATTGACTGTCTTTCAAGTGTGCGTACCAGATTATATTTCCATATTCAAGATGCGGTCTAACCATAGCTTTATATAACTTTAAAAACGTTTCTTTATTTAGGTAAATAAAAGTTCTTTTGATTAATCCAATCATTTGGTTTGCTTTATTTATACACTTATGAATGTGAGTATCAAAAAGTAAATCTTTATCAAAGATTACACCCAGATCCTTTTCTTCCTTACATTTCTGTACCAGCCTATTTCCACCATCTATTTTCATGCTGTATTCATGTTCTGGATTGTTTTTGCCAACATGCAAAACTTTACATTTTTCAACATTAAAATATAGATTCCACTTGTCTGACCAGTTTTGGAGGCAATTTAAATTTTCTTGCAGACTATTATAGTTATCTGATTTGTCATATATTTTTGTGTCATCAGCAAAAATTTTACAAAAACTATTTACCTCATCTGGAAGGTCATTTATAAAAATAGTAAACAGTACAGGTCATAAGTTTCTTTACCTTTGTAATCAGTCAATCATATACTGTGCCCAGTCAATCGACGTGCCTGGTTCCCTGGTAAACTGCACGCTCAAAGCAGACGACTTCTTCCGGAACAGGAAAGAGCCAACTTTCCGATACACTGATGTAGGCCTAGTGTAACATTTACGACATTAATGGTGAATATGTGAGCGCCAAGTTCGAGCTTCACAACAAGAAATGGAAGAATCTATCATCAAGAGTGTTATCTCAAGGTGTCGTTCTCGAGATATCGAGACGCTTATCAAGAAGTGGGGCTGGTTTTCCGATGAGGATTTGCAGCAGATTAATTTTGGAGCAACTAAAATGGCAGTAGCCTTAAAGATTTTTCAACTTTGTCAGGTGAGGCTGCTGTTGCCGAATTGAAACTAAAGCACATTCTACTAATGGGAGAAGGATGTGGAGCGAATGAAGGAGGGTCGGGGGATGGGGTGATGTATTGTTTTGATTGCTAAAGATTGAACTGATTGTGACATCGCTTTTAAAATGCAGTCCAGAGAGTTTGAGAGCAATCCGTTTTCTTCTTCTTCTTCTTCTTCCTAAAATACTGGTTCACTCAAAAACGAGTAGGTCACCAGCGCGCATATTAAAAAATAAAATAAAATAACATAAAACAGTGCGACTCTGACTGTTGGCCCCTGGAGCAAATTTGGCAACAAGGGGTCGCACTCGATTTAAAAGCAATGGCCAAATTCAGGCCCAGGTGATAATAAAATATCTGGGGAAATAAAAATAGAAAATCATCAATAAAGACAATATGTAGATCATCTCAAAACTGTCGAATCAATTTGTCCCTTGAATGAGATTGCACTTGTGGCAATCTTGATGGCACCCGGCAGTGAGTTCCACAGCCGTACAGAACTGGGATAAAAAGAATGTAAGTGGCTGTCAATATTTGATGCAGGTATGGTATAACATTGACCGCCACTCCTGGTGCTACTTTTATTCAATACTAGTTGTTCCATTGGAATATCAATTACTTTAGCTCTGCCTTTGAAAAAGGTGTTAAGTTTAATAAAAGCTCTTCTCTCTTCTAAGGGTTTCCATTCTAATTTCCTCATGTTCTTCCTAGTATTCCCCTTTTCTCTGATGTGGTTCCCTGTTACGAACCGTGCTGCTCTCTTCTGAATCTTTTCGAGGTTATCAATGTCCTTTAGATGGTAAGGATCCCAAACTGAGCAACCATATTCCAGTACTGGTCTAACCAGTGTTTTGTAGCAGTCGTCTTTAACCTTTTGGGGGCAGTCATTGATGTTCCTGTATAAGAAAGCTAAGATGTTATTTGCTTTCTTACATACTAAATTGTAATGTTCTTTCCATTTGAGACGACTATCTATAATCACGCCTAAATATTTTGCAGCATTAGTTTCTTTAAGAATAGTATTATGGATAGAATAATCTGATCTAATTGGTAAGCGTTTGTTACATATACGCAACACTTGGCACTTTTGGGGATGAAATTCCATTTTCCAAGTTCTTTCCCACTCTTGTAAAGCGTTTAGATCTTCTTGTAGAATGCGAGTATCATTCTTGCTTCTGATTGTTCTATATACTAAACTGTCATCTGCAAAAAGCCTTATAGTAGTTCCAGGAGAGAGATTTCTACTTATGTCATTTATATAAATTAAGAAAAACAAGGGCCCCAGAACAGTTCCCTGTGGTACACCTGACAAGACTGGTTAGATCACAGCTTGACAGCTTCGATTGCTAAAAAAAAAAAAAAAAGGTGATTGTGATACAAACGCAGACCCTAAAGTTTAGGAGCTCACCGTTATGTATGGTTAGATCACTTATCATGAAGTAATCGGTTTTTGTTAGTTTGTCACAATGATTGTGGCTAGGCCTAATGAATTATGCCGATTCCTGGATCTGAATCTTGATAAGGGTGTTGTGGTAGCCGAAAATGTCTGGGGAAGGGGTGTGGGTGTGTGTGTGTGGGGGGGGGGGGGGGGTGCATGCAACAGGAATTGAGTATGGAGATGGTTGTTCAAGAGCCTTGCCACAAATATTGAATGTCTGACTTGTTCTGTTCTGGCTAGTCAAACTAAGTCAGAGGGCTTGGCTATTACTCATGGCTGATCTTTGCACTAATTTTACAGCAAAACAGTCTGTAAAATGTTTTGACTGGATGTCAGCCCTTTGTGGCAGGGTCCCTTTGCCACTGAATTAGGTAGGAGAGTCGTTTGCATCTGGTTTCATAAACTCTTCAGGTGCAGATTTTCAACCATGTTGGAAACACAACATAATTTCTTTAAACTGTAGTTCCCAGTGTTGAATTTGAAACTTGTGGCCTGATGTAGGTTGTGCTCAAACTTCTCGATGCCGTCGTGGTGAAAGGGATTGTATGTGATTTCAGCAAACTCTAGGATGGATCATACAAAGGCCATGTTTACTGTTCTCGGGCCAGATGGAGTCCAGACAATGTTGTAACTTTCAAGTGTCACAGGGTGGTGTTCCACAGGATGATGTTCACTTTCTTTTTCTTGGGCAAGTTTGTAACATGGGAGTGGAATTTGCTTGGGTGGTTAGTAACTTGCTGATTTCTTAAGGAACTCAGGACTGAGGGTGTACCTGAAGGCAGTCATCTTCTTGATGGTATAGTCATATCATGTATTATACTGTTATATTGTAGTGAACTCGGAGCACATGCCCCAGTACTGAGCGCTCTTGTAGTCTTTTCATTGTGCTTGTGATATGTGGAGAGCAATGTGGTCACTGAAGATTTTGATCTAGAAGGCATCATTTTGTTCTGCTATCATTGATCTATCAAGATAAGGGAAAAAATCAACATATTTTCAATTTTAATGAAATTAGAATTGGCAATATATCTTGTTTTTACAGTCACAATTGTTTAGGTTATTGCTTTTGAACTTAGATACAGCAGGCTGTAAGTGATCAGTAGGCTATTTTTAACAGTTGACACAATGTTCAGAACTTTTTTTTTTTCTAATGTGATAAGAAGTGAAATATTAGATGAATTTTATTTGAGAGTTCTCTTTGTTATTTGCCATGTGACGTTTTATTCATTTCTTGACGTCATTGAATATTTGACAAAATTCGTGACGTCTTTAGTGTTCAGCTCTGCAGTAATTTCCTTGCTAAGCCAATTACCAAGATCGTTGGCAGACATGTTGACCACTTGTGTTTTCATTGCTTAAGTTAAATAAAACAGTTGCTCGGCAAAGTGTGTCCCACTTATTTATAATGATCATTTTTCAAGCGGAAATGGGAAAATAAAAGTGATGAACAAGATATTAGTGCATTGCTCCTCTTCCCCCCTCTTCCCAAACATTTTAAACTCCTGGTAAGTCATTTTGAATTATTTTCATAGTAACTGAGGACTTGTGTACATGTAGTAGTAGTAGTAGTAGTAGTAGAGGGCTGGCTTGTAGCCTAGGCCTTTCGGCCTTTTTACGCCCCTTCTTTTGTTATCATATTTGTTTTGTTTTGTTTTTCTAGGGTCTGCGGCATGCTTATTCAATCCCTATTAGCAAAAATTGCTTCAATCTATTTCCATAAATAAAATTTTGAAATCTGTGTTGTTATCCAGAAAATTCTTCAATTTATTAATATCATTAGTAAATTTAATTTCAACAGGTATTGAGTTCCACAATTTAACAACTCTGTTAGAGAAACTGAATGCTCGTTTGTTAGTAGTTCTATGTTTAACAAAAAGTTTACCTTGTGCATTTCTTGTCATACTAACTGGTGAGAAGGAAAAAAATGTTTCAATTGATACATTGTCCAAACCATTCATTATTTTATACACTTGTATTAAATCCCCCCTTAACCTTCTACCCTTAAGTCAAGAGAGTGTAACTGTAAAAACTGGAGCCGTTCCTCATAAGACATATTTTTGCATTCTACCAGTAATCTAGTTCCTCTTCTTTGTACATTTTCTATCATTTTTGATTGCCTCTTCAAATATGGATTCCAAACTACATTGGCATATTCTAAATGAGGCCTTACAAAAGCCTTAAATAGTTTTAGAAAAGTATATTTGTCTAGGTACAGAAATGTTCTTTTAATGATAGTATTGATACCTAACATCTGATTTCCCTTATTTACAATTTCCTTTATATGTGGATCAAATGAAAGCTCATCAAAAGTGACTCCCAAGTCCTTTTCTGTCTCACAAGTACTTATTTTCTGTACCTCATTACCTATTTTCATAAAATACTCCCTCCGATCAATTTCCTTTTCTTCACCAACATGCATAACATGACATTTTGACACATTAAAATATAGATTCCAAGTATCCGACCAATCCTGTAGTTTTATCAAATCCTCCTGAATACAATCACCATTTGCAACTTTGTCATATATATATATTTTAGTATCATCAGCGAAGATTTTACAAGTACAGTGCAGTGAATCCGGTAAGTCATTTATAAATACTGTAAATAAAATTGGACCCAATACACTACCCTGGGGGATTCCACTTTTTACATTTATTTCTTCTGACTCAGCATTTCCAACTCTTACCCTCTGTTTCCTATTGTACAAGAAGTTTTGTATCCATTTAAGCGTATTTCCTACAATACCATATGATGCTAATTTTATCAGTAACCTTTCATGAGGTACAGAATCAAATGCTTTTCTAAAATCTAAGTACACAACATCAAAAGAATCCCCATCATCCATCATATTGGTAAAATCCTCCATTACCTCTAATAGTTGGGTTACACATGATCGTTTTCCTCGGAATCCATGTTGACACTTTGCATATAATTGACTACTTTCAAAGTGGGAAACAATACAGTCTCTTATTAGTGATTCCAATACTTTACATACAATACAAGTTAGACTTACTGGTCTATAATTTCCAGCTTCACTCCTATTCCCTTTTTTAAACAAAGCAATAACATCAGCTGTTTTCCAATCATTTGGTAACCCTCCTGTTTCTAAAGACTTATTAAACAATATGCAAAGTGGTTTTGCAATTTCTTTGCTCAGTTCTTTTAGTATTCTAGGGGATATGGAATCAGGCCCTTTGGCTTTATTAGGATTAAGTTCACTTAATTTTTTCTCTACAGCAGTAGGAGTAACTCATGTCACATAGTTGTTGTTGTTGTTGTTGTCGTACCCTGGCTAAAAGACTCCAGGGATCATCCGAACAGCCGAAGTATTTGAACACTATGGCACAAATGCATCAGTTGGGGATGAGAACATTACGTGTGTGACATGTCACATAGTGATATACCATTAGATCTTGAGCTTGCTTCTAAATAAGGTAATGTATATAAAAATTTACATTCTCAGTTGTAAAAACACTTGCAAAGAAATTATTCAATACCTCTGCTTTGTCTTTATCTGTAACAACCGTCTTTCCATCCTCACTTTTTAAGGGACTAATACCTGTATTAGTTTTTGTCCTTTCTTGCACATATTTCCAAAATTTTTTTGGATTAGTTTTACTTTTCTTAGCAATATCTTTCTCATAATTTTTTCTTCTTTTTTTCAGTAGTTTGGCACATTCATTCCTTACTATAATATATCTGACATAGTCTCTACCATGTTTTGTCTTTAAATATCTTTTATACGCATTATATTTCTTTTTTCTTTTTTCTTTTTTATGTAGGCTCTTGTTTTTTCCCCAGCTGTAAATTAGTTACTTCCTTGTTTGTTTGTTTGTTCTTGTCCCACCAGAAAAAGACCAAGATAGGTATAGGCCTACTGCTTTAGTGTTTGTTAATGTTATTTGGTAGCTTATTGATTCAACTTTTATTTCCAGGTCTGCCTGCAGTTATTATACTCTGAAATCTTCTTATCAGATGTTTGTTATTTTCAGGAACTGGGCTACAAACAAGAAGTTGGTGACTTGGATCTTTTGTGTAAGTACAGGGGCCATATTAAGTTTCTGTCAGTAATAATTGTGGTGATTTTTTTGTCATTTGTCATTCCGCTGATGGAGTGACTGAATCCAAGAAGGCAGCAGTTTGTTTATTAAATCAGTACTTAGCACAAAGTCTTTGAAATGAGGCACACTTACAGATATCAACAAATCACATATTTTTATGGGGTGTATTGAAATAGATGTTCACATTACTTCCCCAAAAAAGTGACAGAGTATTCATGAACATGTACCAAAAAAAAATAGTTGAAGGGTGTAACAGAGACTAGGGGAAGGTACTGCAGTTGCCACAGATTAAGTGAAATATAGAACTAAAAGTAATGTATCTTCAAGCCCTCAGGGCTTGACTGGCAGGTTGGGCTAATGTGTGAGCCTGGCTTCTGCTAAGTCTTGATAATGAGCCACCTATCCAGTACCCATGAGCTTTCCTGATTTACTTGTTTAAGTGTAAATGTCTTTAGTTCTCACCGGTGCGCTTCATGGCTTAGCAGACATGGGATTGCCTTCTTCATGTTCTAGAGTTGTCTGCTTTCAGTTACAGTGACACCTCTTTGACGAAACTGGGAAGCACGGTCAAAGGCACTTAGTGATGTCACATGAGAAACAAACCTTGCTGACAGATTTTGGCTTCACTTGAGCGTGGATACCTTCACCTACATAGTACATTACTTACCATTTTATTCCCCCATGAACTTATTAGTTAATTTTCATCAATGGTTAACTTCTATAATATATATATATATATTGAAATATTAATTCCCGAGCCATTTGAATTTTTAAAGTCTAGTTTGTTGAAAACAAACTGAGATGTCTTTGCTGTCGTACTTTATCAAAAATCAAATCGCTCTCTTTGCACTTTTCCTCCTTCTCCTTTTCCCCACCCTCATCTGTTCCTACCCAGCCCCAACCCCTTCCTTTCTTCATCCATCCATATGCCAGAATTTTATTTTTCTGATGAAAACCCTTTTATTTTTCTTCATTAAGTAGGTGCCTCAGTTTGTAATTTCTGTGAGTTTGTTACTGTATAAAAAGGTAAGAAATAATGTGAGGGATCGCTTAGTTGGAGCAGTGAAATCAGCTAATAAAGGTTTCAGTTTCATCAAGGAGGAGTCACTGCATGTGGACTAGTCCATATATGCTACACCACATCCACTAAGTGTTGAGACCACATTGCGCATGATTTAAAGCTACTGGATAAACGAATTAAAGCCTAAAGTAAAATAAGAGAATTTAAGAAGAGGGTCTCATGGCTACAACTTTGTCTGACCTACTTATTAGCTCAGTAGGTTGGTCAGATCTTGGGTACCTACCTGTCATTGACTGTGCCATTATCATCATTGAATGTGTGTGGGGTGAGTATATGTGTGTATGTGTGTATTGCTGTGTAAGTGTGCATGGATGTGTGGGCATGGGCCCATATATGTGTGTCATTGTATGCGGTGCACACATGCATTATATGCGAGTGTGTATGTGTGTGCATGTGTGTGTGTGCACATGTATGCATGTCTGTGAGTGTGTGTGTGTGTGTGTGTGCACATGCAGATGTGAATGTGTATCCATGTCATGATGTGTGTGATCAGTGGGCTTGAGTGAGCATGCTCCTGCACACACACATCTGTAAAGGTTTGTGTACATATCTATATGTGTGTCTGCCTGTGTGTATGGGCATTATATACACATGTGTTTGTGTGTGTGTGCGTGTATGTGTTTGTATATGTATGTGTGTGTGTCACTGTGTGTGTGTGTTGTATGTGTGTGCGCAGGTGCATGTGCGTGGTCACGCTTGTACGTCCTTGTGTGTGTCTGTGGGTGCATGCGCCTTTGATTGTGGGAAATGAATGTTCAGAGGATGACATAAAAACAATATCTCCTTTTATGCCAAGGTTTGTTTTTTTTTTAACTTAACCTGCATCTGAATTTCTGCCTCAGTTTTGCCATCTGGCCACTCTCGATAGTGTCTTCCAAGTTGTTGAGCAGTGGGTGTTTGTAGAGGTGTTTGAAATGGTCTGGATACTTTTCCCCTTCCTTTGTTTCTGCTGACTGGCACACAAGCTGTATATTGTCTTTTTTTCTGTCCCGTCCATGATTTTCCACATCCTAGGTTAGTGTCTTGTTTCCTTGATTGCCGCCGCATGTAGTGGTTTTTAGGGATTTTCAAGTTCTTTGTTTTAGCTTGTGTCTTGCCTGCATTGAAGGAAGGTCAAGCAGGTATTGCATAGTTTCAGCTGTTAAATCTTTCATGGTTCCCAAGATCAATCGCGTTGCTTCAATTTGAATTCTTTCCAATTTAAGAAGATTGCTTTTGGATAGTATTGTAAGCCCAATCAACAATCAATCACACTGAGTGCAACTGGGTGATGCAGTCAGAGATGGTGCTGTTCAATACCTTTAGCTGCCATTGCTTTTACGGCAGACAGGCCCTTTTTCATTTAAGAACAATATTCTCAACATGCTTTCTAAAGGTCAGCATTCTGTCAAAACCTATACCTAGTTGATTCAATTAGTGTTTCATTGAAGGAAAATGGAGACAGTAATTATCCTGTCCTGTTGTTGAGATTATAGAGAGTGCAGACCAGTGTCTGGGCGTTTGTACAGTTGATGGATGATCCAGCTTCTTGACATCACTGAGCAATGTTGTTCAGCTGCTGCTGAACTGCTTTCCTTCTTTCTTCAGCATTCTTTGATGTTTACTTTTATAGATCAGACCATCATCTGCTAGTGTCAACACTAGAGCAATTCCAGTTCTATTGATGTGTGCAAGGCCTTAAGTGTGAACAGTGTATAAAACAGGGGAGAGAGGAGAACCTTGAGATAATTCCATCTAGAGAGTTTATGAGGTCCAGACATCCAGTCTCCAAATTGTAGGATGACGGTTTGCTCTTGAAGCGCTGCTGCAATCCATCGTGTAAGTGTCCTGCTGACTCCATAGTCAAGCAGCAGCTCCATGAGAAGTGAGAGCTGGACTTTGTTGTCTGCATCTTCCACGTCTATTGTAGTATTGCAATTGCCAGTGTTTTTTTACCCTTCTTCGGAATCCTCTGTATACTTCATAAGCAAAAGCGGCAGCATTTCCCCCATGCACTGTTACTTGTTCTGTAGCCTCCTTGATTTGGTGGGAGGATTTGTCTTCTTTCAAGGTCTCTTGCAGGTTAATAAAGGAAAAAGGTAAGATAAGATAAGATAATGTTGCTTATAGCCCAGCCGACCGCAAAGGGCCATATCAGGGCTGTAAGGAAAAAGGTAGATAAACCTTCAAGAGAAGGTTGGCCAAAACAACAAAATATCAGACTTTGCAGCGAGGAATTTTTATCCAACACGGTGAAATTCTCCATGATGCTTTCAATTACGCGATGAAATATTCAGCTAAAGGTAAAGATTTCTTCACAGGTGGCATGAAGCTGCATATAGTCAGCACTTTCTAGAAGAGAAAAGGAAAGAAGCAACAACAACAACAACAACAACAAAAAAGGGGGGGGGGTTGTACTTGTAGAGAAAGAAGTCATCTGAAAGAGCATCTCATGAAGTTGTCATAACAAGAAACGTCTGTAGATACCACTCCTCATCTCTAGTCTTCACCTCTTCTTACCACTGCTCTCTCCCACTTTCTCCCCCCCTTCCTTCCCTTCTCTACCAATTCCCAGCCACCAAAACACATACCCATGCACATCATTTTGACGACTTTGGCCGAGTTATTTACAGCTTGCTATTGTAGAGCTTACACCATATCTACCCATCTGCTGCCTGACAAGAAAGTAATTTGATTTTCATCATGTTGCAGTTCGTCTGTACTGTGATCGATTTGATGGTGCATGCACAGTGAAAGTATTGAACATTCAAAGGTCCCCAAAACATGATAAAGGCTAAATCTACAATGTGGTATGATACTTTTTAAAAAATATGAAATGAAATGTAATTTGAGAAAGAGCCTCCTCCATTTAGAATAAGACGATGTAATTTGTGTTGTTTTCGTTTCAGGTACTCAGATGCGTTCATCTTCACGAAAATGGACGGTTTTTAAAATGAAAGGTAGTATCAATAATAAAGGATTTCAGCTGGTATTGTATGTCATAGTATAATTATGATTTTTTTAAAAGTCTGTTTTCCTGTCACAATGGATTACTCACCGTATGGTGTTCTTTGGGGTACAGTATTAGGACCCACCTTCTTTGTGCTCAGTGTTTCTATTGTGTTGATTTTTATCAGTAGTAACCATGCATTGTCAGTAGAGGACCCGTGGTCAAATGGTTAGAGCATATGCCTGCTGAGCTGACAGTCATGAGTTGAACCACAAGTGGTGTTGGATGTTTCCAGCTTGAAAACCCTCTGTGTCTACCCAGCAGTAAACAGGTACCTGATTATTGTGGTTGCT
The DNA here is from genome assembly GCA_018398815.1 of Conus ventricosus. Lineage (NCBI taxonomy): Eukaryota > Metazoa > Mollusca > Gastropoda > Neogastropoda > Conidae > Conus > Conus ventricosus. Next base: position 19,429,465 of record CM031612.1, on the reverse strand, counting down.
GCTAGTGAATTCAGTTTACAGCATGGATTAAAATATTAACTGCTGGGTCTCTAGATATTTACGTGGAAATACTTAGGAAACTAGATCCGAGAAATAGTAACTTCATGATGAGTTAATTCTGCTTTGATCAATCAAAGTGTATATATCTGTTACCCTAAAATACGATTAGTTAAATCTGCTTTGATATATTGAAGTGTATATCTGTTACTGTGAAATAAAATAAATTGTACACAATTTTTAGTGGTAGTGTGACCTATAAGCAGTCTTTGGGACATATTTAGTTTGGAAATTCAGTCCAGCTGGGTGTTGAAAGTGTGTAAAAGGTTTGTAAATTATGTGCCCACATTAAGTAGGAACCCTGACTGACTGTCCTGATGTTTTGTCCCGATAACAGGCAGCCAGATGAGAACCAACCTGGAACCACAAGAGCTGCAGGAAAGACTGGCCACTGTTCTGGAAGCAGAGTGCACAGGACAGGTGGTAAGGTCAACAGATTTTGTACATCATGAGAAAAAAAAAGACACTTATGAGGCCAGATGTTGAGCAGCTTGAAGATAAGAAATTTACATCCATCTTTGAACGTGTGATGATTCTTTGCTGCTGCATCCTCTATGTAATGAGGAGAGGGGAAAGTCATTTTTCAGGCTCAGGTGGAAATCCGGCCAGTGAAAAGTCTGAAAATTGACTTTGAGGTCAAGGAAAACTTTGTGCTGTTCAGTTCACTTTCCTTCAAGCTTTTCTGGCTCTAGGAATGCTTGTTTTCAGGCTCAGATGTCTGGCCTCTGAAAGATCTAAAATTTGCCATTGAGTGGACTCGCTGACAGTTGGCAAACTGCTTTCAATATGATCTTTTAAGGGCCCCCTCTCCACTCTCCCTCTCCCTTTGTTTTCAGGTTTATGAGAATTTTCTCTCATAAACTTTGGAGAACTGATTGACTTGAGTGCACCAAAAAGCGATCCACCGTATAGATTGGTCAAAACCCAGTTTCAGCATCAGTGTAACGATCAAGAAATGAAGAATCAAATTTTGATCAAGAAGATCAAGCAGATTATTGCCTTTAACACTCCCCTTTCTCCTTCCTCCCCTCCAGAAAATATTTTGGAAGATCGAAAGCCCCATCCCACCCCACTCCTCCACTTTCATTTTCTGGCCTGGAAAATTTTTAGAATTAGCTTTAAGGTCAAGAAATTTTGATGCTGGCCAGGAAGATTCAGAGAATTAGTTTTCAGGTCTAGAAAATGTTGAGAACCAGTGTTCATCAGTTTTCTGTCCTGGTCACCTGGGTTATTTGGCACCTGATTTGTTGTCAGTATATCATGGGTATGTATTAGATGTCTGCATCATGACTTCCTTATGAGCGCTGATAAATACTTATCATCACTATAATATAATATTATTCATTGGTCACATATTTCCTGTACTCTGGCTTTCAGTGTCAGTACATCCACACACATCAAAGAATTGCTCATGCTTACTCCGCAGGAGGAGTACAATCCTATAGCGCAAAAATCTGAAATTGTGTTTTGTGATCGCTTGTAAACTTTTACCGAAACCTATTTACATAGTTATAAACACACATGTACAACATGTTGCCTGTAGACCTCCATCTCTACACTCTGAATGTTTGTAATGTTTGTGTACACGTTTATTTGACATGGGGTACATTTATTTACAGCATTTAAATGTGAAGAGCTTCAGCGGGGCTACCTGGATACGTGTGCATGTACAAGAGGCTTCTCCTTTCCGACCAACGGACGTGGTGTACGTGTTATTCTATCCACACTCGCCTGTTCTGATTGTTTGCAGGATGAAAGTCAAGATGCAGGATTTGTTGTATTCTGTAAGTATTTTACCTTTATTATTTTCCTTCAAAGTAATGTTTCCGTTGTCATATAAGTACATTTCAGTGTCACTAGTGTCAGAATTAATTATGACAAGCTGGATCGCCTCAGAATTAATTATGACAAGCTCGATCGCCTCAGAATTAATTATGACAAGCTCGATCGCCTCAGAATTAATTATGACAAGCTCGATCGCCTCAGAATTAATTATGACAAGCTCGATCGCCTCAGAATTAATTATGACAAGCTCGATCGCCTCAGAATTAATTATGACAAGCTCGATCGCCTCAGAATTAATTATGACAAGCTCGATCGCCTCAGAATTAATTATGACAAGCTCGGTCGCCTCAGAATTAATTATGACAAGCTCGATCGCCTCAGAATTAATTATGACAAGCTCGGTCGCCTCAGAATTAATTATGACAAGCTCGATCGCCTCAGAATTAATTATGACAAGCTCGATCGCCTCAGAATTAATTATGACAAGCTCGATCGCCTCAGAATTAATTATGACAAGCTGGATCGCCTCAGAATTAATTATGACAAGCTGGATCGCCTCAGAATTAATTATGACAAGCTGGATCGCCTCTCGAACTGAGGAACATCTTCATTCCACCATCGTCTGTGGGGAAAGAGTAACCTTTAACCTGTCTCAAAATGGCACTGTCAGAGAAAAAAACTACACAAGTTTTGTTCTTCAGGAAAAAAACAACTGGATGTGGTTCTATGGCCAAGATAATAGATTGTCATTTCCATGGGTTTGAGCCTCTCATTGCATTAAAAAGAAATGACTGTTAAATTTACAAACTTGGTCTAATTGTATATAAATTATTATTCTTATTTTCTTTCTTTACCAGAATGTAAAATTTTACGACTTGCTCCATTGGTGATTTCACTTCAATGTCACTTGAAATTGCCTATTATTGTTATGACCAGAACACAGTGTCCAGTCCATAAATGAAGGCCAGGTAATTTATAAAATCATCAATAGACATTATTCTCGTTGTAATGTTAAATAACATGGTTGTTAGTCAACCTGAAGTAAATGAAGAGCAAGATCAAAAGAAAATGATGATTTGATTATGGAAAACCAGGTGAGAGAAACAGAAAGGGAGCTTGGCCATTCATCAGTTCAGCTGTAAGTGCAGCCCTTCCTGTGTACGGTTGTACTGCAGGGGGGGGAAAAAGGAAAACTTTGCCATCAATCTTTCATCGTAATCAGGGGAAAGACAATTCTTTCACTCCCAGATCAACCAGTGCTCCATCTTGGCCAAGCTGTGTGTAATCATTCATGTCATGCTCCTCCTTCCCTGCTCAACATCTCCATTTCAGAATGTATGAATGGAAACCTTATCCAGTGAACTCTGCCGTCCATCCAAATCACTGGAAGTATTGTTGTCATCAGAATCAATACTGGTATCTGAATCCAATGTTTGAATCAAGTTCAACTGCTCCATTTAAGTTATCTGGAGAATTTTTGTTTGTTTACTCACTGAATCCTTTGGTACCATTTTTTTCATACATGCAGCAAAAGTTAGGACACTCTGGGCTGAAGTCTACAACACCAATCAGACCTTCTGAGGATGAAAGTGTACTATATATTAATCAGACCAGCCCTGCAAACCCTTTTTGTTTCCCAAGCCAAAGGTTGGGAATCATGTGTGCCTTTCTTTTATTGAAAACCGCAAGTGGAAATTTTCAGTATAGCAAGCATTGTGCATGGCAGTACCATATGTAGTATTGTAAATAATGAATTGCCTGGTTTTCTTTGAAAAGGGAGTTTTGATTCAATTTTGACATTCATTACATACATAATTACAGTTGATCACGAAATAAGCAATAACCGGCCGTTCATGTATAATAAAGACTTATTGAATAGGTCAGTTCCCTTTGTCCTTGCACTTGGTCTACCAGATAAAAATATTATGAGCATTTCGTCTGATGGAGTGGTATGTTAATGCAGTAAATGTGTTTTGCAGGCTCTGCAGGAAGTGTTTGAGACTGAGGAGATTCATGAACTGCAGCTAACTGGTTATCACCTGTCCTCACTGGCCGATCTGGCGTTGCAGCCGACAGCACAGGTACACTGTGGTCTTGTGGGAGTCAGTGTTGTGTTTTGTGGGAACTGATGTTGATTTTAATATCAATATTATTGATATCACTACTAATGCAACTGCACATGGGAGCAGCCCATTGACTGCCAGGGAGTGAGTACCGTTTTTAACTTATACATGTCAGAGCAAAAGCTGAATTTCTGTTCAACCCATCTGCTGTGAGAACAGCTGACAGACAGTGAGGAACAAGCCAGTCCACATGTTGTGTAGACGTCACTTAGACAAAAACCAATTAATCCCACTATTTTGCCTTCCATGTGGCCACTGATTGAACAAAATTGAATGAACACCATGTAGGTATATGACCACTTATCAACTCTTATTTTGCGCCAGTTTGAGACAAACACCCACTGACCTTGTCAGTAAACTGTCAACAGACTTGGCTCCATGGGGAAAAAAACAACGTTAGAACTACCACTTTGTGTGTGTGTGTGTGTGTGTGTGTGTGTGTGTGTGTGTGTGTGTTGCCAATTGCCCGGCCTGGGGCACTGGCCGCCGACCAAGGACCTCCAGGTGTCTCTGTCCTGGGCTCTTTTCTCCAGCTGGTTCCAAGTCATCCTTATGTTCCTGATGTCAGCTTCCAAGTCCCTGTTCCTTGCCGACCTCTTTTTTGCTTTCCTTGGGGATTCCGTGTTAGGGCTTATCTGGTGATGTTGCTTGCAGGCTTCCACAGTGTATGTCCAGACCCAACATTGCTTCGGCGGCTGATTTGTTCTCTCCCAGAGCTCGATGTCATTGATGGTGTCTGGCCATCGGGATGTGGAAATGCACAGGCAGTTGATGATGAACACCTCCACTTTCTTGGTGGTGGCGACTATAGTTCTCCAGGTCTCCGCTCCATACTATAGAACTGCCTTGATATTGGTGTTGAACTTGAAGAGCCTGACTTTGGTGTTGATTGACAGTTCCTTGGAGTTTCAGGTGCTCCGTATCTGTAAGAACGCTGACCTGCTTATATAGAAGTGTTGTTGAATGATGGGAGATTATTGTGGGAGAGGGGGGGTGCATGGTAGGAGAGTGATGTCAGAGGGATAGAGAAGTGTTGTAGAATGGATATGGGGAGTGGTTTTTTTTGTTTTTTGTTGTTTTTTTTGCTGTCCCAACCTCTGCGCCAGCTCAGAGGCAATGCACACACGCCGCTCATTCCGACACCCCGTCCACAGCCACAGCCCGGTCGGCCCCGCCGCAGCCCCGGCACGACAATCCACAGGGAGCAGTCAATGTCAAGCCGTCAAGAGGCAACCCACCGGAGAAGACACTGCACTGCTGCCGAGTCACTTCGGTGGTGTTCAGTGGTGCCTGTTCTGATCTAACATACGCAGGACACCACCTACTAAGTCCCCTACTGATGACGATAATTGCTTAGTCACGGAGCCGGCTTGAGTGAGCTCTCCCTCCGGAGGGCGCCACCACGTCCGTCCAATGACAGCCCCCATGGACTCGCCGATACCGGCAACCCCGACCGAACCAAACCAAGACCACAGACATGGAGAGGACATCGAAAGTGAGGTCACCATGAGAGCAGGGCATGAAGGGCCACAGACTTTGAGACTTTTTTTTTTAAATGCTGATCGATGAGAATGAGGATGATTAAGATGATGCTACGGATTTCCATTTCCGTCTGAGACTACATGACAGGGCTGTACTCTACGCTTCCTTTCATAATATATCCCGGCGTCAACCAGGCCCGAGAGATACAGGCACCTGCAGTGTTGGTCAGGAAATTTGAGCAACACTCTCAGAAACGCACCCATTAAGTGGATGAAACTCGACTGTGTGGTCCCAGTCTTCCCAACTGAGTCCGCAGCAAACTCAACTCTGGGTAGGAGCCGGTCGGGGCAGAAAAACCCACATGACTCAGATGGGATTCGAACCCACGACCTCCCAGCCGGGAGTCCGCGACGCTAACCACTTCGCCACGGCGGCTGGTGATATGGGGAGTGTTGTAGGAGGGATATGGGGAGTGTTGTAGGAGGGTATGGGGAATGTTGTAGGTGGGAAATGGGGAGTGTTGTAGGAGGGTATGGGGAATGTTGTAGGAGGGATATGGGGAGTGTTGTAGGAAGGATATGGGGAGCGTTGTAGGAGGGATATGGGAAGTGTTGTAGGAGGGATATGGGAAGTGTTGTAGGAGGGATATGGGGAGTGTTGTAGGAGGGACATTAGGAGTGTTGTAGGAGGGATATGGGGAGTGTTGTAGGAGGGATATGGGGAGTGTTGTAGGAGGGATATGGGGAGTGTTGTAGGAGGGTATGGGGAGTGTTGTAGGAGGGTATGGGGAGTGTTGCATGAGGGATATGGGGAATGTTGTAGGAGGGATATGGGGAGTGCTGTAGGAGGGATATGGGGAGTGCTGTAGGAAGAAAGAGGAATGTGGGAGGAATGTGGAGAGTGTTGAGTGTTGCAGGATGGATGGATGGAATGTTAAAGGAGGGATGGGGGAGTGTTGCAAGAGGAAGGAGTGGAGATGTTAATGTAGGTATGAGATAGTAATGTAGGTCGGAATACGTCGTGTTGTATGAGAGATGGGGGGAGATTGTTGTAGTAGAAATTGGGAAGTTTTGTGCAAAGCATTTTGTAGGAGGGATGTATGTACAGTCCTGACTGGAAGGAATGGTTATTCTCTCCCCTGTCTAGGCTGTCATTGTCCATAAGAGGCAGAATTGCAGGTGTCCTGTGCGTATGGAGTCAGAGCAGGTATCACTGAACATGCTGAATTTTGTTCTTGATTGGTCTTAGTAGTTTTAAGGAATTGGAGTTGGAATTTTAAGCTGAGGATTTGAGTTTGTACATATTTTGATTTTAGCTTTCTGATATGGTCGCCTGGGCTGTACACAACATGTTTTGAGACCACTGAGGATCTCCTCCAACGGGTAACCTCTTGGTGGTCGGATTACTTTTCCTGTACTGCCGGCATTTGGGCCTGCATTCAGAAGGAGTAGCTTGAAAGTAGGTAATTAGGATTGCAGCTGAGGGAGTGTAGAAGATAAGGCATAACAAAAAAAATATAGGATTGAAAAAGTTGAGTTAGCTGACTGTAAACAGAAGCGGATGAGATTCTAGACATGATCTGCAGTTTTGAAATTGCTGACAAACATGACGTGGGATTGTATATTTGTGTGGCAGGAATGATGTGGGGAGATGGGCATGTATGCACTGAGTTAAAGATGGTAATGTGCATTGTTTTTTTAATTCATATTCTCACCTTAGTTCTGCATGAATGAGAAACCTTTCATTAAACTGTCTTTGCATGTATCTACATGTATGTTGTGCCACTGGTATGGACCAATAATGCTTATAGAAATCCTATGGTTCAGTGATGACAACAAATGGCAAATTCAGTTACCGTCACTGTCTAATTATATTTTGATTATCTCAACTATGCTATGTTTGAATCTACATTGTGCCAAAAAAATTGATGTAATTGAAATCACTACATGTTAACATTATCCATCCCATCACATGCTATGAGGGTGATGAATTGTAAAGAGTATGCTAAACTTTTTCTTCAGGCGTTCGATGTATATGTGTGCAGGGACCTTTCCACAAATACAGAGACTTGGAAGAGGCTGAGAATCCGCTGATCCGAAGCAAGACCTCCGAAAGAAAAGGTCAGTCATCAAGTTAGTTCTCTGTCGGTGGTACCAGCTCGCTTTGGTTTTTTGTCACAGTTTACTCATTTCTATCTTCATCCAAGGATATTCTGTGTTTAACCAAGTCTGTTGGCTTGGTTTGTTTGTCTGTCTGTAAGATTATGTAAAACCCTCACCTGATGTTAACAGGATGCGATAGGAAGATGCCATGGGGCTCAAGGAGGATTCCACTGCCTTCTGGTACAGATGTGGATCAGAAGCGGGATCCAGGGTAGGCAAAGTTGCCAAACGCTACACTTTTGGCCAAACATGCTACAATTTTGCAAGTCCTGAAGTTCATGTGCTCTATATTTTTAGCCCATTTTTGTTGTTAGGTTCTTAAATCCCATCTTATTCCATCCAGTTGGTTTGGGGGAGCCTATTTGACCTTACTGGCTCTGACCTTTTCCTTTTCTGATACTGGGGACTTTTTTTCCCCCACCTGGATGCAGTGCTTTGAAACACTTTAGGGAGAGTGGGGTCAAGGTGTGATCATCTGGATGTGGACTGAGACCTTTAGGATCTTTTCTGGCCTTTGGACGCCCAGCTGTTGGTGGAGTCACAGTCAGCCATATTGTTGGTGCAAAATGTTTAGATCTCAGGTGAGCTTGTTCCCACCATCCTTTTCATGTTCAGGCATTTTGTTTAGACAGGTAAGCATGAAGAAAAGGAAGATTACTACAAGAAATTTTATGACATACTTACATGTCAGAACACTATTACACCCTTCCCCCTCCCTGCTTGGCGGAAAAGGGGTGAAAGCTGAACTCAGTCGATCAGATCGCAGTGGTGTGAGTTCACTAAGGGCTATCACTTGTGCTGTCTTGGTAGTTGAGTAGAGTTAGCTTCCACTCTCCATTTTCAATAAGATTAAAGAATCCTGATGTATGGTGATGTTCCTTGCCAAGTGGGCAGAAGGCATTTGTTTGGATTGGTAAGTATGTCACAAAACTACTTTAAGTATTAAAGTTTCTTTCTTGATGATGTTATACGCTGATGCTGCAGTTTCGAGTGAGTTCAGATGCATTCTTACCGTCTTAGGAGCTTCCTGATCCATCAGATTTTCTGATTCAGCAATACATCTGGCCTTCCATTGTCCACAATCACATTGAACAGACAGTCACCTACAAGTGCCAGTCTTCAACAGTATGAGCTGAAAAATACTTTAAAGCAAAGTTCAGTCAATGCAGTTTGCCGATGGTGGCCACGTTTGCTACAGTAGTCAGTTCTCAGAGCTTCCCAGATCACCTGTACAGGAAGGAAACAGTGGGTCAGCTGCAACAGGTGGAACAACAGTTACCTGGTCGTGGCAGACTTTGAGGATAAGGCAAAATGATGATCAGAAGGGTATAATATATCACATTTTATACGTAGATGTATAGTTGTAACCTGGTGTACCTTACAGAGTGCAAATGCTTTCAGTGCCTGTTGAAGAGGACAGACAGATGGATGAACGGCTGAGGGACATGAACAGACGTCACAAGCAGCAGAGACAGGAGAAACTAGACAACACCTTCGGCACACACACCCCACCACAGCTGGAGAAAGTGGAGTACAAAGTAAACCTTCTATCCACTCTTGTTGTCTCTTGTGGATTATATTCATGGCAATGCAGCAGGGTCTTCCAGTATAAGTAGTGTTCCCATGCTGTGCTTTTAGTTTCCACTTTTCTGATATGACTGCTTTTTCGTTTCCTTTCTCTCCCTGACCCTGATGACACTTTTATGACTCTGCTTTTTCGTTTCCCTCCTCTCCCTGTTTTCTGTTGGGTAACTGTTTTACCCCATGTGTGATCCCATCACCGGCCCTTTTTCCACAGTCTCAGTTCAATCGAGTCATGTGAGAAATGGTATTCGGATACTTCAGCTTGCCATTGAGAGCATGTCAGATGTATTCTCATGGCTCAGATACCATATAGATAATCAAGAAAAGTTTGTGTCTTCTGACCTCAGGTCAGATTAAATTTAATCTTCTTTTTTTTTTTCCCTATCCACTGATGTTTATTTCATATCTATGCATACAGTTGTTGATCGTTTTTTGGTTGTTTTTGTTTTTTAAATTTTCAAGTGGGCAAATGTGTGACTTGAGGGAGAAATAGAGCCTCTTGTACTGTGACTGGATTGAATTAAGTTTCTTTTATCTCTTGTTTCAATGTATAAATTGTCAGCTTTTTTTGTTGTGGCCTTGTGACAAGATTGTGAGACTGCTCAGAGTTGATACAAACTGTTTATTCTGCAAAGTCTGTTTGTCGATATGGCCTTTTTGTGCTTTTTTTCCGCCATCACGATTTTGTTGATTTTGTATGATTTTTTTGTAATCAGGAGGTTGAAAATCAAGCAGAATAGCTGACACCATTGGCATGATCTAATTTTATGTAAGCCTTAAAGATGTCAATAGTTTAGGTATTATGTTATGAATTGGTGTATATAGTAACTTGTGTAGATGTATGTTGTGGCAGGGTTTTTTTTTTGTTTGTTTGTTTTTTTTGTCACAGGGATTTATTTAATGTGTTGTGGCAGATGTGAAGAGAGCTATGTAGCTGACTGGTATATAATTATATTAAAATTAAACATCCATCTATTTATTCTCTCTCTCTCTCTCTCTCTCTCTCTCTCTCTCTCTCTCTCTCTCTCTCCCTCTCCCCCCACATTATGTCTCTTGCCCTCTCTCTCTTGTGAGTTTTTTGTTTTTGTCTGAATGCTTTCTCTTTCCTTCTCTGACTTTTTGTTTGTGCGTGTGTATTCTCTCTCTGCATCTCTCCCTTTTCCTGTCGCTGTGTTTCTGTCTTTCGTTGCCACTACTGCCGCCGCTTCTCCACCCCCATCTTCTTTTCATTTCCTTGCTGTTGGTTTTTCTTTAGGTGCATGTATAGCCTCCCTTTATCTGTTTGCTTTTTATTTTGTACATGTGTGTTCTCTCTTCTTTTTCTTTTTTCTTTATCTCTGCCTCTTTTTCCCTCTTTCTTTCTCTCTTGCCTTTCATTTTGTGTGCATTATGTGCTTGCTGTATCTCTCTTTCTCTCTCTTTTTCTCTTGACTTTTTTTTTATGATCATGTAGTCTTTCTGTTTTTGTGTGATGCATTTGCTCTCTCTCTGTCTTTCTGTTTTTGTGTGGTGCATGTGCTCTCTCTCTGTCTCCGTCTCTCTCTCTCTCTCTCTTTCTCTCTCTCTCTCCTTGTCTGTGTCTCTGTCTTTCCCTGTCTCCCTCTCCCTCTCTCTCTCATTTTTTTTTGTTTTGTTGGTGTGTGTATGTTCTCTCTGTCACCTTCACACTCTGTTTCTTTGTTTATTATTCACGGCACAGTCATGTTTCTGTTGGTGTAGATGGACGTTCGTTTCCGTGGAACAACCTTTGCTCCAGGAATGAAAGAACGACCAGACTTGTTCCGATGCCGAGTGAAGTTTGAGGGACCCTCCATCCTGGAAGGGATCAAGAACATGGGTAGAACAGGACGGGCCACTCTCCCACTACCTCGACATCTGGCCCGAATTCAGTCCCTTGCCAAGAACACCTTCACCATCACGGAAATGGATCGTGCCAAGAAATGTGCACCATCTCAGACAAGCCAAAATTGAGTTGATGTCTGTGACAGTGGTGGCCAGTAAACTGGCTTTCACAGTGGCACTTGGAAGACTGTTTACAATTCATGGACCATTACTTTACATGACTAGGTCAAAGACATGGATGATCACATGTTTGTTTCTCAGCGGGGCTCAACAATCCACTGACTTGTTCATGCAGATTTTTTTTGTGTGTGTTTTTTTGTTTTGGTAACTATTGACACACTTTGTACTTGTGTAGTGGTCTTTTCTCAAGGAAGAGAACACACTGGCATACCTACAATTGCAATGCTCACTGGTGCTTTACTGAGGCAGATCATTAGATCTACAGAATTCAGAATGGTTTTTCAAACAGGGTGAGAGTGTGATATCTATTTATTCTGAAATTTTCTTATTTATTTGCCTTTATATAGTTACCCCCTTTTGTGCAAAGCTGAAGAGATACAGGCAAGCAGCGTGTGTTGCTGAACATGTGTTGCGGTGGTGTCTTTAGTGGGAACCCTTGCAACCGTTAACCTGTGACCTTAATAAGCTGATACAGAAATTCAAGTATGAAAGGACCATCATTGCTGTAGAAGTATGGAATCTCATTTTTAGAAAACTGCGTGGTCTGTATCTATTTTTAAGATGGAGTTTTTACTTGCTGGGATATCACCGTATTTACTGTCGTTGAGAGATATAAAAAAAAAAAAAGTAAAGTGAGTAGAAAAGAACTCTTTGACAGTGTTATTTCAAAGCAGATTTTTTTCCACCATCATTCTGCCTTACACCACATGTCTGCCAACATGCAGCCCTTCTCTATACCTATGTTGAGGAGGACTGCATCACCTGGTAGTAGTTATGGGAAAGGCTTGATGCCATGATATTGACTGTACTGCTGCTTCTGTTGTCTTTTGAAGTGTTGATCATCCACTTGTAGATGGTCAGGATCCCTCGAGCAGGATGAAAGCTGGGATGGCAGCATTGTCAGCAGTGTGCATAGTGTCCTACCCATGGCCAACTCTGCCAGACTAATACCCAGGTCAGGCTTCAGAGCTGATTGATTCAACAGCAGGATAAGACGTATGCCCTCTTGCTTCAGGATCTGTTTAACTGTCTTGACAACGCGCACAGGAGTGCTGTTGCTCTAGGAGACGTGCAGGCTACATTTAATGTGAGGAACGTTCTTCGATTCAGAAAAGAAACAAAATTCTGCTGAAGATGACTGACTGCCATTATCCAACCCGACGATTTCAGGGATTCTCTGCTAGGCAGAAAAGATTTTCATCTTCCCTGTGATTGATACTTATGACAGACTTTGCTTAAAGGCTACATTAATGTATTTTGAGTAGTAATACACATGTATAAGGCAATTCTGATTCTTATACTGACAAATCTTGACCCTCACTTTCTGAAGGCTCTGCCTAAAAGGCTGAAAGGTAAGAATGGCCCACAGATCTGTTAGAGTTGTTTTTCAAGGCAGTGTCTGCTGTTGGCTTCTTGACTGTTGATGACTTTGCCCATCTGTGGCCGCTGAACAGACCAGCAGCCTGTCCAGACACTTTCATGTGGTCATCATTATTCTGTCCAGGCCTCCTGACTTCAGGCTGAAAGCGATGAAGATTCTATCTTCTTGCAACAGAGGGCCATCATGTGCACTGAATTCACCCCTGAAAGAAAAAAGATCTCTTGCAGCCAAGGAAAGATTCTCTTTGTGTGTCGGCTATCCAATGATTGTGTAGTCAATAGCAGACTTGAGATTTGCATCTTTCATGGTCTTTTCTCTGATCCTGGTGAGACATTTGCCTGATACTGGTCATGAGGATTGAGCGATATTCACATGGGCTTCTATTTCCCTTTCACCTCATGGATTTTCTTCAGCTCCTGAGACTAGGTATCTTGAAAGTGCATCCTCTGCCATCATTTCCTTGCCAGGTATGTAGGCTGCTGTCAGGTTGAAGCGCATGAGGCCCCTCAACATAGTTGAAAACACAACGGTCTTTACAAGTCTTTGGAATTCAGCAGAGGCATCAAAGGATCAGTCATTACTTCAAGTGACTGAAGTCTGACCAGATATCCATCAAACTTGTTGAATGCTGTTGTTGAAGTTGAGCATTTCTGTTTGACACTACTACTTTCTTCTGCTTTTGTCATCATTCTGGATACAGCATGTTTTTGCCACAAAACTGCTCCAATTCCAAAGATGCTTGCATCTGCAGACTGCTATAGCTTTCGCCAGGTCAAAGAAGGGCATAGTCAGGCGCTGGTGAAGTTTCTTTCAAAATTGCTGCCCTATATGATGGTGTCCAGGTCCATGTTACATCCTTTTGTAGGAGTGCATCGACATGATGACATGTAGTCAGGTCTACTGGATTGGGCATGTCTTTTACTGCATCAGTTTTGCACTACTGTGATTGATGACGAAGCCCAGGAGTTCAATCTCGCTCAGTCAGAATTCACACATGTTCTTTCTCAGTGTCGCCCCTGCCTGCCTGAACTCTCTGTGTGTTTTTCATTGCTGCGGAACACTAGGATTTGTCAAAAAAAACAAGAGATATGCTGTTCATCTTCCAGGATGGATTCCATTATCCCGTAGATTATCTCCAGTGCTGATGAGATGCCTTCAGGGAGGCAGAGGAAGAAAGGGGGCTAGCTGGTGTGATGAGGGTTGTCAGTTTTGTTGTCCAAGTGTTGAGCGAGATTCACTAACATCCTGAAGCTGCACTGAGTTTGCAGCTCACTGCAGACCTTCTCAGTCTGTGCTTGATGTCCTCCATGGAGGGCAAAATATCAAGCTCATCACGCTTGACTGCCCCATTTAATTTCTTAAACTCTGCACAAATTTTGACTTCCCCCGAATTTTAGGACAGGTTCCGTCGGTGCACATACCACTCTGTTGCCTCCTCATTTGATCAGTGATGCCTGTTTCTTCATGCAAGACAGCTCTGCTTTGACTTTAGTGAGCAGAGGGATGGACACTTCTTGGTGCTGACCAGCTTTAGGGCTGGCTGTTGTCAGTGTGTTTGATTTTCACCTGGTCTCATTTGAGGGGCTGGTGACCCAGTTTAGTCCTTTTCTGTTTGGGAGTTTGTTAATGTGCAGTGTCTGTCGCTTCAGTTTTGCTATTACTTCAGTCCTTCCCTTGCAGTTAAAAGCTCCTCTTGGGCTAAGGAGAACGGTTTTTATTTTCTTAATGCGAGGTCTGGGTGTCCGGCTGTTACTGACTGACATTTGGATGATGGACATATCGGTTCTAGTGTCCTGTCTTAATGAAGTGATGTTAAGGTTAATGCTTAAATCCCACTTTCTGTTTCTGCTCTCAGTTCATTGACTGCCTTTTTCTTTGGTTCACTTTGTTGACCTTGCTAGATAGTTGGTCTACCCACTGTTTACCCTGTCTTTTTCTTTCCTTCACTTTGTTGACCTTGCTAGATAGTTGGTCTACCCACTGTTTACCCTGTCTTTTTCTTTGGTTCACTTTGTTGACCTTGTTAGATAGTTGGTCTACCCACTGTTTACCCTGTCTTTTTCTTTCCTTCACTTTGTTGACCTTGTCAGATAGTTGGTCTACCCACTGTCTTTTTCTTTGGTACACTTTGTTGACCTTGTTAGATAGTTGGTCTAGCCACTGTTTCCCCTGTCTTTTTCTTTGGTACGCTTTGTTGACCTTGCTAGATAGTTGGTCTACCCCCTGTCTTTTTCTTTGGTACACTTTGTTGACCTTGTCAGATAGTTGGTCTACCCCCTGTCTTTTTCTTTGGTACACTTTGTTGACCTTGCTAGATAGTTGGTCTACCCACTGTCTTTTTCTTTGGTACACTTTGTTGACCTTGTCAGATAGTTGGTCTACCCACTGTTTTCCCTGTCTTTTTCTTTGGTTCACTTTGTTGACCTTGTCAGATAGTTGGTCTGCCCACTGTTTTCCCTTTTGAAACTTTTGAACAAGTTGGTTCTTTCATGTGCAATTTTTTTTTTCTGGGGAGAAAATAGGCACTTAATCAAGCCACTGCAGTGTTAGGGTTGTTGGCTTCTTCACAGAGTTTGAACTGATCCAAAGTTTTCTCTGAGTCGGTGCCAATGGTATAAATCAAGAAGGAAATTTGCACCTGCATTTTTGTTCAGCTCACTGGCAGCCCGAGTCTCTTAAACTTCCCCTCCAAACCAGGGGGATAGGGGAGCAGGGGGTGGAGGCAGCCCATGGCGAGTGTGAACAGTAGAATACAAATACGGAGCTGCCAAGTGCTACACTTTTGGCATGATGGACAGTGCCAGGCTGTCACACATTGTGACCAAATGCTCATCCAGGGAACAAAAATGAATGCCATTCCAAAGAACAACAAAAAAGAAGCTTCACAGACAGACTTACCAGTGGCTTAAACAGAACCAGGACAATATAGATCTTCAGACTGTAGATTGGTTTTGTTAAAAAAAAATGGCCAAGTTCAGTAAGGATAGGAAGAAAAAGCACAAGAAAAATCACTAAAGACAATCACCATTTTGCTGCCCTTATCAGTAATTGGCTTCATAGTCAACCATTTTGATTTCTTGTAGGTGAATTCAAAACCTTTCTTGTAGGTGAATTCAAAACCACCTGATAACAAGGGAGATTTCTGTCTTCAAAGTCCACCAGCAGGTGATGTGCAAAGCTAAGTGTGACTGAAAATGGTTGAGTCTAACATGCTGGACAAGAAGGATGCCACAGAGAGGGTTTCAGGAAGAAATCTGGCAACAACAACAAAATCCCCACCACAGCTTCTGTGATACTGCATGGGCGTGCTATGCTTTAATTGGATTGCTACAATTAAAACGTCAAAATGCTACACTTTGTTCTATTGTGGCCTTGGCAACTCTGCTAATAGATGAGGCTAGTTAGTTGTGATACTAGCTGTGTAGAGGATGGCTGAGATGGACTTTCGTATGAATCGAAGAACATACCATGATGCAAAGGACAGTAGACTTTCTTACAAAGAAAGAAAGAACATTCCACGTTGCAAGTGGTAGAAGCAGAGCAAGGCTCTCTCCCTGTTTCAGGTGAATGTCACTACAACGTGCATGCTAATAAGTATCTGAGTACCCTGGGGGTGAACGAGAGGGTGAGACAATATGGAGATGAGTGGGGTGGGTGGGTGGACAGGGGAGGGTGATGAGGGGTAGGGTTTCATAGAGAAAAATGTCCTGAGTTGGGTTGGTCACTGTTGTTTTTGACTGACTGTCTGTTTATCTTACTTTATTATTTTTCTTTCCTACATTAATGGCGCTGTATTCATACTAATAGCGCTGTTTATGTACAACATACAGTGAATACTATGTTATTTGTTTTGTTTTTTTTCCTTTCTCATACTGGTTGACTTATATTACGTATGTTGTAATGATTCTGTACTTGTCATGGTGATTGTAAAACGTTTTGTTTCAAAGAAAAGAACCTTCTCAGCAAGGAGAAAAAACCAAGAAAAAAAGAGTATCTGAGTGCCCAATTCAAGCACAAGGATTGTGTACCTTAAGCTGTTTGTAACCTTGCAGATTGGATGTAGGTTGCAAATTTTGTTGTCACACTCACATGTGTACATAGAGAGAGGACTGAACATAGTATCATATAATATGATGTAAATACTTTGTGTACAGTTGTAATTAAATGTAAGAAATGAATTGTGAGTGGGAGTTTTGTTTGTGAAGCGTTGGTTGCATGGTGTGAGTGCTGAGATAGAATTCTGCATCAACAGGGGACACACACACATGCACACACACACGCACACACACACACACACACACACACACACACACACCCACCTGCACTGTGTTATTGTTGAGCAAGCCTCTAACGCACGTGAAACATACCACGACAAAATATATGTTCTTAAAACATAACTCAGGACCTGGGAGAGGAAGGGTGGGGGTGAGTATACAGAAAAGGACAATGGCAGGATAGATGGAAAAGAAAGGTATATATCGCACTGGACATATGAACGTACATTGTATGGCCAGTAGATAATAATGTACTAGATGATTACGTAGAGATTGGGGGGGGGGGGGGGGGGGGGGGGGGGGGGGAGGGCGGAGTAATATGAAGAAAGGGAAATGTGCATGAGGGAGGAAGGAGAGGTACGGGGGAAGCGCGAGCCGAGGGGAGGGGAGATGAAACGAACGATGGGTTCTCAATCTTAGAGGGAATAGTGAGGAAGAGGGGTGTAACATGAATGAAACCAAGAAGGAAAGAAAAGGGGGGGGGGGGGTGTGCAAAGAGAGGTGGATGGAGAGAGGAGAGGAGGGAGGGAGATACAGAGAGAGGGATAGAGACACGGAGGTGATGGGGAATGAGAAGGATGAGAGGTAAGCTATGGGTATAAAAGGGGGATTACCAAGGGTGGGGAGGGGAGGTGTACAGACTGTACACTGTCTACAAAGTAAACAAAACCCGAACACCAAGAGGACATTTTACCAACATAAAGATGCATTTCACATGTTTTAAAATCTCTATTTTTAGATCTCTATGCTCAAGTATGCTTCCCCACATGGCAATCTGAAATTCAACAGATCTTACGACATCATGAAACTAACAAAGTGCAATATAAATTTTGTAAATTGCCTCAATCCCCACCCCTCCCACATCCATTAGAATCCCTTCAGTATTATACACTCAGGTGCTCTTTCAGTTCTATTCTTACAAGGTACACCCCGCCCCATACTAAAATCCTTCACCACCACCCCTTTCCTTCCCCCATCCCTCTGTCTTCAACTGCCAAATACCTCCCTCTGTATATGTATGTGTGTGTGTATATATATAAAATATATATGTATGTGTGTGTGTAATTATTGTTATTAAACAAATACACAACAGACAAGGAAAGTAAGGTAACTCGTGTTACAGATTTGCGTAAGTTTTGAGAGGTCATCCTTAATGAAGCATACTTGGACCAATCCTCTTTACTATGTTAATGAACCTGATTGCATATTGAGCTTCTGTAAACTTTTTGCTGGTGACGCAAAGATCTCTGCAAATGTCTTCCCTGTTCATTCTGCAATGCTGTGACTCCAGCGTTGTGTGTGTGTGTGTGTGTGCTTCTTCTCCATCTTCGTCCTTCAACAGTTTCCAGGAGCACTGATTTAGCAAGGCCATTGGATGTCGTTACGTGGCCATATCAAACAAGTTTCTTTTCTGCAACAGTTGTCAGTAGGCCTTCATGGTCGGATGTGCTGCTTGATGATCTGACGCACTTGTTCATTTGTGACATGATCAGTATATGCTGTGTCCGTTGTTTAGTATCTTGCGGTAACACTTGATTTCTCTGGCTCGGATTCTTTTTCCCGAATCGGCCGTGAGGGTCTATATCTCCCTAGCTCACAGGAAGATGGAAAATAATTGGTGCACTTGGAACCCTGATCTTGTTTTTCATGGATGTTATTGTACATCCGTACTTTTCATTTCATTTTTTTCTTGTGTGTGTGTGTGTGTGGACAGTGCTGATATTATCATTGGTACCTACGGTAGGATTTCTGATTTGGATCCTTCGCTGCTTTTCATGGTTCCAAGGTTAATGAGAGTTAGGGGGACTATAAAGTCTATGAAAAGTTTTAACCGGGCACTAACTTTTTTCACTACCTCCAATGCTGCTTTGCTAACGTCAGGAGATTCACGTTTTGTAGTCAACTGATTAAATTACTGATTAAAGTCATGGGATCCACTGAACATGCACTCAGTGCTAATATTTCCACACACAAAAAAATTCTGTCGTCTGTAAGAAAATAAAAAATTTCTGAGACATTTTCTTTGAATATGATAATTAGTGTACCCAACATCAGCTTGAAAATCCTGAGGACACCAGACTCGATTTTGCATTGAAATTGACAGACGTTTGGTTCGAAAGAGAGAGATGTACGTTTAATAGCCTTTCAGACTACGATTATCTTGCAGACGCCAATAGATTCTGAACTTGAACAACACCGAGCAACATCAAAAAAGAAAAAAAAAAGCGGAACCGTCCAAATTCACTGAATGATAAAGATGTACAAATCTTGAGCCAGACTGCAGTGGTCTTCCATGTGATCAGCTTCTGACAGCCAGTTAAACGGCACCATAGAAAAATCTCTTGACCTCACACTAAGGTTAGGGTCACAGTGGATATGCAATTATTTTCATTGTTATTTGTCTTTTTTTTTTTTTTTTTTTTTAAAGTGTAGGCAACATCAAGGTCAATCCAAACAGGAGAAACCTTTTAACAGCGCACAAAGGACCACCACTGCAGGTAGCGTGACCTTCACCTCTACCCCAGATCGATCGGAAGCAAACAGAGCCTGTGTCAGCCCCTACCCCCCACCCCCCACCCGCCCTGACCTCCTCTTCTTCTTCTTCTTCTTTTTGCTTTTTATCTTAAGGTATTTTTATTCACACACACACACACACACACATTATACAGAGAGAGAGAGAGGTACAAACGCTCGTAGGTATTGTTTGAAACAACTTGTATATTGATCAACTGTTCATTGAAGGTACATCGACATCACCCCCAAAAACTTTCTCTAGGTGAGGGAGGGGGGCGGGGGGGGGGGAGACCTTGGCAACACAGTCTACAGTGTACATTATCCCTGTTGTGATATCAGAGGAGAGAAGGTGACAACATTGTATCAATAGTAATAACAGTATTAAAATTAGACCATCTTTCAGTACACAACAAATCATCGTGTACCGCGGAATCTTGGACAAATAACTGTGTTGCGGGTGTGATGTTTTAGCAGTGTCTGTGAAATACTCGGCAGTGGTGAACCTGGTTCTTTTTCTCTTACAGCCATGAAGCAAACATGAACACGACCACTATAGATTTTGGACATTCCTGCTGAACGAATGCGGTCTGATTTCGGCTGAACACTGCTTGTTTTACATGTAGTTTTATCTGCCGCATACTCGCAGAAACGTGCACATAGGCCTACACATGTTCAGGCACATATCTTACATGCACCTCCCCCCCCCCCCCCCCTTTCCCCTCTCGCACAGGGAGCGAGAACATACGCATAAAAGAAAGTGGGTACACTGAGGCACGACTCCGCCAGAAAAACAAACAAACAACTTTGTTGTTTCTGAGTTTCCTCTCCCTCCCTCCCTCCCTCCCTCTCCTCTCTCTCTCTCTCTCTCTCTCTCTCTCTCTCCTCTCTCTCTCTCCTCCTCTCTCTCTCTCTCTCTCTCTCTCACACACACACACACACACACACACACACACACACACACACACATACACACATGTATACCCATCTCTGTACACGATCCGACCCCACACCTTATTCGTCTCCACCTTTGTCAGTAAACAGTCTGCTTGATCAAATCGACCAGTCACCTCAAAAGAAGTTCCTTGGTGCTACCCGTCAAGGAGATGAAGTGGGTGGGTAGGTGGGTGTGTCGAGGTGGCTGGGTGGGTGGGGGAGGGAAGGCAGGGTGGAAGGGGGTGGGGGTGTTCGCGTCTGTCTGTCATGTGTTGTGGTAATTGATGTTTATTCTGCAGACCCTGAAATGCAATACACTGTGATGTGTTTAAAGCACGCTATATACGCATTATGAGTCGACAGCGCATAGACTTCCTCTCTCTCTCTCTCTCTCCTCTCTCTCTCTCTCTCGCTCTCTCTCTCTCTCTCTCTCTCTCTCTCTCTCTCTCGCTCTGTGTGTGTGTGTGTGTGTGTGTATGTGTGTGTGTTGTGTGTGTGTGTGAGAAAAGAAAGTTATGTCAGAGAGAGAGAGAGAGAGTGTGTGTGTGTGTGTGTGTGTGTGTGTGTGTGTGTGTGTGTGTGTGTGTGTGTGTGTGTGTGTGCACGCGTGCAAAAAAGAACGTTGTGCAGCTTTAGTTGGAATGTAAACCCACCGTGTTTACCCAAGCTACTGGCACTGGCATCCAGTTTCGCAACACGGTTCGCTACTTCGCTCACACTATTCCGGGAAGAGGACTTTATATAGCTGGCCTTGATCCGTGACAATTACAGTGGTTCACATAATAACGCGTATCAAACACACACACACACACACACACACACACACACACACACACACACACACACACACGCACGCACGCACGCACGCACACACACATACACAAACTCACACACTCTCTCTCTCTCTCTCACGCACGCACGCACACACACATACACTCACGTGCGTGCGCACACACACACATTGAGAGAGAGAGGGAGAGAAAGAGAGAGAGAGAGAGAGAGAGACTGAAACAGGGCTACTGTGCCCAAACCAGGTATGTAAGAATGTGTAAGAAACGTAAATAAAAAAACTGAAAAACTGCAGTGTCATCGATTAAAAAAAAAAAAAATTAAATAACAAACGCAAATAAAGACACGAAACAGAGAACAACGTAACGCTTGTTTGGTTCGCAATGCAGAACTGACTAAAGAACTGCTTCTGTCAGACTTCACAATAACAGTCTACGCTGATGGCAATCTGGGCAGCATTGTTTTTATGCATTTTTTAACCTTCGCCATACGTCCGCTAATGTTGCGCGCCGTACGTTCGTACGTCGTTGGTCTCCAGAGACCCATACTTTTTCTGAAGGAATAAAGCCTTGACGTGCGCCGTGGTCTCCAGAGACCCATGCTTTTCTGAAGGAATAAAGCCTTGACGGACGCCGTGGGTCTCCACAGACCCATACTTTTCTGAAGGAACAAAGCCTTGACGTGCGTCATGAGAATCAAAAGGAAATTTGCAGAACAACGAATAAACAAATTGTAAAAATGTTTTAAAACAACAATTTCAAAACAAAACAAACAAAACAAGAGAGGGTGAGGGGGGGGGGGGGGGGGGGGCGCAAAAGAAGATATGGAGAAGCGGAAAGGAAAGAGGGGGTGGGGGTGTAAAATTCTGTACTAGCAGGGAAGAGAAATTACAGACAGGGAGTGAGAAAGAGGGAAATGGAGGAATAAACAACCAAACAACAAACAACAACAACAAATACTATTTTTGGCCTTTATAACACGATGACGTGATATATGCTGCCCGGAACAGCTCGGATTGCTGCCCCATCTGCTGTATTACATCCAAGCCAGTCTCAGTTAGGATATGTGCAGTAATGTACAGAATGAACATAAGGTTTATCTATTATACGAATATGTACGTAATTATCACCGTAACTCACAACTTACCGTTTACGATGTAAGAATAACAGTGAGACTTCTTATGAACTCTTTGGTGGTGGCAATGATGAGATCAGGAGAGCAGTAACATACAAGTTCGAAAAGTCAATAATTTTTTTTTGTTTTTGAATTACATTAGTGCACATATGTGAATAGGGGTGCGTGTGTGTGTGTAAAAAAAAAATAAAATAAAAAACAAAAACCGCGGTGATCTAACAACTGCTTAGTCTCAAAAGAATTTAAAGGGTCAAGTCAAGTCAGTCAACATTCAGGCTTGTTCCAAACCACACGCAACAGAAGGCCTGTTCTTATTTAAAGGTTCGATGTAATGTGTGCAGATGTGATTTGTGGAACCAGTTCTGCCGGATAAGGAAATTAGCCTTGTCATAGGGGCTATGTACTGCACAGTGCACGTTTTAAGGAAGCCAGTCCTCCGACCTACTGAAAAAAAAAGTCCTGGTTTGGCATGCTGCGTCAACGGTGTTTTATATCCCAAACCCAAACTGCATCGTAGAGATTTTTTTTTTTTAATTCTGAGGATTGA
>CM031612.1:19331678-19396678 GCA_018398815.1 Conus ventricosus | reverse complement strand
TTACCAAGATGCTGAAGTAAATCTTTGTTCTCTCTTTACACCAAAGATGATGCTGGGAGATCGGGGCTTATTTCTTACATTTCTGTCGTTGAAGTTGCCCCCCCCCCCCCCCCCCCCCTTTTTTTTTTATACTTTTTTTTAATTTATTTTTTACAATTTTTCATTGCGCTTACGCACACTTAGAATTTTATGTTTCATTTGGGCTGATTATATTCTCAGTGCTGTGCTCTCTCTTATACATACATATACATATACATAGAGGAGAGAGAGAGAGAGAGAGAGGGAGAGAGAAGAGAGAGAGAGAGAGAGAGAGAGAGAGAGAGAGAGAGAGAGGTCATCAACGAACAGAGAAAACTCAGAACCCTGGTTCACCATTTTAGCTATGAGCTTACTCTAAATATTGAAGAGAGCAGGGAAAAGGATGTTTCCATGAGGACACCAAGCTCATGCTCATCTGTCAGACAGCGTTGTACCTACACCAATCTGAAACATCGATCTGCCAGGATTTTTTTTTTCAAACTGAAACCCAGACCACGAAGGCACACGAGAACACCAGATTTCCGGGTGGTGTCAGAAGTATCTTTTTTTTTCCCAAAGTCTATAAATATGGTAACAACTTGTGGTCTGTTGATTTATTTATTGATAAAAGTGCTGCCAACAACTATTTTAAGACAGTCGAATAAATGGCCCACTGTGGAAAGTAGTCCTACTTTTGGAAAACACACTATTCAGTAGCAAAAGGGCCATCCGAGTCCAGCTTTCACATGGGTCAACAGTCACCTTTTTTCTTTTAAAGCATCTGATTACAAAGGCTTTTGAACGGCTATTATAGGGACTGTTCACATCGTTTCGGGGTTTGACATCGAAATTGTTAGGACTTTCGGTCAGAAGTGCGAAAGAAAAATCCTTGATCAGATATGATCGTAGATTTTTTTTTAAAAATAACATGGAAACAGCTTCAAGGAAGATGTTTTAAAAGTTGATAGTAAATTTCATGTGAGCAAAGAACAGAATAAGAATAGGTGTGAAGAGCTTATTTTAAGTTCGTTGGGGGAAATATGCAGCAGAACGTCAGAGTAAACGTTGCAGGGAATTTCTTCTTCTTGTGTTGATTGTTCAAAAAGGCAACAGAATTGTAGATTCATGAAGAGTGTCTTTCGATGGTTGAGGTTGACAGACTGGCAACAGTTTGTATGTAATCAGGGCGTCTGCAAGTAGATGGTGGATAAATTGATTTGTGTCTGTCTCTCTTCTTTTAACAAAAACGTTTTCCAGACTTCTTTCTTAGGAGTTTTCCCACTAATCTTGGAGCAGAAATTCCTCTAAGACCGACACTTGCGTAATCTATAACATTTCTTTCCCTTTTTTGCCGGAGACAGCGAAGGCTCGAACATTTCTGCCGATGGTCTGCATTAGATACGACGTCGAGTTCTTTTTAATGAATTTTTATTTCTTGGCTGTCTGAATGAAACTAGGTGTTAGGGGCCTTTGAGGTTTGTTCGAACTTGTGTGAATGGTGGTGTTATCACGGTTGACCTTTACCCGACATCGCTTTTGACTTCACATTCCAACGATGCGTGTTGCACACGACCCATACAGGTTACATTAGCTTTTCTGGGTGTTTTCGTATGTTTATCCCTTTTTCGTGCAAGACCCATATTCGTCCAGGTAATGGTAGAGTTTTACGTCCTCATAGCGAAAGCTTTTAGGGACATGTTTTTCTTTCCGGTAGTCTCTTAATATTCGTCCAAGAGTCCCCAAGAGTTTATACCTTAACCGGCGAGCTGGTCGCTCAAGATCCATTGTCAGTGAACTGCCACGTCCGACTGCCGCCCTTTAAAGTATGGGTCTTCCAAAAGCTGCATCATCTGGTGTGTCTAGTTCAAATAATGCAAGTGGTCATTTTTTTTCCCCTTCAGATGCACATGCACCAAAATCGGCCGACAGAAAGCTAATTTGGTTTTTGACTAAAAAGAAATTTCATTTGAAAATGCTTACACAGTTCAATTAAGATAAATGACGATTTTATGTTTCTGGGTAATGGGTGAAGTCAGTATTTCTGCACATTCAGAACCTCTATAAGCTGCTTTTGAACGTTCATAGTTAAAAGATCCAAGTTTGCTTAATTCACATTGGGGTGTTCTGATAAGGTGGTGCTCAATGCAGATTTGAGCTGTAAAATAATAGGGAAAGGGTCGTGACTTCCATGCAAATTGTCGTGATCAGACCACTCACTGTCCAGGACCAGAGACGGGCTGCACAGCGGTAAGTTCACACATAAAAATGTACCCGTGGAAGAATAAAGGTATGTTGGAGATCCATCAATGAGACAAAACAGCTCAAACATAGAGAGAGACATCTTCCACAAGAAGACCCCAGGGAGAAGTATCTACACTACCTTAAAGAAGAGAGTGGATATAAGAGTCACCCCAAAGCAGAAATTCTACATTCAGGCTGATCAGTTTTGTGGACAATTCTTACAGCTAAAGTTCAGAGAGGTACTGAGATTGACAGTGCGAATAACAAACACTTGTGGACATGTAAACAAGCTGACGTGACCATTTCTCGAATGGTATGTAGGCCTTCTTCACAGCAAACACCGCTACGGATTGACACGACGTCTCTATGAGACACGGACCACTATAGGCCCATTGGAGCATGTTTAAGAGGGGCTGGCTAGCTTTAGCCCACACATTGGATGTATTGTGATTGGGAACACAAACAGTGCGGTTCCCGATCAGGCGTGATCTTTGGGAGTTCGGTGGGGCATGTCTAACTGGTTTCTACAGGACGGTCAGAGCCAATTCCATTAGTTCTGGGGTCTGGACTTGGCAGAGAAAGGTATATACACCAGCTTCCCCGTGTAAGACGCTTACATCACGCTCTCAAAACACCCTACAGCGCTCGCGTACACACACATGCACATAAAAAAATGCTAAATGTTAAAAGGGTACCTTTTAAAAAAAATTTTTAATTCATTTATTTTATGTACATATATCATAACAAGGTCTCATCAATGTACAACCATATCAGCGGGCACTTGAATCATGCAAATGACTGTGTATCAATATTCAACAAATACAATTATGCGCACTTTTAAAAAACAAACGATAAGATATTCAACAGATGGCAGGATTTAAAACGTTAGTAGAATGAAAAGTCTTTCTTTACAACAAAATGAAAATTAAATCTGTGCTAAAGTACAACCGTGTACTCCATAAAGGATTCTTGCACCAATGGAGACAAATCTGCCTTGGTATATTTGACAAATGGCCTAGTGGCCTGGTGAGCAAACAGTCTTTCAGGAAAACATTATATCTGATTTCAGGGTCAAATCTCGTTCACCCACCCGGCACACACACACACATGCATCTTAAAGGATGACTGGAAAACGGGGAAAGGGAAATGTGGTGGGGGGGGGGGGGGGGGGTATTCTTTCAGAAAGAAAAAAAACTTTATCAACTATTCAATTTAAACTTTGACGTCGGACATACAGCCCGATGTGTTTTAATAGTTAAAATGTCCTACATCAATCGAAAATGAGAGAGAGAGAGAGAGAGAGGAGAGAGAGAGAGAAGAGAGGAGAGAGAGAGAGGAGAGAGGAGAGGAGAGATATGGGGTGGGAAAGGGAGGGGGGAGAGCGAAGGAGGGTATTTTGTTCTTTGTGAGAGGATACCAATCAGTTGAGCTGGTGTACAGCAATCACTAATTTCATTTTATTGGGGCTTTTTTTTTTTTCCAATCTATTCATTTCCACACGGCAGTTACCTTGAGAAAACTGTAGATAACTGCACATAAACATGCAAGGAATTCAATGGTACTTCCTCCCCCCCCCCCCCCCCCCCCCCTTATCCGGAGTAGGTGCAACGACTTATGAATAAAGACTCTTAAATTTAAAGCCACTTTCTCCGGTAAAGTGAAATAAAGCAAACTATATACAAATGTTTTGATTAAAGCCACACAAACTATAACTGGAAATTTGTTTTTCATAAGCGGTTTACATTGAGATAGACAGGCTGGGCACGAGCGGAACGGGTAAGGGGGGGGGGGGGGGGTGGTGAAACGTGCCAATGATAGCAACAACAAGGAACAACCGCCTTATCTACTTCACGAAACGACTTGACTGAGAAACCAAAAGAAGAAGACAGCCAAACCAGGCGCGCACTGTCACACTGTTAACTGAAGCCAGACACCGGCTTCTTGTCCTGGCAGCAGGACAACAAAGTTCATGCCGTTCCACTGTTTTACTTGTATTGGTCTACCTGATCAGACACGGTTCCCCCACATTCCTTGTGCAGCCGAGCTGGCGCTGCCCCCCCCCCCCCCCCCCCTCCACCCCCGCCCCCCCGATCGGTTGACTCCGCACTGGGCACCACCCTGGTCAGAGGGTCGGTCGTGAGTAGGCCTGCTACTCTCAGAACAATCGCTTGCTTTGGTGAAGTCACACACCGGACATACCTTGGAGTGAACCAAACGAGAAGCAGACGTTAGCTTTTCGGCCCTTTCTTTTCTCTATCGCCTCCTGATCTGACCTGGCGAAAAGGACCCAGACAGAACTGACACATGGCAAGTCCTGTTCGGACGTCAATGATCGACTATGCTTTGAGTACAACTCTACCAAAGATGTGCGAGCATTTCATGACTCCATTTATCATTATCAATCAATAAATCATGGCCAAGGTGAAGTATTATACCCTGTTGTCATGATCTTTAGGCAAATAAAAAAAAAAAGGCGGGGAGGGGGACAAAAAAAGGAAAAGACATGCTCGCCTGCCGCAGCAATCTGAACCAATTTTTACCCAAACATTTCTAGACAGAACACGTGCGCGCGCGCACACACACACACACACACACACACACACACACACCACACACACCACACACACACACACACAGCTCAATGTAGACACACAAATATATCGATTCTCTCTCTCTCTCTCTCAAATCACTGTTGGACGACATCTTCTACTGATAGTAACAGTTATTTTGAATCATACGAAAAAAAAAAATTGCAACATGCCACCGATATATTTTATACAGAATATTGTGGGGCTTTTCATTACTAGTACAAAACAAATTTCAAGTTATATACAGAAGAACAGCAAGTAAACACTGTACACAGAAAAGTTCTGTGTATACACTTTCAATAATGAGCAGTCCAGCATATGCAGTCTTTCAATTAACCAATGCCACACACACACACATACACACACGCCCACGCGCGCGCGCGCGCGCGCACACACACACACACACATATATATATCTATATATATATAATATACTGACGGTCATTGCTTTCGTTTTATTAGGCCCTACCTGATTTATACAGATCTTTTTAGTTTTATGTGTCAAGTTAAATTGAAAGGTCCTTTGTGGTCGACAAGGCCAAATAAAATGGAAGTAAAAGTTCAAATGAACCAATAGTGTGTACTTATGAACAATGAGACAAACCATACCTTTTTCTGTCAACGAACAAAGTAACTTTGAACAGGCTCAGTGACCAAGTACGATGTTCTGACAACACACATATCCACCATGGTTCACATTGGCAAAAGGAAAGATCTCTTTACACAGCAGATTGCAAGAAAATTCATTCTTCTACGTCTGTTGAGCGAATTTGTATAGCTAATAGCAAGACACTAATGCACTGATGCCTCAGTCTGTTGAGCTTATCCGCAGATATTGCTACAGTAATCACACAAAATGTGCAGATCCAATATATGTTGAACTGTTTCCACAAATAATGCACAAAGGTCCAATACAAAGACGTTCCTGAGACACATTACATTCAGGCTTAATTTGATTCATTACACGTGTTCTGAAGATCAGATTTACATTACATACCAACATAGCGTCATCAATTAAAAAAAAGAGAAGGGAATCTGGGGCCGGAGTGGGTGCTTTCTGAGATACAAGAGAAAATGAAGTAATAAACATTTTCACAGGGAGATGTGCGGGCCTCCTCCCAAACTGAGCCATCCCACCTCTGATAGTGTGTGAGAACCGAACTGATGAACCGGCCTCCGCGGTTCACGGAGGCCACGGTATGGTCCGTTTGCCGCCAAGAGGGGAGATCACTCTTCAAAACTGGGCAGATTTCAAGCGGCGAGAGGAAAATTTAACTTTTACTGTTTTTTGGCAGTTCTCATGTTTGTTCCGACTGATGATGTAAATGATCCGGGAAAAAAACCATGGACTGTATTGATCTGATTTTGATTTTCTTTCCAGCTAAAATATACAACCATTTCCTTACGTCTCAAAAGGCACTTCTTGAACCCATCTTCGTCAATTTGCATACAGTATCAGTTTACTTTTGGATACCCATTTTTATTATATTGGGGCAGTGGAATACAGCCCATCATTGGGATAAAGGTAGCGCCCTGTAAAGGGAATGATTTGTCTGTCGATTTTGATCGAATAAACTGATCGATTCCAGAAAACACTGAAGCCTCCTGGGGTGGGATCCTTCATATTTCTATTTCGGGTGGGACTGAGCAGGGGTGGGAGGGTTAGAGATCGAGCTTCTCCGTCGGACATGCGTGTGTGTGTGTGTGTGTGTGTGTGTGTTGTGTGTGTGTGTGTGTTTCTTAATAGCAACTATTTCATGGAGATGAGTGAAAGCTGGTTTGTGCATGTTACTGGTAACTTCCTTGAACGAGTTCGAAATTGTTCCAAAATACTTTTTGTGGATCACACCATGTTATGTCATACTCAAAAAAGAGATACAAGAACAAAAGAGCGTCAATGTAATACTGACGTAGTTGAAACGGCCAATACTGCAGGAAGGAAGACATGAAGATAACCTGCCTGTCGAGTCTGCGCCAAGTGCTCTATCAACAGGCAGAAGCAAGTTGCCAGCACCTGAAACCTCTCCTAACGAGATCCAAGAACTGCCATGATCAACAGCTCATCCACCTCTAAGATTAAGCAGCGACACTGGAACAATGTTTCCTAAGAGACAGTAAAGGCACCTTCAACAGATGCTTTCACTGCGACAGTGTTGAACCACATGTAGCCTAACCTGATCTCCTTCTGCATTTTTTTTTAACTACCCCGTTCTTCGCCTCCATATCGTAATAAGAACTGTCAAGACTTTGTTGTTTTCAGTAATGAAAACAAAAACCGAACATTCTCAGCTGATTTAAAACACTTTTTCACTGTTCTAGTCAAATGACTTCAATTTACTTTCTCTAGACCGATTTAATGCCTGTTTTTTGTTGTTGTTGTTTTTTTCCATTTCTCTATCGAGCCCATCAAAGCACACATTACTGAAGCATATTTCATCCCATTTTAACCATAAGTTATTTCTTCTTCCTTGTGTAAATGCAAGTATATTTCAGTGATTTCTTGGTCTGACAGTCCGATTCTGTGTTTCCTACACGAGTTTGTGTATGTTTGTTTTCTCTCTCTCTCTCCTCTCTTTTTTTTTTTTTTTTTTTTTTTTTTTTGCTACGTTTTCCCGAGAGTCGTTTACACTAAATGTTTTTTCTTTGTGTATTAAAAAAAAATCGGACTAGCTATAACAAAGGTGTGCTTAATATTGAGGAGGTGTCCATAAATATGGGTAGAGTCTTTCAATACTAGACCACTTTTGTTGTTGTTGTTGTTGTTGAAAAATCGATTTTACTTAGTTAAAAACATAAAGACCAGTATCAATAACAGTTGGTTTTGTGCAAAACACTTCACAAAAGTGTGTAAAATCGCCTGACATCTGATACGGCAACTTGTGACTGAAAAAAAAAGGGGGGGGAGGAGGGGGGGGGGGGGGGGGGGGCAATACTGGCACATCTCCTGGGAAAATAATCATTCAGCGCCAGATCCAAAACACTTGCCTGCCACATAACAGAATAACAAAGGAGAAAAGATCAACATACCCAGCGTACATTCACATGTACAGTAAACCATGTACAAACAAAATCTACTGACATAGATACGTATACATGCACCCATTTCTTTAAATTAGCAAATCACAACAGCGAAGAAGAAAAACAACAACAAATCACCAAACATGTTGACAGAAGGAAAATGTGGGGCCCCAGTATTATGGCAATGCTTCTGGGAGAATTTCACACAGACTTGTGTTAAGAAAGGAAAAGCAATTTTTTCCCGGGTTTCCGTTTCTCTCTCTCTTCTCTCTCTCTCTCTCTCTCTCTCTCTCTCTTCTCTCTCTCTCTCTCTCTGATTCATTCTTCAAAACTCATGCCAGTCAGTATCACAGAGGCACAAAGAGAAAAAGAAAAAACAAAAGTTCAAGTGAAATCTGTGAACACAATACAGATGTGTCATTTATGACTGGACAAAGGTATCACCGCATTATAAAACCATGACGCTATGGGTGAAAAATGAAACACACTGTTCAATAGGCCTATGCTTTGAAAAAAACTGTTTACACGGGGGTAAGCTTACAAATGCATCAAGGGAAATCTTCATAAAATTTTGATCAACATGCTTGTAATTGGTTGGTCAACTTGGCATTATTCAGTTGATCAGATTTACAGGGCAAGGAATAAAAACAAAGCAACGGCAACAAAGACACACAAAAAACACTACAATATATCATCATCATCACTTTCAAATATGAATTCAGTCACATCACCCCGATTAAAAAAAAAAAAAAAAAAAAAAAAAACCGAATGAAAGAAAGAACAAACATTGCGGGAAATTTTCTTAACACCGCTAAACGTGTATTGATGTTAAACTGGAGAAATAACAGCGTTGCTAGAGATCATATACAGAATAAACTTTAAAGAGGAACACGTTACTGGAAAGGGTTTTTTTAAAAAAAAAGGAAAAAAAAAAAAACAACAATGATAAGAAGAAGAAAAAGACACGATTACGCAGTTAAATGTTCTCGCCCTTCTACTCCTCTGTCAAACTTGGCTCTCCCCCTCTGGTGCCCTCTCCTCCCATCCCAAGCACTATACAACCCCCCTCTCTTTGCGCTAAACAGTCTTTGGAGTTGGTTCCGTCGCTCCCTACATTCCGCTCCACGCAGCTTACTCTTACCAATTAGGCCTACCCCCCCCCCCCCCTTTTTTTTTTTCTTTCTTTTTTTAATCACAGCACTTCCGTTTGGAAAACGCAAATGTCTAGAATTCACTCTCCCAAAATGTTGATTCTTATCCTCCCCGTCTCCTTTTTTTTCTCCAAACAGACGAAAACCCGCCCCTGTGCAGTAAAACACAATGCAAATTTGAACAGCACCCTCGACAAACGTAACAATCCCGCGCACTGGGTTAGGCCTAGTCATCCCATCCACGATGGAATCCCGCGTTCCCTCTCTGCTACACCCAATGTGTTCTTCTTGTCGTCATGTGCTTAGCCATGCATTTTGTTGGCGCATCATCAAGCTGTTATTCTTTTAGCAATGTGACAGGTGCACACTACACAAGAAAACACAGAAAATAACTTTAGAAAGAATACCTTAATTTCTTACTGGTTGCTAACTTTTGTTGAAGTTTGCTGGTATTGGCGGTTGAAACGATCGTGAACATCTGTAGCCTATATGAACAATCCACCAAAGAGAGAGAGAGAGAGAGGAGAGAGAGAGAGGGGGAGAAAGAGAGAGTATCATGCACCACAGGATACATGGGCTCAGTATAACTATGCTGAAGTAATCAGGTACAGATAAGGAGAGGTGGATGTGGGGAGATTAGGGGCAGGGGGGGGGGGGGGGGGTAACTGATTATCTGCGGATATGATATACACTGAAAGAGAACCCCACCCCTCCCCTGCACCCCGAGAGAGGGAAGGGAGATGGAGAAAGGGAGGATCGAGGGTGTGTCTGGACATTTTAATATTAAATCCCTTAAAGGATTAAAAAAAATACCCGTCTAACTGTTTCTGAGAAGTTCATCGGAAGGAAGACAAACCAACAGGACTGGAAACAACTGAATTAACTGCAACAGACCGGGTTCACCCTAGTTACAGGACAACAACGTCGTAGTGCGAAGAGTGAATACGACAGAGGATTTCAGATCATTCATATGACAACAATTCGAGCAGATTTTTTATTTGGAATGGAACACTGCATGCCTGATAGTTTGACAGAAATGCACGGAAAAAAAGAACAAAAATCACGGTAAGGCACATGATCATATATCAAGGTTAAATCATAAGAACAATACGCAGTCGCCTGTGTGCGCACGCGCGCACACACACACACACACACACACACACACACACACACACAATGAGTGAAAGGTAGAGGAGGAGCCCCCTGCCTGTGTCAGAGCGACGTAGTCTGCGTGGACCATATAGGGCTCGTGCAGTGCTCCAAAGACTTTCGTCCTGCTCCCTCTTTTGAAGCGGCCCATGGGGGCACAGGACCATTGCCATGCAAGCATAAAGAAAGCCCCTGGTAGCCAGAAGACAGGCCTTGTGAGAGGGGAAAAGGTGAAGAAAACCTACGCCCACCGACGTTCAACCAACACTAAAAACTTGTTCTGGAGTTCACAAAAGAACCAGAGATGAGGGCGCAGACGACAGCCCCCATCCGGAACCAGACACTTTGCTGCCAAAGACAACTACTGCACACGAAAAATGCACTTCGATCTGCAATAATACCTTGCCCCCATGGGCCTCCAGCCAATAAGACATAAACATCAACATTCTGCCTTCATTCCACCAAATGACAAATGCTCCCTCCCATCCCACCCCCTACTTTACAAACACAGCATTTACATTTCGAAGCAGATGAGTATCAGACAATTAAACAAATGAACTGATGTCGAATGACCTTGACTGTCATGCATGATAGCCTACATTTGGTGACCTTTCATGACCCAATTCCATCCGCTAATGAGTTTAGAGTCTTTTTTTTCTCTATGTGGGTAAATGCACACACACACAAAATCATAGTTTGTTAAGGAAAGTAGAACCTGATTCCCCAAGTGGATTGAGCATTGTTCTCTTAATTGAAGAATCCTGGGTTCTTTTCCCCCATTTGGCAAGATATCTATCCCTCTCCTCCTCACCATCCACTCCCTATCTTGTACTTTATTATTCTGGTAAATGAATTCTAAATTGCTGAAAACATTAATCTTTCTGTAACTATATTTTCCTCCCCATGTTTTTAAAGCAAACTGCATAACCCTTTTTTCACACCATCTTTTAATGGTGTGTGTGTGTGTGTGTGTGTGTGTGTGTGTGGTGTGTGTTGTGTGTGTGTGTGTAAGAGGAGAGCTTTTCCCTGGAGTTAATACCTTTGCAGACTCCAGCTCCCTCCAAGTTCTTTTGATGTGACTTTTTCGGCAAGGTTCCTTGAGTGAATGCATGCATTACCAATTTGCACACAAAAGTACGAGTTATAGTGTGGCAGTGAACACACGTGTGTGTGCGCGCGCGTGTGCACACACATACACACATTTTCTCACTCTCTCTCTCACACACACACACTCATACACACACAACAAATTTCCCATTCTTATGGATTAAAAAACCAGGAAGAGCATGTGTGTGTGTGTGTGTGTGTGTGTGTGTGTGTGTGTGGTGTGTGTGCATGTGTGTGTGTGTGTGTGTGTGTGTGTGTGTGTGTGTGTGTGTGTGTGTGTGCTCGCGAGCATGCATGCTTGTGTGTGTGTGTGTGTGTGTGTGTGTGTGTGTGTGTGTGTGTGTGTGTGTGTGTGTGTGTGATATTCAATGACTCATGCAATACATTCAAAATTATGTCATAACACTTCAAGAGTGTACAGAAGTTGACACATTCAAACACTGTCAGCTTCTAGTTTATATCCATTTTTTTTCATACTGGTAAGAACCCTAGACAGATATGGATGGAGGTCAAATGAAAGGGTTTTAAACGTCTTAAACAGATCATAAAACAACTTCAATACAAGATAAGATAAGATAATGTTGCTTATAGCCCAGCCGACCGCAGAGGGCCACATCAGGCTGTCACCACGTTAAAATCAACTCACCAGTCATTTAAAAAAAAAAAAAAAAAAAAAAAAAAACTTTCACACATCTGTTAAATGACATCGTCTACAAACGAACCAGAAACTTTGTTAAAAATCCTTCTTCCGTAAAATCTCAAATCAGATGAAAAATGTTAATTTCTCTCAAAAACCCAAGGATCACGTCAGGCGGGACATCCCTGAACAGGATCTTCATGGACTCCGCTGTAAAATGTTTGTGTCTCACATCGTGCAAGTCCCAACACTCTAAAAGAACATGTTTCATTGTGAGTGGTGCATGACATGGAATGCACCACGGAGCTTCTTCACTCTTTAAAAGGTAAGAATGGGTAAAATACGAATGGCCGGTGTGCAGCTGGCACAGAACCGTTTCCTCTTTACGACCACCCGACGTAGATGGGAGGAAGTCTTTAAGGTTTGGACGGATCTGAAAGAGTTTGTTATTCGTCTGTGTGTTCCAATCCTCCTGCCAGAGGTCTCTCACATAATCGTTAATTTTGGGTTTCACATCTGAGCAGGGATATAAGTGTTGGACAGTTTCTCTCTTGTGGCGAACTTCAATACAAACAAACCGAGACAAATCGTAAAAGAAAAGAGAAAAGGTAAAACAGAACACTGTGCAAAACATGTTGCACGTTGTCATAGGTTTATAAAGACCAACAAGACATAGCACAAGGTTAATAAAGCTTACATAAGGCAGTATAAAAAAAATTATAAAAACATTAAAAATTATGTATGGTTTCCACAAATTAGTCCAGATATTCACACATCTTATCCAGAGTAGACAATTACCAAAAGTGTAACAATGCATAATCATTAATAAATTGAACCTTCTTGCAATTAATCATTTTCCAGCTCACGAGAAACAAATCAACACAATATACTAGCAGAGTCAAAGCAGTCTTTGTTGTTCCTTCAATCCTTGATGCTTTTTTTTTTTTTCCATTTTTTTATGTCAAACAAATTACAAAAAACATCAACAAAAATGCAAACATGTCAACATACAAACATTACATTAACTGGAAAAGGACACCTATCTGTGTTAATTAGAGGAGCAAGGGTATAAACAACTATGTGAGGAATACCTATATATCATAAGAAATGCCCTTACAAACAAACAAACTCAAAGACAGAGAGAGAGAAAGAAAAGAAAAGAAAGAAAAAACAGATAGAAATTTGCATGTACAGTGTGTGTCTGTCAGTCATTCACCTCACATTCCTTAAATATTAACTTTCAAACAAATGCTTGTACATGTATAACATCCAATTATGATGAAACCAATTCCATGACATACAATTCAAGCCACATTATTCTTTGATTTCATAGCTATGTTTTAAATAATACTGAAAATGTGTGTTTCTCAATGTTTGCATCTCCCATTTCAGGACCTTGAATATCAGTATTTGCAAAGTCCCTTACCTCATTTTTCTTCTGCTTAAATCTTTCACCCCACTCAGTGGTATCATCCCAATGCATCCATTCTGCCCCCCCCCCCCCCCCCCCCCCCCCCCCCCCCACCCCCCACAGAGCCGCAGCCAAGTCTGTCCTCTTACAGCCCAGCAACACAGTCCAGAGGGAGCAGTCCATATCAAGGCACCATGGAGAAACCCACCAGAGGAGACACTGCAGAGCTACTCCAGAGCATCCTAATCTCCAGAACAAGACAGCGACCAGAGATGCCAGTTTAATTATCAATGAGTTGCTGTTGATCACTTATCAATGTTAGTATGCTGGTGACGCATTTTGATGGCGTATGACTTTCTTGTGCGTAATGTTTTGTGCGTGTTTGCATCAATTACACAACCTTTTGAAAAACAAAATGGGAGTTTGAAATGCCATAGAAAAGTTCTTGAAATTTGGATCAAAAGAACTTCATGAACCCCTGTGACGGCAGTGAAGCTGATGTTATGTTCCTTAATGTGGACTGAAACTGTATAGTGTGCAACTCTATGGCCATGCCTGACAGAACATTTGCTTCATGAACTTTCATCTTTGAGCATCCATTTCTTTTTGAGGCTGAGCTAGATGTATTTTAATGTCCACACCATCCTTAAATGACATATAAGATGGGGATGAACAATCAAAAAAACATCATTAGGTGGCACTGACAATGCCAGTGTTTATGTTCATAACCAGGAAACACACACACACACACACACACACACACACACACACACACACACACACACACACACACACACACACACTATACCAAGCACAACACACACACACTCATACACACACCTGACACTTCTACATATCTTAAAAAAATATTAATATAAAAATACATTTGAACCTGTTTAACAGATATTTACATAGCATACATTTGCATAATGACTGAATTTATAAAGTGTTAATACAGAATGTACATAAACAAGTCAATGTCTAATGGCTGATCTTTTTCCTGAAATATATCAAATAATCATATACCACAGATCATCTAGCATCACATCACATCACATTACACACACACACACACACACACACACACACACACACACACACACACACACACACATCAGAAAAACTATCTGGAGAAACAAATGCTGTCATCCAGTAAAAGAGCAAATATGACTTGTAATCTAGAGTTTATAAAAGAAAGTAAATGAGGCATCAATTTGAAAGCCACAGAGTATCCCTCACCCCCCCCCCCTCCCCCTACTCCCACTCCATATACTTTCTGCTCACTAATACATCATCTTCTCAACAAATGATACTGGAAAAAATATTTAAAGCATATTCTGACGTGTGTGTGTGTGTGTGTGTGTGTGTGTGTGTGTGTGTGTGGTGTGTGTGTGTGTGTGTGTGTGTATGTACTGTCAGTACAACACTATGTTAACCTGACAGTAAATGGTTTCAGTCAGTCAGTCAGTGTGTGTGTGTGTGTGTGTGTGTGTGTGTGTGTGTGTGTGTGTGTGTGTGTGTGTGTGTATGGTTTAAGTGGGCGAGTGAGTGAGTGAGTTGCCCTGTGGGTTGGGCATAGAATAGACCCACTGCCCTGCCATGCATGTCGTAAGAGGCGACTAAGGCAGGACCACCTCGCCCCGAGGATAAAGGGTTTGCGTAGGGCTAACAACCCTGCCTGTAAAAAAAGACGAGTTACAGAAGCATCGATGACAATGACCAAAGCATTCACCTGGCAATGAAGGGTCTCCATCCCGGAGACTTATGACGCAGCAACACCAACAACACACGTACAAGGTACAATGTCGGACTGCTCCGGAACAGGGACACACAAGCAGCATTCCAGATCAGCCTTTCCAACAGGTTCCAGCCGCTACAAGACCTGATAGAAGACAGTGAGACGGACATCGAGACACAGTGGGAACACTGCAAGAAGCTCTGGCATGACACATGTGAAGAGATCCTTGGCAAGAAGAAGGCCCAGCACAAAGAATGGATCTCTGCCGACACCATCCACAAGTTGGAAACAAGGAGAGAGAAGAAAGCTACACTGAACACGAGCCGAACAAGAGCAGCTAGGGCAAAGGCACAGGAAGAGCACACAGCAGCGAACGGAGAAGTAAAGAAGAGCATCAAGAAGGACAAGAGGGACTACTTTGACGACCTGGCCAGCCAAGCAGAGGCAGCAGCCGGACAGGGGAATCTGAAGGACCTGTACCTGGTGACCAAGAAGCTGACGGGTAAGTTCCAGCAGACAGACAAGCCAGTGAAGGACAAGAACGGAAACCCACTGACAACAACCGAGGAACAGCTGAAACGATGGGCAGAACACTTCAGGGAGCTGCTGAACCGCCCCGCCCTGACGCACCACCAGACATCCCACCTGCAGAGACAGACCTGCCCATCAGCTGTGACAAACCCTCAAAGGCAGAGATCAAGAAGGCCATCATGACTCTGAAAAATGGGAAGGCTGCAGGGCCGGACGAGATACCAGCAGAAGCCATCAAAGCAGACATAGAGACAGCTGTCAACATGCTATACAGCCTCTTCAGCAAGATCTGGGAGAAGGAGGAGGTACCGGCTCAGTGGAAAGAAGGAATCGTCATCAAGCTGCCGAAGAAAGGAGACCTCAGGGACTGCAGCAACTACCGAGGGATCATGCTCCTATCAACGCCAGGCAAGGTTCTCAACAGGGTTCTACTGGAGAGAATGAAAGAGGCTGTCGACCCCAAGCTCCGAGACCAGCAGGCAGGCTTCCGGCAGAACAAATCATGTGCCGACCAGATCGCCAGCCTGCGCATCATCGTGGAGCAGTCGCTGGAGTGGAACTCCCCCTTTACATCAACTTCATAGATTATGAGAAGGCTTTCGACAGTGTGGACAGAGAGATGCTGTGGAAGCTGCTGAGGCATTACGGAGTCCCCGAGAAGATCATCTCCCTCATCCGGTGCACCTACCAGGACATGAACTGCAGGATTGCCCACGCCAGCCACCTGTCCGAAAGTTTTGAGGTGAAGACCGGAGTTTGGCAGGATGCCTGCTGTCGCCGTTCCTCTTCCTCCTGGTCATTGACTGGATCATGAAGACCACTACAACAGGCAGAAACAACGGTATACAGTGGACACTCTGGACGCAGCTCGACGACCTTGACTTCGCTGACGACCTGGCGCTCCTGTCACACAGCCACAGCCAGATGCAGGACAAGACCACTCGCTTGGAGACCACATCAGCCGGACAGGGCTCAAGATTAACAGGAAGAAGACCGAGCTGATGAAAATCAACACCACTGCCAACACACCAGTCACAGTCGATGGAGAGCCCATCAGGGAGGTGGAGTCTTTCGTCTACCTGGGAAGCGTGGTTGACCAACAGGGAGGCACGGACCGAGACGTCGCAGCCAGAATTGGCAAGGCAAGAGCAGCTTTCGTCATGCTCAAGAACATCTGGGCATCTGGAGGAATCAGCATAAGAACCAAACTCCGCATCTTCAACTCCAATGTGAAATCAGTTCTGCTCTACGGATGCGAGACGTGGGGAAAAACACAGACGATGCAACAAAAGATTCAGACATTCTTCAACACCTGTCTGAGGCGCATCTACAAAATCCGATGGCAGGACAAGGTCCGAAACGAAGATCTGTGGGAGCGTGCGGGACAGGAACCAGTGGCCAAGCAGATACTGCGAAGGAAGTGGGGCTGGATCGGACACACCCTCAGGAAGCCAGCATCCAGCACCACACGCCAAGCCCTGACCTGGAACCCGCAGGGAAAGAGAAGAGAGGCCGGCCTCGCAACAGCTGGAGACGAGACACTGAGGCTGAGTTGAAACAACAAGGGACAAACTGGACTGGAATGACCAGAACAGCCCAGAACAGAGTGCGATGGCGAAGGGTCGTTGATGGCCTATGCTCCACCGGGAGCGACAGGCATAAATGAAAAATGAGTGAGTGAGAGGGGGAGAGAGAGAGAGAGAGAGAGAGAGAGAGAGAGAGAGAGAGAGAGGAGAGAGAGAGACTCAGAGAGAGAGAGAGAGAGAGAGAGAGAGAGAGAGAGAGTGTGTGTGTGTGTGTGTGTGTGTGTGTGTGTGATATTCAAACAATGCTTTCTTGATGTTAATGTGCAAAATACATAATACAAGCTGTGTAATGCAATTACATAATTTAGAAATGCTTTCCATTACTGTTTGAACTAAAATGCACTTTTAGTATTAGATTAGTTTATGGGCATCTCCCAGGAAAATTAATGCTTTATTGAACACAAATCTAAGCTTATGACTTACACTTCTTGGTCAAGGGCAAACCCATCAACACAATGATTTCACTGATGCAAGTCTGGAAAGATATTTATAACACCAACACTAAAAACTGTCATCCGTTTTGAAGAGTTATGGTTTGCAAAAATCAAAGCCACTGATTTTGTACATGGCAACAACAACAACAACAAACATACACTTAACACAAAAATTTTAACCATATTTCAAAACAAAATGTTATCTGATGTCAATAACGCAAATTGTTTGTTATCAGCATGATTCACACAGTCATTTGTCAACAATAGGTACAACAGAAATGGATGAGCTTGACATATTATATGTGCAGACATTAGAAAATAAAAAGCACGAGATACTTTGTTCAACAAACATGGTTTAAATGAATGCTTACTCTGAGCTTGCAGTTGCTGCATGAATAAAATGCATAACAGTATCATATTGAGCAAATGGCAAGTGCATCTATTCCGACAAGCTGATCATTCTGTACAGTAACAGTGTGACAGTCTCACAGACACAACACTACAATAAGCGATGAGTTGCAGTGATGACACCAAGTCTCTTGCCCATAATTTCTGGCAGCGAATTGCTCATGGAGCCAAGTTTAGTCTCAAGGGGCCTGTCAACACGTGGAAACGACTCTTTCTTGTCTACTCCCTCCACTGGGGGCGGCTGGTCAGAGGGTTGTGGATTGCTACCAGTGCCCCCTACTGAGTAACGCATTGTCCCACGACTCCCACCACCCCCACCCTCTTTCTGCATTAGAAACTGCCTGGGTTTGCTGCCACCATTAAACTCTGAATGAAGAGGGACATTCCGCATCTTCTCGATGTCAAAGTTGGTCATGGCGATAGCAGACCTGGCTGTATTAATGCCACTAGAGTCTGGATCTTTAGGAAGAGGAGGGGGGTGAGAGGTTGCACAAGATAGCACAAGCATGAGGTCATCTTCTTCATCAGCTGACTGTGCTTCAGGAGAGGGGGATCTGTCTTGATTAGAAGAGGTCTTCTCCATCTGCTTTTGCTTAGGTGTCAGTTTCTCCAGAGGACGAAGAGGGACTTCTGGTTTACACATAATTGGTATTACAGTGAAAAGATCATCTCCAAAGTCACTGCCATGCTGCTTTGGGTTTTGTATTGTTGGTTTCATTGTTTCTGGGACACGGACCTCTTTCAGTTTTTTTGATAGCTGTGTAGGGGAGTGGTTGGGGGCAGGGTTGGAATCATTCGTGGGCCTTTTGCCTGCTGGTGGTACAGAGGGGATCTGGAGTTCTTTTTCTAAGGCACTCAGTCGTGTGTTGAATTTCTCCATGAAAAGGTCACTTGCTGATTTGATCAGCTGCTGTTCACATTTTGGCAGACGCCTGTAGACTGTCGCTGTTTCAGCAATGCAATCTCTTTGGTCAATGCCTGCCTGCTGCAGTCTAACAGACATATCCTGAGAGTT
This sequence comes from Conus ventricosus, assembly GCA_018398815.1. NCBI lineage: Eukaryota > Metazoa > Mollusca > Gastropoda > Neogastropoda > Conidae > Conus > Conus ventricosus. The sequence goes on along the minus strand of CM031612.1, from coordinate 19,377,646 downwards.
CACTGTGGGGCCAACACCTTCTATGTTTTGTGTGGATGAACTGTCTTCGCCACTGTTTCTGAAGCGATATTCCAAGTCTCTCTTCAACGTTTTCTGAGCATGGCGCATCTCTGGAGTCAACCGAGACTTCTCTGATTTGGTTCTCTTGAGAACTGGCCATTCTCGCACATCTCTTATAGGCTTATGGTTGCGATAGTAGCCATTATTAGGAACATAGCGGTAGGTCACTGGTTCCACATTGCCCTTCCATGAAGGACACAACTGGTCACCAAAGTCTTCATCTAAACAGCGAATTGCACTTCGGCCAGTTATGACGCTCTTTTTAAGAGCAGACTGTGATTTGTTTTGCACTGGTGGTTGCTGAGTTATGTACTTGGGATAGGGAACAACCACCCCCCATCCTGATGCTGCCTCACTCCAGTCATCCACGACAGCGCACTCAAACACGAGGATGTCATCCAGTGAACATTGTTCACTATTGCCGAGCAGTTTTTCTGTCAAACTTTCACTAACTTGGGTGGAAAAGTGAGATGGAGCTGAATGAACTCCAGCACGGCTAACCACCTCTGGTTCAACAAAGCTGCGATCAGTCTCCACTTCAGAATCATGATTAATGTGTTTACCCGAACTGCTCTCGAGAGCAACTGAGCGAGGTGTAGTCGAGTAACTTTCAAATTTCAAAGCTTCTGCACTATAGGATGGCATTCTACCCACATTTGTCGTTGCCACCACACTTCACCTTACATAAACTGCTTCAGTTCACACCTGGTGTTTGTGATATTGTTGTAATTGTAGTAATGACAAATTGTAGCAGTGAATATTTGTTTTAGTTTTTGTGTTGATGATTAACCTGTGGCAGTAAGACACCTTTAAAACGTACAAAGATCACAATGATGACCATAATAATCATCAACTTGTTTGGGGCACTGATACATTCTTTCTTTTTCCCCCTTTCCTATCTTCTTAAGTTCCTTGAGTAACTTCTAGTTAAACTTCTAATGCAGATCTGCTTTTCCGTTCACTCCGTGTTTCACCAAACGCTATTTGCAGAGAACAAGAAAGCTTGTAACACAACTGTGGTTCCGTCTTTTCACATCAATTTCACACGACATTACACTAATTTGATCAGCTATCACAAACTTCACAAATGTCGTCTGCTAAAACAGCTCGCGATTTCCAGAATGTTTAAGTTTTCAAACATAATGTAACAAGGAAAAGTTCGTCAGCACTGGGAACAACGAGTAGACTTCGTTGAAACTGGAATCAAAACACAAACAGAAGCTGAACACAGTCCTACATGTCTGTCCTGTTCAATGTTGTGTCCGTTCAAGCAGCCACCCAGTCCGACCACGGCTTGATTTCTCCCTGGGCAACAAGTCTCGGCTGGGGTCACGAGACTGTAGCTTCGTACAATCAATGGCGACAAACCTTAGGCCTATAGCAATTATCAACAAACCGGCCGTCCCAGTTTTTTTTTCCCTTCCCTCTCATTACGACTAACCCAATCCACGAACAACAGTGGCAATTTGAAATCATTTTCGAAAATCTATTTCACTCGTTAACACACTCGGTGCACATGTACTCAATTAGTACGAAGATATTTGCATGCAGCAACGAAAGTAGATGGATTTGTGGCGTTAAAGCAGCATTTTGGTTGTTCGGCAATTTCACAAAGCCTCATTTGCCATATTTCGGAGTGATGGAAATTCATCTTTCCCCAGTCCCTCTTTCATTTTCTGAAAATTTCATACAACTGCCGCGGTCATGTGTGTGTGTGTGCGTGTGTGTGTGTGTGTAGGCATGAAGTGAATGGCTCATCTGTCTTAAGAGGTTGTTTCAAGTTAATTTGTAATCGAAGTCTCACACTGAACTCGAACTTTTGTGTTATTGTTTAGTTCTTCATCCTCTGATGTTCAGCAGTCATACTCGACCGTCACTAACATGTGAAGGGGAGAGGAGGGGTGAGAATGAAATGTGGGCAGTGTGGGGGAAGGAAGAAGAGAAGGGTGGTAGTTGTTTTGCTTTTGTATCCATTTTTTATCATCTTTTGGATGTGATGATGCACTGAGCAAAGCTTCAAAAATGTATATATAAAGAAAAACAAGAGAAAAAAAAAGAACCTGCTTCTTAACCGATTTAAAGCAATCAACCGAAGAAACTGCAGTCATATGATGAGTGATCCGATTTCACACAGAAAAATCCAACATGACGCAAAGATTATAGAAAACAGTAAATGTCTTGTTTGAACTGGACCCTATGCCAATTCCAAAGCATTCAGTTCTGATCTCTGTTAGCTGGCTCATCTTTTGTGGTCCTGTCAGTTTTGTTAGCTTTTTCACAGTTGCACAATTACACATTAAGATTCACTGGTCACATAGTCATACATAGTAACACACCTACATCATGACATCTGCTTCAGTCATAGCACTAGAAGTCTCTGATTGAGAGGTGCCAGGTCCCATTGGAAAGACTGTCTCCTGTCCACTTCTGTTTGTTGATGGGAATGCTGTTCTATAGGTTGTGGAAGTGGAATTGAAAGAATTAGTCGCTTGTTTGAGACCGTTATCGATTTTCCTCACTACACAACTTTTTTCTTTTCTTTAAAAAAAGGATTCATCTTTGTGTCAATTTTAGTGTGAAAAGGTGTGTGTGTGTGTGTGTGTGTGTGTGTGTGTGTGTGTGTGTGTGTGTTTGTGTGTGCTTCACTTTACCTAACTGCCTCAAATGTTGATGAACAAACCCAGAAATCATATCCATCAAAAGTGTACAGCTTATGAACTTTAAGCACCTGGTGTTTTTATGTAAACAGGTATTTCTACATTACTTTGTGTGCATGTTACAGGTGTATGGTTGATGGATTTCATTTTCCACTTCTTTTTCTCTAAGACCATAAATAATGCGGAATAGCAGGCATCTCTAGCACAACCTGGCTATATATATCATTGGAATTTTAGCTGCAACGGTCATTTACCTTCATGACCACAAGGGCTCATTCTTTGATGGGGAAGGTCTTCGACATGTTCGCGTGGACATTTTTCTTTCTGGCGTCTTTTCAGTATTACATCCATCTTTATGGTGCAGTGGTTAGTGTTGCAGATTTTCAGGAGAGGGATGGGGGGTTTGCGTCTATTCCCATCAGAGCCCTTTTTTGTGGGATTTTTCTGCCATTACCAGCTTCTACCTCGAGTCAAGTTTGCAATGGGCTCAGTTAAAAAGACTGAAACCACAGCTGACTTTCTTCCATTTAAAGGATGCATTTCTGAGAGTGTTGCTGAAATTTTCTGACCAATACTGTAGGCGTCTGTCCCTGTAAGGCCTGGTTGATACCAGGATATATTATGAAAGTAAGTGTAGAGTACAGACTTTTTATACAGTCTCAGGCTGAAGTGGAATGCTATAGAATCTTCATTAACCAGCATTTTTAAGAAACTCATTTTGTGGCCCTTCATGCCCTGCTCTCATGTGATGTCAGTTTCAATTTCCCATGTCTGTGCACCTTAATGAATTCATGCCGAGGTCGAAAGTATCGACAAGTTGATGGAGGCTGTTATTGGACGGATGTGACAGTGCCCTTCAGAGGGGACTTTCACTCACACTAGCCTCATGACTATACAGTGATTGTCATCAGTAGGGGGTCTAGTGGGTGGTGTCCTGCGTATGTTGGATCAGAACAGGCACCACTGAACAGTTCTGAAGTGACTCAGCAGCAGTGCAGCGTCCCCTCTGGTGGATTACCTTCTGATGATTTGACATCGACTTTCCCTTGCTGGGCTGTGACAGTACAAGGCTGGTTGTATCTGTGGACGAAGAGCAGAATGAGCGGCATGGGGTGGTATCACACAACCCTGCGTATTCACACTGGCACAGCAAGCAATCAAAACGTATCATGAGGTCATATAGTAAAATGCTCTGAAAACCTGCCGGCCAACTCTCTAGGGTTTCTTCATCGGCATTGCAATCCACTACTGGAGACACTGCACTGCTGCCTGGTCTCTAGCTAGAGTGGCAGATGAGACACCAAACACACACGCACACACACACACTACAGTACAAAACAAAAATACAGTAGAACTTCTAAATAGTCACCCTTAGAATCTTTAAAAAAAAAAAAGAAAAAAAAAAGAGGTAAAAACGGGGCGGGGAGAGGTGTTTCAAACGGACAGAGACACTATTTTGAGATATGTGAGCTTTCCAATACTGATGACCTTGACATGAACTCACAAAGGACATAGACATGAAGAGTAAATCAAAGTTGGGGTTACCACAACAGCAACAGGGCATGAAGGGCCTCAGAATACTAGGCATCTTTTAAATGTTTACCAAGAAGGATGAGCATGATGAAAATGATCTGTGGCGTTCCTTTCTGGACAAAGATTACATGAAAGTGCTGTAGCCTGTGCTTACTTTCATAACGAGTCCCGAGGTCAACCAGGCCCGAGAGATACAGACATCTCTGATGTTGGTCAGGAAGTCTGAGCAACAAACACTCCTTTTTTCTTCTTAATTTTTTTTTCTTTGAAGATCCACTTTATATGAATTACATGGGCTGGTTTTTTAAGAAAAGCCGATGAAGAAACCCTAGAGTGTTGGTTGGCAGGTTTTCTGAATGTTTACTATACAAGATCATGACATGTTCCAATTGTTTGCTGTGCCAGTGTGAATATGCAGGGTTATCCAATTCCACCCCCACCTCTCCTCCCTCTCTTCCCAGTATCAGAGGTCATATACATTGAGCAGCCACTATAAATACAACACACTCAATAACACTCAACACAGTATGATACAAAGACTGAACAGACAAACATATTTGCAACAGTTCAACAATTTTTGTACAGCAGATAGACCAATCCTAGGGCAAAACATTGTATTGAGAAAATGTTCAGGTGTTCACAGGTTTTGTTCTGGTGCAGAGTGAGGGGAATGGGGGTGGGGGTGGGGCGGGCAGTTGTTGCCTGATCATCTGTGCTACCTCATGGCATTACTGCCACGCCACACTGTGCATATGATATCACTGGAAAGAGAGAGAGAGAGGAGGGGAGAGAGACAGAGAAAAAGAAAGAGGGAGGGGAGAGAGAGAGAGTTAGAGAGAGAGAGAGAATAGAAAACTTACAATATAGTGTAAATCTAAGCATTTTTGAATTTGTATTAAAATCAAGGAATACAACATATAACAAAGTAATGCAAGGAAAGACATGTGGTGCACTGTACAGAACACAGTGACAGACACAGGCTGATTGATGGGTTAAAGATACAGAGGCCTTGGCCCATTACAATATCATATACATGAACTGCCCTTAGCGACAGACAAAGCAAGAAAGAGAATGAGACAGACAGAGATGGAGGCAGATACACAGAGAATGTACAAAAAGATGTGCAAAACATAAACAGTAAGATGAAAGAAAAGTTACGATTTTTATTAACAAGGGTATAAGACAAGAAGATGAAAGATTAGTCACAGTCTTTATTAACAAAGGTATAAGACAAGAAAGCACAAGCTTTTTATTCATTCAGCTATTAACCTCAAGAGCAACTCGAAAGAAAGAGAAGACAATAAGCAACACATGAAAAGTATACACATAATACATACCAGTAACACATTCAACCTTCCTTCCTTTCATAAAGACCTTCCTTCCTTTCATAAAGACCTGACAGACAGACAGACTGAAAGACAGGCATGCAAAGAAAATGATCCTCACAGCCTTAACAATTAAAAAACACACACCCACACACCCAGACACACTGATATCAAATCAAAAGGTCAAGATGTTCTCGAGAACAGCCAAAAAAATGCTCAGACCATTTAATATCCAGCTATACACAATTTCTATATATGAATCACAGAACAGTTCAACACAACAAGATCCACAGTGACCGATGCATATTGTGCACAGATGGTGCAAAAATTAGAAGAGATTACTGTATTTTCAGTTTCATCAAGAGGCATAACTGCGTGCAAACTATCCCATCTACATGACATCACATCTGCTAAGGACGGCTAAAAATGTTGAACCAGACAATGAGGTAAGCAGTTGAGAGCCAAGGTCCCCACTTCTCAGGAAGAAGGGAGGAGGAGGTGGTGTGGGTTTGGGTGTTATCACACAAAAAGTATGTTTTTAAAATAATTTTTTAAAAAGAAGAGAGACAGGAGGAAGGAAAGCTTGAGAAAAAGAAGGGGGAATGACCAACTGAAGATGGAGGAAGTGTATGTTCGCATGCTGTGTGCGTATGCATGACCGTGAGTATTTTGTGTGCGCACTGCACCTGTTAGCATGCACACTCCTCAAAACTTAAACTTTTTTTTCAAAAGTTGAATATGTTTGTACGATCAAAATCTACTAAAGGCAAAGAGATGCATCACCATGTATTTTTCTGTCACAGTAATATGTGCTTTCATCTCCCTTCCTGCACTCTGTATGTACACTGTACGTCTATCGTTGGCACGGTATAATGCTTTGAGAAGTATGCTGCACATCCTAAACACACCTATTTCTCTAAGCATTGCACAGCTGTTTCTGGGTCACTAAAGGTATTTGAGTTATTTTCCTTCCATCTCTCCTTTTCTGTGTCTCTAACGGGCAACGGAGATCAAAGCAGTTTTAATCCAGATACTAACATCAACATGTTGGCTAACAATTTCTTCTGTGTGTTCGTATATTTGTTTTAAATCTTCGTTCTTTTCAGCACATAGGATGGCCCCTTTCTGTTACAAAAGTCAATGGAATTGTAGGCATTTGGTATCACACTTTCATCTTCAGTCTTTGAAATGGTTTGAAACACTTCTGTGTTCTTCAGCCTTCTTCAGAAGACAGAAATCTGTACACAAGGCCCTGGTGAATATCTTTTTTCATATGTTCTTTCCACTAATTTGTACTTTCATTGGACTAATGTCATAAGCACTGAAAATGGTTTAAAATGAAAAACTAGATGCAGATTTGCTGTGTTTTCATGTGAATTTCGTCAACACGCAGCTAGCAAACTCCATAAGCAGCAAAAGGGTTAAACTGAAGCATGTTGTGCAAGATGAGCCAGCCTGTGAACATCCCCATTTGTGAGAGTTGCCAACTTCACTGCAGGTTTGTTGATGTCATCGGCAAATTTTGAGAGGTGTCTGAATGTGTGCACTCCCGTTTCCAGCCCAAAAAACAATAGCCACAACGGTTGTGGTGATCTGACAAAGGAGGAATAGACAATGTTCAGAAATCTGCAAGGTTGGTCATCAGCGTTAAAGCTTGCATTTATTACTGCAAGTGGGTCAGATGGTGATGGGCACATCTAAAGCGAGTTTGCCCCATCAGTCAGGTTTACATTTCATTCAGAAAGAGAAAGTGCTAAAGTAGTGAAACAGTGTGCCTGTAATGAAGATAGTCAATATCCTGACTGTTGTCCTTCATGCACTTCAAATCAAATGTTTGATTTTTTTTTTAACTCTATTTGCTTGACCCTTAAACTGAGAATCGGTAACTCTATTTGCAATGGAAAGACAAGCATTATCTTCCCCTGATTTTTTTCCAGAGCAGGTCTGTCTGTGGTGGGCAGAAAAACTTGTTCATGTTTGCTGACAGACACTTCACATGAATTTAACACCAGAATATCTCAGGTTACAAAGGTAATGGACAGAGACTGACATCTTAATATCAACATATGACTATCATCCACCAAACAAAAAAATTGCACAAAACAGTATCAAGCTAGAAACGTGAAAATGACAGTTTTATACACCTGCATTCAATCTACAAATGATGTACATAAAATAGACAATATGGACTTAAATAATTATTCCTAGAGCCAATACCACTAGAAATTATTTCTCTTTTAGTGCCATGTCAGAGACTATCTATCCCAGCTATAACATCATTTTTCCTTTCGTTTCCTGCAATCAGGTCTTCCAAAACATGATTGTTTACATGCAGTTCCATCACAAGTATTTTTTGACAAATTTCATTTGATAAAGTTATAAGCCCTTGTGACCTTGGGAAAAAACCAAAAACATGCCCATTCTTCTAAGTGACTTGCCCCCATGTCTTGAGCACCCAAACTGAATCAACGCGATTCTGTTTGAAACCAACCACATCTGGCAGCAAAACATTCACAGCAAAGGGTGAACATGAAGTACTCTGTGCACTGAACATGTCATGGGGTGTTTCTGATTAACTGCTTGGGCAAAACTGTCATGTCCACACACACACACACACACACACCACACACACACACACACACACACACTCTCTCTCTCTCTCTCTCTCTCTCTTATATGGCATAGTAACAACACAAAGTTTCGGGTCAGGAGAGACAGACAGCTAATTAAACAGAAACAAATGCAAGTCTGCATAACAAATTAATCCTGAACTTCCCCCTCTCTTTCCTTTCCTCAATTACTTCTTTGTTCAATACCTCTCATACTGATGATAGGTCATATTTTCCTCATACTTACCTGCCCAAATAAATGCCATATTTTTCATGCTACAGAATGCACCACGATTGCATATCTGGAGTTCAGCGGAGAAACACATATAGAAAAAAAACCAAGTCCTTTGTCCCAAAGAAAGAGATGAAGAAAGGTGGAGAATTCAACACCACCAGTGGCTAGCATGGCAGACCTATACATTATAATCTTATGTACCATTTAAGAGGATGACAAAACATACAACCTATACATAATGTTTAAAGAAGTATGCGACAACTGTCTGCTTTGAAAGTATCTATGATACACTAGGGTTTCATTTTCTCTTGAGTTTCATGATAAACTTTTCCACAACACCTTTGAGAAATCAGCATAGCAGTTTAGAATGAACAGATGGTCTAGCAAATAAACAGCAATTGCAGTTCTAGCTTTTCAAATTGCATGGTTCTCAACTGAAAGGTCACACAAAGGGTTGGCTTCATCCTGTCAAATAAGATGCAGTACCTGATAACATCAGACAGGATCAGATGTGTATGATCTTTTTTCCAAATTTTTCTCTTTTTTTCCTTTTCCTTTTTGGTTGTTGTAATTTTAAAGAGAACGATTTTTTTTCAAAACGTAAGCAATGTTAACAAATGTTAATATTGGGCAACATGCAGGCTCCTCTATCTGTAAAAACCATCTGCTACAAGAAATACAAACACAGGCTGATTATGATGAATTAATAAACAGCCTATTTTCTAGTGTGTTTTTTTTCTTTCTATCTGATGCAAGCAGTTTGATTCCAACGACAGCATCACACCTCAACACAAACAACACACTTAAGTAATACCAGGACAAATATATATATATTGCTAGTGAATTACCCAGACTTTTTCAATGATCCATGCAGAAACCACCACACCTTTGTGGACATCACATGGCTCTTTGTCACACACTTTTCCAAATGCCAGAAAGAACAAAATGATGTACAGCAAAATTCACAACAGTGGAACCCGAGGGAATTCTAGTTTTCCCCAGACATTAAAAACACCAGTAATCGTCACATGATTATACTTAAACACTGTCTGAATTCAATTTTAGCACACTATCACAGCGCATGCAACTTGGCAGGACCATGAGGTCGCCCCCTAATGCAGCAGATCTGACCTATCTTCATACCGTCTCTCAGGTTAGGTTTCTAAATGACCTTCGTTTTGTGTGTGGACAAAACTTTAAAATGCTTAGCCTTTTACAGCTCAGTTTGGGTTGAACCTGCTCATTTTCAAGCAAGGTAATTTTGCTGTCCTGAGTTCCAACATGTAGGGGGAGTCCCGTGTGACTGGGGCTCCATGCCCCCTGCATTGATGAGAAATGCACTAAGCTGCATCAGTGGATCTGGCTAAAAGAAAGCCTGTCTGGAATGGCCGATACACATTTCTGCACATTTCGGTCATTTCCATCCACCTCTATTCCTGCAAAACAGACTCTGGCAGCAGATTCAGGCCACAGAAGTGACATGCTGTCATGATATCTTGGCTGTTGGTTTCAAAGAGAGTAGTGCTTATGATGCTATGTACCCAATAATTGTTGCACAGGCTTAGCCAATCGAAGAGGTACTTGTAACCATCTAGTAGAGACATCTGAAATTTCACGGGCATACTACCAGATCAATTATTATTATTACATTATAATGAATACTTACATAGCGCCTATTCTCGGCTACACACCAAGCTCTAAGTGCTTTACAATCCATACTTGTTTACACAACAGGCTGCCTACCTGGGTAGTGGCAACTGAAGAGTTGCCATCTGGCGCTTCATTCAGTCGTTTCCCCTGTCATCCAGTCAGTATCGTTCAATATCGTTCACTCAATTTCCTTATTTCCTTTCCATTTCTTATGCAGGGTGCATGCTATGTGTAACGTGTCATTCATACCAACTGGCCTTCTCTTCCGAAAGTTGCTGATCGGATTTTACAGTGTGTGTAAGATGTTGTGCATGCGTTCACACACAGAACCTCGGTTTATAGTCCCCGCCCCCACCCCTCCAATTGAGTTATCAAAGACCATCTTTAGGGCTACTGCAAAGGGAAACTGACAGGGTGACAGATAAAGAAAAACACTGAAATTATGCAGAACTAACAAAAACCTTCGTTTAAATCCAGTCCTTGGCTAATGGAAACAGAGGGAATGGACTCAAATTGCATCAAATGCACTACAATTATCAAAGGATCAGGAACATCACTGAAATTTGATAACAATTCATGTCTGTCTAATTTTGTTCATAAAACTGTATCGTTATCCAACCGTTGGTTTCCCAAATGGTACCATCCTGATTCCATTTCCTGACAGGTACAGATCATTGGAAACTTAAGGAAAAGAAAAGTTACAAATAAATGCTTAACTATAGTGACAGAAAGCTAAAAAAAAAAGTTTCATGGTGAGGAAAGACATAATCCAAATGAAATCACATTTACTTAAAAGTACAATGAATCTATGTGGCTTTGTACATTCAAGATAGTAATCCGGCATTATACATCCTGGAATTTTTTAAGTACCATCTTGGCTGATTTTTTTTTAAAGATCCACTCATGAACACAATATAATGATCTAGGGCCCTACTGGTCAGTGTCCAATGCAGAAGAATTGGTTACTCCAGTGATAAACATATTCATTGGTTGATGTATCAACTGACTGCTAGCAGTGTTGACCACACTGATCACATACCAGTTTATTCATGTTCTTATTCATCCGAATTTTGACATGCGGATTCTGGTCGTTTTCTGCTACATTACTTATTCTTTTATTGATTCGCTCAATGATAAAACTACACATTTGCTCCTTTGTTTTGGCTCCCAATTAATCAGACATTAGTCAACTGGGTAATCAGATTTGCTGTAAATTGGTTGGGTTTTTTTTGTTTTGTTTTTTGTTTTGCATTATGCGATTGATTTTTTTATTAGAAATTAAGTTCTGATTAATTTCTGAATTATTAAATATTGACTGATTTGATAAATTCTGATCAGTTAGTTAACACATATATTGGCTATTTTGACAGACTGATTCACACTCTGAGAGCATGTGATGTTGTGACCTCTGGTCAGTTGATCAACTTCTTGAATAGTCGATCTTATTCACACTTATTCACAATTTGACTGACTGTTTGACCGACTGGCTGAGAGATTGATTAATGACTCATCAATGATTTTTTGAATCACTGACCGATTTGATTGACAGAGCAATTATACTACTGATGATTCAGTTTTTTATTTGGTTGTTCCTTAACTCATCACTTTGGGAAAGAGCAACTGAATATGATTTGATTGACTGACTGATTAGCCGAACAGTTCATCAATTGCTCTATCGAGTATCAGCTCACTCATAATTTCATTTGTTATCAACTCATTCACACTTTCATTCATTAATGCATTTACGTTAGTTCACTTACACACACTGTCATTGACTTGTTTTCCCTTAATTCAATTAGTAATGAACTGATTAACTAAATCTTATCGTAAGCCCTTAACTTGTTGTTAATGACATACGTTATGAAAAGAACATTAAAAAGATGACTGAAAGAAATGGATTTTGTTTCTGTCTTGAAATAAATCAAACTTCAGTCTTGGGCAAGAACATACATTTGTGTGAGCATGTTTCATATATTACTCATTTATAATGTTCTTCTCTCTCTCTCTCTCTCTCTCACACACACACACACACACACACACATGCATGCACACAGATGAGATAGTGACAGAGAATGGAGAGAGAGAGAGAGAGAGGGGGGGGGGGGGGGGTACAGTTCACATGGATTCCAAATTATTTAAAAAAAAATCAAGATTGAAAAAAAAAGAAAACATTTATGAAACCAACAATTTGCTGTTCTCAACTGGCATCAGATGACACCAGAATGAACTTAAATCGTATGTGTTGTTTTGTCATTCAACCATCTGGTTACCAATGCCAGCCACTGTTGCCACATCTTCTACTGCAGTATGATTCAGCTTTTTGTTCCTCAATCCACAGCCCAACACAACCAAGTCACAAGTCCAGACAAAATGCATAAAAGGTCTCACAGAGGATCGAAGCCAACACCTCTCATATGTATTAATGTCTGTTCTTCACACACTAGCATCACCCCTGGTTGGTACCCCTCTATGTTAAATACCATTGCCATCACAATATCACTGGCCATTAGAGAGCACAAATGTCCACTTACGTATACACCTGTATAAATGTGTGCTACTGTAGTGAAAATAGGGCAGATTTCTCTTTTTTTTTTAGCCAAAGATTTAGACTAAAAAATATAAAACTAGGGCAGATTTCTCTTTTTTTTTTGGCCAAAGATTTAGACTAAAAAGTATAAACCTGCCATAAATAATTAATATCCAAAGGATTGATAGGCATTTAGACTCACAACTATAAAACTGACATAAAAAAATCAATAACCAAATGATAAATAAGCAATTGAAAATCACATGAATAAATAATTAATGAATAAACAAACAAGCAAAAAAATAAAATCATCATCTGACTGGCAAAAAAAATATAAATTTTTTTTTTTTTAAATGAAGTTTTCCAGACACAAACCAACAGATAAACTAACTGTTCGACGGAACACTTAAGCTTAGCACACTAGACCAGGAAACAGCTGCAAATCAAAAGACGTGCAAGAAGGCATTGTCTGTGCAAACAAGAACAGCATCAAGGTTGCCGAGGAGGAGGAGGAGGAGACAGGGCGCGGGTGAAGGTGGGGGTGCTAGAAGCTTCCAAAGCTGCCAAAACTTCCGCAGCTACCGAAACTGCTCAGAGAGCTCCAGCTTCCCCTCATACCCCATCCCATCAACCCTCCTCTACCCATCCGTGACATGCCGTAGCCCAGCGCTGCTCCTCCAAGCAGACCTGAACACATACATACACACAACATACGTCATCGTACCTGGCAATCAGATGCCGTTAGTCACATACGCTAGATACCTTCCAAACAAACCCTTGTCCACACAAGACCATAACTCATGTTGGTACGGCCCTCTGTTTAGAATGATCCATTCAACGAGTGCCATCAGGAAAGGCCAAGATATGCAGGCTGCATCATGGTTATGATGATACCTGTAAAGTCACCTCCCTTCTCCACTTCTGATTATCGTTGACTTTCAAACTGTATGATGTGAGTGTAGGCAAACCATTCTGTGTTGTGAAATGACCAACAGTTCAGCCCTCATGTTACTGCCTAGGATTGATGCCGACCTTCTCCCAGTCCTTTTCTCTTCTTGTTCGTTTGAGGCAAAACACAGTTGGAGTTACAAGGCTATTCAACCTTTTGGGGGGGAGGGGGGGGGGGGGGGGGAGGAGGGAGTGGGGGAGGGAGAAGGAAGAATGTGGAATGGGTGAGGAGAAAGGGAGGGAGGGCGGAAGAAGGGGTATGATGGAGTGGAGGTAAAAGGGGGTCAAAATAGCCAAGCGTCCATACAAACAAATACAACTCTACACCTGGTGATTGTTGTCTAAAAGTCCTTTGCCTGGTAAAAGCAGCTCTCTCTCTTGAAACGGACTGTACTGGATACCAAAAGGGCGATGCCTGCTCGTGCACCAAACTACTTAAAGCGGAAGACTAAGCATCATCTTGACCAAAAGGTGAATAAGTTTCAATACACAAGCCAAGACACAATTCATAATGGATCATCGTAGCAAAAAAGCTCACCACACAAGACCTAAACACAGTCTGAACTGATATCAGTGCCAGACACAAAATATTTCATCGTGCACATGAGAATGACATGAAGACCTTGGATGATTGTCAGGCTGTGTTAGAAGCTTCCAAAACTTCCAAAGCTTCCACAGCTACCAAAACTGCTGAGCGAGCTCCAGCTGCCTCCCATGCCCCAGCCCATCAAACCTCCCCCCATTCGTGACATGCCGTAGCCCAGCGCTGCTCCTCCAATCAGACCTGCACAGACATAGAAGGCACATGTCAGCATGAGTGACACACAGATGTCATTATTCATCTGTACAGGGTACCATGGAAAACTGATTCTCAACAAAACTTGATCCAACTGAAAACAGTGTTCTATCGCTTGTAAGTTTATACTGCATACAAATATAATGAAATTCACACACACACACACACACACACACACACACACACACACACACACACACACACACACACACACTATATCCTGCTCGACAGGCTGCAATGCACGCACAGCATTAACGAAAGAGTAGAACTGATTTTTTTTCTCTAATCAGAGAACAAACTCACAAGACAACCATAACAGAATCCATTGGGAACAAGCAAACGAATTCATTGGTTATAGATGGGTTCCTTTTTCCTAATCATTACCGGGCACTACAAGATGTATCTGGCAGATCAAGAAAACAAAAAAAATTCCTCAAGAAGGAGGAGGATTCTCAATCTTATCTGTGCCAAATGAAACAGAAGGGATTTAAAGCTCTCATACCCTACTGGACACATCGGTGGTGAACTGTCAGAGGTTCACTACACTAGGGCATGGTATATCTGAAGGCAGAGCCCATCTCTTTCCTTTGACTGCTTTTAACCTTCCCTGAACTCTATCAGGTACACTTTTACTTTGGGGTGACAGGGACTTTTCAAGCCGAAAAAAAAATCCGACCCCATGAGAGGATCGAACTCTTGATCATCAGCTCTGCAGGCAAACTCTCTACTCATTTGACCAAGGGCAAGATGAGACTGACAGATTGTAAAACATACAAATTATGATTGTCTTTTTTTTTTGTTAAGATAAAAGGTTAGTGTGGTTTCCTCCTTTGCTGCTGGTTAAGTCATGCCACACAATGAAATGACATTGAACAGCAACACATGCACAAAGCATCTACCAGCCACACAATGAAATGACATTGAATAGCAACACATGCACAAAGCATCTACCAACCACACAAAATCAATGTCAAGAAGTTTAGTTTAAGCTCATGCACTGATCAAGTGCAGGATTCATTTAGCCTTTACACACTTCACACCTGATTTGGATCTGCACAGTTTTGGTCATCTGATCGTATTACCCCAAGATCTATAAGTCATTTTCAAAATTAATGGGTTAACATAAAATATCCACTAAAACCCTAGCGTATAGGTCAACAAATACAAAATATAACTGAAAATAATACCAGTCTCCATTCCATGCTGTCTCTTAAGTTCAACTAGAGTGTGCGTACCTGTGTCAAAGTTTGTCTAGTAGTGCTCCGTATGTTTGCATATGAGACACACAGAGAGACAAAGAGACAGACAGAGAGAAAAAGAAAGTAAGAGAGAGAGTGTAGGTGTGTGTAAGCGCACGTGTGTGTGTGTGTGTGTGTGTGTGTGTGTGTGTGTGTGTGTGTGTGTGTGTGTGTGTGTGTGTGTGCATGTGTGTGCACACACATGTGAACTTGTATGCGTACATGTGTGTGTGTGTGTACATACATGTGTGCGCATATGTGTGCATGCACTTGCACGCACATCTGTATGCGTATATGTATGTGTATATATGTGTGAGTGTGTATGTGCATGTGTCAGAAAAAGTCATAACAGCTACAGTGGCTTCAACAAACCTACATAACAGGAGTGAAGACAGAGAAGAGTAAATATTAATGCTACACTGAACTGACATGTCACCTTTAGGTTCCAAGAACACACACACACACACACACACACACACACACACACACACACACACACACACACACACCGCACACACACACACACCCACACCCACACACACACACACACACAGAGTACACTGTCTTAAAAGAAAACAACAAAACCAAAAGAATGAAAGACGTGACTGAAAGAAGAGCAATCCTATCACACGAAAGTCCAAACTCTATTATCATCTCAAAGCTGCTTCTTTCCATAAAATCCATATCAGGACGACTGGACTGAAAATTATACGACAAACTTGATGTCTGAAGAGGAATGTCTACTAGAAGAGAACATAACATTAACACACATGTTTGTTGTCAGCCAAGTGCCACAAGCCTCTGCATTTTTCAAAACTAATGTTTTTAATGCTGCACCCACTGACATTCTTTTCATATTGAACAATTATGAAAACAGCTCCCCCACCAACCCTTCTCCTCTGACAGTGCAGTGAGACTGGCATAAGTCCGAGTCTCTGGCAGACAAGAAGATGAAAATGTTAATTTCACTTGACCCTAATGTTTTAAAAAAACAACAACAGAAGATGAAGACGAAAGAAAAGTCGGTTTGGGGTAATATATGAGTATAGAAGCAGCATGAAGTGATATGAAGACAACACAATGCACAGCAATGTGAGACTAGTCTGAAAGTGTGTACAGTTTTCATTTGCTTCTGCTGCTGCTGCTTGCTACCTGAGCGGCAGGTTCCCTTACAGAGAGCAAGATTATTTGAGCTGTCCCCAATGTATGTCTTTTGTTTGACTAAATGTTGCAAACCAGAAACGAGAATGAGGTGAATGATGAAAATCAGAGTGGAGAGTGTGAGTGACAGTTTAGCTTAGCACTTTGCTTCAGGACAACTGGCTCAGTGAGTTAAAAGTTAGTTAGCACAATGCTTGACCACAATCTGCACTTTGCAACAAACAGACCATCAGTAAATTCATATTCATGCCTGTCCTGCACATTCACCCTGACATTTTTCTAAAGGAAATGTGTATAGAAAGATATAGAAAGAGATCTTTCAACAGTTACCGTTAATTAAATCAAGATGCTGTTTCACTTTGAAGCATGATGAGTGTTTTGGATTTTTCATTTATGATGATGAAAAAAAAAAAGGGAAAGAAAAATATTAGCAAAACCGAACTTCTGAAAATGCAGTAAATTAGATGACCAGTTTGCTGCTATAACAATGCACCATTTCAAATGTGTTCGCCTCAGTAACTGATGACTGATGCCGGACGGACCTTGACCCTTTCTGTAGCACTCCTGATTCCTACTAGCATTAGTAACCCTCTACCACATCATTTTCTGGCACTGGCTGGAGATAATATTATACCTATTGCATTATAGAAGTTAAAAAGGTCAACACAAGATTCTATTCTCCTGCAACTTCAAAAGTGAGGTCATGGCACACACGCAGTTATACTAGATTGGGAATGTTACAAATGAATTCAGTTATTTTTGTTAGCGGTAAAACAGGGGGAAACCAAAACCTTAGAGACTCTGAGACCAACAAACTGGAAGAACTGGTTAGTGTGCATTATTTCTTTCCAGCGTGGTGAAAGAGTTCTCACCTCTTCTTTGTGAAGCTTTTTCAGTGCAATCCACTCTGCAGTCCTTGACAATGTGCCATCTTTCAAGAATGGTAGATGCACATCCGTTCAACTGCTCCATCTTTTAACACACATCCTTAGTTTGATGACCTGCCTTGCTTCTATCAGAGCACAGAGTCTGGTCTGGACGTGTTAACATAACTGGTCATAGCTGGCCAAGAAGGTGCTCCTAGGTCTATGTCAAATGACAAAGTGGATCAGCAGCTGGTCTTCCAATGCATGTAGATGTGGTTCAAATCCAGCCAATGAGCAAGCAAACCATGTGCAATGGTTCGTTTAAACGTGTCCTCAAACACATATATGCTGGAGACGCTGACGTGTGCCCCTGTAGTACATCCAAGCCACAATGATGGTGGAGCAAGTCCTGTGCTTTCACAGTGGAGGGGTGGCAAACTGGCCACAGACACACCACTCCTGAAGAAGATCATCAGATCATGAGAGACAGAGGCAGACCTTACATCTTACTGAACCAAATGTCCCTGTCCCAGCATTCAGCGAAGAAGACACACTTACAATGCAAGTGGCGTTCGAAGATGATCAAGGAGATACAAGCAGACTTTTTGGACCACTCTTCACACAGATCTGTGTAGAACCATGTACTGACGCAGCAAATGATGGCTTTACTAGCCCTGTTGATCTCTCCCATGTCTTGTACATATGCTTGCCTTGCTATCTCTTCAACTTGTGCACACTGTCTGGGTGGCAGTTCATTCTGTTTAAGAAGTTTTTACGCAATAGGGTCCGGCAACAGGTGAAGAGGTTGCTTGTCCAACCAGCAGATGCACTGTGTTGTCTTAGATGCTAATCGACAGGAGACTAAAACAGTTGACAGGGCTGATGTCTCCTGCTATAAGGAGGTAGCAATCGCATAACACAGTTCCCTGAAGCTGTGCCCCTTTTTTTCTCAGGTGAAATTATACAGAGCACATGCACAGAATGCTAAATTCTGACTTAAACAAATGCGGATCTGGGATGAACCAGCACATCATTTTCTGTTTTTCATTAGTATTGTTTTGTTTTGTTTTTCTGTTGTTGTTATTTTCTTAATTGGGAAAAATATTCAACGAATTCACAATATTGTCTTTGGATGGGATGAGGATGGAACTGACTAAGTATACCACAAAATCTGCGTAGGTAACCAACTTCATTTGTTAGAAGATTCCGCTACATTTGGGGAGGGGAGACGGTTGAGGGCTGCTAGTCCAGTCCAAAATAATCACAAAACAAAACAAAACAAAACCAAACCATAAAAAAATAAATAAATAAACAGATGAAAGGGAATGGGAGGGAGGCTGGGGGAGGGGGCAGGGATGTGTACTGTAACTGCATATTAGGTCCCCCTCTCCCCCTGAGGAAAAGGCCAGCCAATGCCCACCCCTGCCTTGTATGGAATCAAGCCAACCCTACTTGGAAAGGCAGTTTTGTTTGCTTCTAGGGAATCTGACAGAAGAAAGGCAGAGGAGGAAGAGGACAGGGAGGCAGGAGGAGAGGGATGGGGAAAGGGAGGGAGGCAAGAAAGAAAGGAGGAGCAGATGCTGGTCTGACAGTTTTAAAGTGTAGGTGTGTGCCGTCTTCCTTGCCAGATATCCAACAAATGTATTTTGACAATTTCATCTGGCAGACAGGTCCACTCAAGAATTGTCTTTGGAACCAGCTGCTGTGATGAAGTGGTCAGCGTTGTGGACTCCTGGCTGGGAGGTCATGAGTTCGATTCCCATCAAACCAAAATAAGATTTTGCTGCTCTGATCAGCTTTTACCCAGAGTGGAGTTTGTATGAGCTCAACTGGGAAGACTGGGACCACACAGTCGAGTTTCATTCAATTAATAGATGCGTCTTTGACATTTTTGCTCAAATTTCATGGCCAACACTGCGGGTGTCTGTATTTCTTAGGCCTGGTTGACACTGTGATATAATATTACGAAAGTAAGCTTGAGTACAGCCCTGCCATGTAGTTTCAGACTGAAATCGAAGTGGCAGCATTTTCATCATCGTCATTCTCATTGCTCAGCATAAAAAAATGCCCTCAAATTCTGTGGCCCTCATACCCTGTTCTCATGATGACCTCGTTTCGATGTCCTCTTCATGTCTGCAGCCTTGGTTTGATTACATCAGGGTCATCATATTGGCAAGTTCAGGGAGGCTGTCGTTTGATGGATTGTGGTGGAGCCACGCAAACTCCATGACCAAGCAATTATCATCATCAGTAGGGGCTTAGCAGGTGATGTCCTAAGTATGTTGGCTCAGAACAGGTGCCACGAACACCATCGAATGACTTGGCACCAGTGAAAGCGTCTCCTCCAGAGGGTTGCCTCTTGATGGCTTGACACTACTGTTCCCTGTGGACTGGTGGTGCTGGGGCTGCAGAGCCAGGACGCGCTGTGGCTGTGGAGGAGGGGGGGGGGGGGTCAGAATGAGCGGCGTGGGTGCAATGCCACTGAGGTGGTGCAGAAGATGGACAACAAAAGCAACAAAAACTGTCATTGGAAAGAAGGCTGTCTGTCTTTAGGAAGAGGCATAACTAAGGGAGTATGACAGGTTGCTACTCATATGTTGGCAGCTGGTTGTGTAGCACGGTTTATTCATTAGGAGCCCCTGTTTGTGAAGGCAAGTCAGGCCTCTGTGTGCTGGTTTCCTTTAGGAGCCATTTCCACTGGGTCAGCAGATCCTCAGATCTTGTTATCTGACAGAAGTCTCAGGGTAACAATCTCGCAGCAAGTCACTGGACTTTCTCAATGGAGTCCATGCTGATGCTGGAGCAGGGGTCTCGGTCTGGGCTTGCAGATTACAGCTCAAGTCAGATGGTGGAGATATATGTTTGTTACTTGGCTATACTGTTGTGGGTCTTTTTTCCACTCCTTGCCATTCAAATGGACATTCTACTTCAGGTCAGCAGTGATACTGATGTCGACATATTTTGTGTCAGCCACACTCTGGTGTAGTCTCCCCTTCAGTGGTTCTGTGCCTTTTCGTCTGCAGCATGTTAAACTTCTCTGGGTTAAATGAAGTTTTCCCAACTTCTTTATAAGTGTTAAAATAAAAAAAAGAGCAATAGCTGGTAATTGTATCACTTCCATGTCTTGAAGTCTGTGCGGACTGTAGGCCATGCAGCTCTGGGTGGGCTTGGGTTTCTTAACTTCCTCATGAACACCATGCTTGTCCATCTCCAAATCGCACACAATGTTCTGCTTGGAAAGTTTAAAAACTAATTGGAAATGGTGGGAAAATGTCTTTCTAAATGACATGTCCTCTGATGTAAACTTTGAAAGCAAGTATTCTGTAGGTTACTATGATCAGCACTGTGCTTTTGAGAGGACACCTGTTATTCTCTGCCCAGATGCAAAGTCCAGTAAACAAAGGTCACCAGCCTCTGGCTTTACAGACTCTACTGCACGACAAGGTGCAGCCTTTGAATGACACTGTTTGCTCATCTAGAAAAGTTTCCTTTGTTTGAGTATAGGAGTGATGCCATGGAGATACAAATTTCTCAAGCTGGAACAGAAAGAATCTGCTTCCAAATAGGATGCCATCCTGAATCTCGCCATTTGCAGCGAAGTCAGTGGAGAAGTGCAAGTCATATGCAGAATGTTTTGTAAGGCCTCTTAACAAAGAGTGGGGCATGAAAAGCATTCATCTTATGAACAACCCTTGCCTTCCACATTGTAGGCTAGAAAAAGTTCTCACTTAACAGGCAAGAAAAGCCTTCACTTCATGGGCCCAAAAAATATGGCCTTCACCTCATGGGCAAAAAAAATATGGCCTTCGCTTCATGGGCAAAAATGTGGTTTTCACTTCATGGGCAAAAAAACATGGCCTTCACTTCATGGGCAAAAATATGGCCTTCACTTCATGGACAAAAAAAATAAAGCCTTCACTTTATGGGCAAATAAAATACAGCCTTCACTTTCATGGGCAAAACAATATGGCCTTCACTTCATGAGTAAAAAAGCCTTCACTTCATGGGCAAAAAAATATGGCCTTCATTTCATGGGCAAAGAAAATATGAACTTCACTACATGGGTAAAAAGGCCTTCACTTTGTGGGCAAAAAAAAATAGCCTTCACTTCATGGGCAAAAGATATGGCCTACACTTCATGGGCAAAAAAATATGGCCTTCACTTCATGGTAAAAAAAACAACCTTCATTTCTTGGACAGAAAAGCCTTCACTTCTTGGGCAAAAAAAAAAGCAAAAGACTTCACTTCTTGGGCAAACAAACTTGCTCTTGCTTGCCACTGACTTTTGTCAGAAAAATCTTGTGTGCACTGATTCATGCTCTCCCCCCCACTTCCTTTTCACTCCCTCCCCATCTCCCCTCACCTGTCCTCCTCACCTCTCTCACACCATTTTCCCCACCCTCCCTGCTCTCTCAGCAGATATTCAGTCAACTTAATTTCAGCAGTTACATTTACCAGTTTACTGGCTGTATCAGTGCTTGCATTAGCTACCATGATCTCTTCACCAGCTTAAAGACTAAGGGGCTATTAGTATGTAAAGAACAGTGTGGGCTGGCATTCAAGTTTCTATTATAGGGCTTCAGTCCATAAAAAAACCCTCTAATAACCAGAGTTAAAGAGGGATGGAAGTGGGACAGGTCAGGGACAACAGCAAGTAGAAAGCAAGAAGGGAGAAAGGGTGGGGATGAGGTGAGGGGGATGGGGAAAAGGGAGATGGAAAGGGAAAGTAGAGGAGGGAAGGGCATAAAAGGGTGTACAGAATATGCTTTTCATCAGAGTCAATCAAAAAGAAAAGTTAAAGAAGCCATCGAAATCAAGACCAGACGCCCCAGCCTGAACAGAGATCAAGGCTTTGAACTTCCCCCTATCTACAATCAGACAACCGTTCACCCCACACAACAGTCGCCCCATCAGGCTTTGCTACCACAACAGCAACAGTGAGCTGACGAAGACAGGGCAACCCTGTCAAAATATTCTCCAAGTAAGTTTTGATTCTGAGTCTTTATCTACTTTTCTAATACACTAAATATGTTGCCACACTGCAAAATACCAAATTCACTTTTGAAAAGCCAAATCTCCTACACAGCATGTACAGAAAAGCAGCTGACAGAGCAAAGTCAATGTTGGTCCGTTAAACTCCTCCAGCCACTCGTAGCTGAATATATGTCTGAACCCACAACGCATACAGACAGAGACAGCAGAGGGAGTGACCCAACTTCAGTGAAATGTGACTCCAAGTATGACACGTTCTGCAAAAGCGGCTTGAAATAGATTACCCTTGGCTCCTTTTATTCAAATATGACCCCCCAAGAATTGGTCAATGGACAAAAGTCAGCTAATCTGCTCCAGCAGGGACCATAGCAGAAGGGACACGCAGGTTTCACTGCACATCCAGTATGTTCAGCACAGCCATGGGCTGCTGTTGGTTAGGAAAATTTACTTTCAGCTCTCAAAACATCTATTGTTGTGAATGAAATCGAAAACTGCTTATTTTTCATCTCAACAGACCTAGCTGAACTACTTAGACGTAAGAAAGAAAGATGTTTCCTTCCATAAAATCTCAAACAAAGGCAGAAATGATGAACAGATGGATGCATTGATACAGGAGATTGTATGCTAAAGAAGCCTCGGTCTTTCTATAAGTAATATCATTAGCCAATTGGAACACATCTTCGCATAGTAACATCTACTACTACAACCCTAACATGTTCAACGAATGGGGGCCTGGAGGGAGGGAGAGGGAGGAGGGGTGGAACACTCAACAAAGAATTTGTTTCTTCTACTAAACGTGTTAATTAATTGCATCAATGTCTGAAGAAAACATGTTTGGCGAAAATGCACTTGTCTTTTTTGCATTGAATGCTTAAAAAAAACCTTTGCTTTACTATGTATTTGTGTGTTTATTTGTAGTTTGGCTCCTTTTCAGCCACACTGCAGTCCGTTTCATTCTTCTTGCCAAAATTACGCTTGGAATCGCAAGCAATCACAGACACAAATGACATATTTTGGAAGGACAACATACACCAATACTTCACTGGCAGGTGTAAGTTGAAAACCATGTTTTTGTGTTGTTAAATTCACTACTGTTTTACTTGCTTCAGCAAACGGTCAACCCACTGCAAATGTCATGACCAGAAGTATACTTCCCAAACATTAGTCCAAACAGATCTCTCCACAAAGCTCACAAAAGGCATGCTAACAACTGTTGGCAATCACTCTTTCCACAGTATCTGTCTCCTGACAGAAAGCACTCCAAACTAGCCTACATTCTTTCTGCTGAATACATAGTAAAAGACTAACTATAACTGAAAATCAACAATTTCAATATTTCATGGAAAGAAGTAGGCATCAGTCTTTCTTGTTGTCATCATATGACTGTGGGAAACTTCATACCTTGAGTTAGTTTTCAAAGAAAAGGAGTTCCAAGTCTGTGACTTTTGCAGCAATGTCTTTTTCTTCAAGGGAGTTACAACTAAAGTAGACCCAACTCCTCCTTTCCCCTACCTCCTCTCCTCCACCAACTGATGGTTTATGGGTCACACACATACACACACAAACACACACACACGCACACCTACACACAATCTCTCTCTCATTTGATGTCTCCACACACGCTCACTCACATACACATGCGTGCACACATGTACAAACACACACACACACACACATACACACACACACACACACACACACACACACACACACACACACACACACACACACAAACTAACCCATGGCCATGTTGCCACTGCCGCCAGACAGGAATCCTCCTTTCCTGGGGTTTTGTTGCACCACCACAGTCTGCGGAGGATGCTGGTAATAGGTACCTGTTAACACACCACTTCCTTACTTCACTTTTTCTTGCACGCTGTCCATCATCATCATCACCATCATTATCATCATAATCCACCATTTCTCTCTCTCTCTAATTTACCTTTTATTATCTCCACCAAGGAGGGTACATCTTTACCAATGTCCGCTGATTGTTTTGTCAGTCTGTGGGCATGATCATTTAAAGACAAAACAAGCAATGTTAATCACATGTGGACAGATGGGGTGTGGCCTAAGGACACACCCACTACATTCTGGTGTACACAGCAGATGGCCTAGAGACTCGAACCTGTCAGGACGGTGGTCCTCTTTGCTGACCAGTCATTACGACGTAGCCTCACATCAAGGCATGTGACGCTCCATCGCATGTAGTTAGTGATATGAATCATTTCCCCGTGCCACAACTAAAGGAAGAATATTCATGTGGCTTGACTAGTGTAGCGGGCGTCCCCAAAATAATTGTGAGTATGACTCATTCAAGAAACGAATGTGGTCATTGGGTGAAAGTGACCACTGAGTGATAGTTTAACAAGGGCTGGTAAGGTAGGTGCTGGTCATGTGTTTTGAACACTGAGTATGCACTCACTAGGAGAAGGGAGGAAAGAGTCAGTTTTAACCCAGCAGATGGCCTAGAGACTCGAACCTGTCAGGACGGTGGTCCTCGTTGCTGACCAGTCATTACCAGCCCTTCACCCTTCACCCTTCACCCTTTACCCTTCGCCTTCACCCTTCGTCTTTCACCCCGTGAGGTGGTTGAAGATGGCCATGGTGTGAGGAACATACCGGTAGTTCAGCCCCAGCAAGTGCCAACTCCAGGGAGAGGAGTTGAAGCTCGTCGTTCTCAAGAGACAGAAGAAGTCGCAGAAGAGAAGTCGAGACTCGTATCTCCAGGATAGGAGAATTCGAGGGGGCAGTATATTGTCTCAGAGAGACAGGGAATTGAGAAAGCAGGGGAGCTTTTCTTGAGCAGGCAGGTCCTCGGTGATTACGGGAGTTATGTATTCTCCTGGTTCGGATTTTTTGGATAACGGAAGGTGAAGGCCATAGCTTTATAAAAGCGGAACTAGATTATTTTATCTCTCGGTGTGAGGAGAGATACATGTGTGAAGATTGACTTATCTCTCGGTGTGAGGAGAGATACATGTGTGAAGATTGACTTATCTCTCGGTGTGAGGAGAGATACATGTGTGAAGATTGATTTGTCTCCCGACGTGAAGAGAGATACATGTGTGCAGATTTTTTGTCTCTCAGTGTGGAGAGAGATACAGAGGTGAAATCTGTTTACAAGTTGTGATGTGATTTAGTAAAGTGTTTTCCCAGAAGGAGAGGGGGAGAAGAAAAACATTCGGTAGTGCGCCTTTTGGTTGTTTGGAAAGATTGCGTGTGCGTATGGAGTAAATGCTGTCATGAATGCGGGTATGCAAAAGTGACAGTGTGACAGTGGTGACCCCGACTCCAGTTTCACCGGCGTAGCTGCGTTTGTTTCCCCGGAAAAAAAAAAAGAAAGATTTCTATTTTGTACCTCAAGGGTTTGAGGAAGAAAAAAAAAAAGATTTCTATTTGTACCCTCAAGGGTTTGAGGAAGAAAAAAAAAGGATTTCTATTTGTGCCCTCAAGGGTTTGAGGGAAGGGAAAAAAAAGAAATTAATTGATTATTGATTGTGTATAATATTTGCATTTGTTGTTGTTTTTGCTATTTCTATGTGTGTTTAAGGTGGTTGAGATTCTTTTGGTTGCTCTACTCCGTTAAGGTTTTTTTTTTTGGTAGGATTTCTTTTTGACCCTTCCCCACCTCAGGACCGATAGCCTCAACCTCCTCTTGCTCGAACCTGGTAGCAAGGGGGCAGGGCGTTGAGGAGTTGTTGTCCTTCCCCTAGAAGATTAGATTTTTGTCCCCTTTCCCAGGACTGATAGCCCCAACCTCTTCCTGCGTTTAGCAGGGGGACATGGCGTTGGGGAGTCAATAGTCTTTCCCCTCTCATAAATATCTATTTCTTTCGCTTTCCTATTGTTTCAGTTTGATTTTTCCCTTGCCCCTCAGAGTGTGGGATCAACTTCTCCTCCGTCACGTTAATAGTGTAGGTGGTGGAGTTGATTACCGCTCTGCCCAAATAAACATCTTTATCTTTTGATCATTTTTTTTTCTGGGTGTGGTGCGAGATTTTCTTTGAGTTTGAGTGAATGTGCAGTTATTAATTGATTGTTTATTATTTTGCATTATTGCTATAGTGTTGTGTATATTGTGAGTGATTTGTTTTTTTCCCGTCTCCAGTTTCACGGGAGACAGTGACCACTAGGGTGCTGTCTGTGGGCTTCTTTTGCTTTTCTTGATTTCTGCTCACTATTCCGGTCCTGTGTATCCTTTCATTTCCTTTTTCACCCCTTTTTCAAAAACCTCTTAAACCTTCTCCTCAATAGGCTCCTATCTAGTTTTTTTTCAACATTTTCATCTTTTAGGTAGGATTTCCGCTAGTTTGTGTGTTTCTTCCCTCTTTTTAATTGTTTGTGCTTCCATTTGTTTTGTAAATTTATATTCATTTTTTGTATAAGGCGGTACATTTGTTTTGTAAATTCGTTTGAAATTAAGTAAGAAAGAAAGACTGACAACAAGAACATTTTAAGAACTAAAACTTTATAAAGAATTTATTTTCAGAAAACTTTATTGTGTTTATTTTTTTTTTCTTAGGGAAAACAGTTTTGTATTAAACTTCATTTTGTTTTCTAAATTCCAAATTGATAGCAGTTGCAAATTATTTTTGGAAAAATACATTCCTTGGATTTCATATCTACCCTGTTTTAGTAAGCGGTTTTCTGTTTACACCGGAAATTGAATTCTGTATTTGTATATACTATAATTACGTTTTTGTGAAACATAACATTATCATATATCGCCTTATTTTTATTCATACTTTGAGATTGTTGGTGTTTATATCTGACGGTTCATTATGGATGATTTTGATAGATATGTTAAACAAGCGGAACGCTTGGGTTTTGATGGAGAAAAACTTACTAACTATGTGCAACAATGCACTGATAGGGCAGACAGGCTAAGACAGAGGGAAGCTGAAGCTGAAGAAAATAGACTACAGAGGGAAGCTGAAGCAAATAGACTACAGAGGGAAGCTGAAGAAAATAAATTACAGAGGGAAGCTGAAATTGAAGAAAAAAGATTACAGAGGGAAGCTGAAGCAAATAGACTACAGAGGGAAGCTGAAGAAAATAAATTACAGAGGGAAGCTGAAGCTGAGAACGTCAATTTAAGTTGAGGCAGTTAGAACTAGAGACTGATGCTGAAATTAAAAGAATCCAGGCATCGAGAGAACCTCCACCAGTCGGTTCCGCAGCCATGCCTCAACCAAAAGCGGCATATATTCCAAAGTTGCCGCCTTTTGAGGAAAAAACGGATGACATTGATAGTTTTCTTTTCCGATTTGAAAGTCACGCAACGTCTTGTGGTTGGCCAAAGGAAAAGTGGACATTGTATATTGCGTCGTTGTTTAAGGGTAGCGCTTTGACATTGTACCACTCACTTGCAGCGAAACAAAATTTAACTTGGGATCAGTTGAAAGAAGAACTCCTCAAGAAATTTCAATGTTCTGCTGATCGTTTTCACGAACGTTTCCGTTCTGTGCGCCCTGAAAAAGGAGAATCGTTTCGTCTTTTTTGATCCGTATGAGTCATTGTTTGGATCGATGGATCGATTTTATCTAAAACGAACAAAACTTTTCAGTCACTGCGAGATCTCCTTCTTAGAGAACAACTTTTCCAGAGCGTGAGCAAAGATCTGGCCACTTTCCTTAAAGAAAGGCAATTTGAAAACGTGGAGGAAATGTGTCAGATGGCTGATCAGTATTGTATCGCTCACCCAGATAAGGGCGTGGCTAGAAAGGAGAATTTTCCATCTTTGAGTCTCATGCGTCATGTACTATCCCATCAGGACAGGGAAGTTACAGGAAAGGAAATCGTGGGTCATTTTTGAGTCCTCAAGGATATACCTATCCTAGGAACGGACAGGGATCTTTCCGCGGTTCGAGTGACTTTCGTCAATACCAGTACTCACCGCCGGACAGACCCGTTACTTCTCAGCAAACGTTCCGAGGTCGTGGACAACGACCACTACGTAGACCTTTTGGGCCAGTTCGTGGCCAGAACAGAAGTTCACAAAATCAGTCAGCTGCCGATCAGACAATGCGCTGTTTCTTTTGTGATGGCAAGTTCCATCTGAAACAGAATTGCCCTTTCAGACCGGGTGATTCAAAACCCGCATTAGTCTCCACTGATTGTGAAGAAGGCCTTGTTTTGACACCAGATCAATCTGTTGATGGACTGGTGTTGGAAAACGGAGCCATCAATGGATTGCAGGCTTCGGTTTTGCGAGACACTGGGTGCACTACTGCTGGTGTACGGAAATCTTTCGTCCTTCAAGACCAGTATCTCAACACTGTCCAAAAGTGTAGGTCGTTTGGAGGCAAGATTGAAACGTTTCCGCTGGCGAAGATTTCAGTCGACACCACCGACTACTCCGGCTTTCTTACCGCCTGTGTCATTGATAACCCAGTCTGCGACTTGATCTTGGGCAATTTGCCAGGTGTCGCTACAGTACATGGTGGTGCTGGAGGATCGTTTGTTCCTTGTCTTGTGAGTACTAGATCAAATGTCATAGAGCAGGGAAAGGCTACAAAGCCGCTAAAAGTCTCAAAACTGGATGAAACTCCAGATTACCCAGATGATTTAAAAGAAATGCAGGGAAAAGACGAGACGCTGACGACAATACTTTCTGCTGCAAACAGACTGTCACTGACGTACAAACGGACAAAACCAACGTACATACTGGACTCTAACATTCTCTACAGGTGTGTACCGGGACAGGACAACAGACAGGTTGTGGTTCCAAACCCACTTAGAGAAACAGTGCTGCACACGGCTCATGATGCATTGTTCGCTGGTCACTGTGGGATCAAAAGAACGTTTAAAGAGAGTTCTTGATTCTTTTTATTGCCGGGTGTCACAAAGGAAGTTACGAAATACTGCCGCTCATGTGACATCTGCCAAAAGACATCTCAGAAAGGTCGCGTCCCATGTGCACCTTTGCACAAAATGCCTCTCATTTCTGTTCCATTTCGGAAGGTAGCTATTGATCTTGTTGGACCGCTACCACTGTCTTCTTCGGGATATCGCTATATCTTGACTTTGGTGGATACAGCAACAAGGTATCCAGAAGCGATTCCACTGAAGAAAATTGATACAGTATCTGTCGCTGAAGCCTTACTTACAATTTTTTCAGAGTGGGTCTTCCAGACGAAATTCTCTCGGATTGTGGAACGCAATTCATTTCTGATCTCATGAGAGAAATTTACAGACTGTTGTCAATCTCTTCCATTTCAACCACGCCATATCATCCCCAATCGAATGGCATGGTTGAACGTTTCATGGAACGTTGAAGTCCATGTTGAGAAAGGTTGCAAGGCAAGAGCCCCAAGAATGGGATCGTTTCATACCGGCTTTGCTTTTTGCATACAGGGAAATGCCGAACGAAACGCTGGGATTCTCACCATTTGAGCTTCTTTTCGGACACTCACCAAGGGGACCTTTGGATCTATTGATGACACAATGGACGGAAAAGACGGACATACCTGACAGTTAAAACTGTTTACCAATACGTTTATGAACTGCATAATCGTTTGAAGGATGCATGTGAGCTTGCTCAACA
Organism: Conus ventricosus; assembly: GCA_018398815.1. Lineage (NCBI taxonomy): Eukaryota > Metazoa > Mollusca > Gastropoda > Neogastropoda > Conidae > Conus > Conus ventricosus. Next base: position 19,347,500 of record CM031612.1, on the reverse strand, counting down.
GTCAGCTGATAGGAAAACAGATGTGTACAAGGTCTTTGCAGACAGAAAAGCAAAGGCACGTTCCTTCAGTGTAGGGATAAAGTTCTTGTACTACTCACTGATGAACATAACAAGCTTCGTGTTATGTGGAAGGGTCCTTTTCAGGTGGTCGAAAAACTTTCTGCAGTAAATTATAAGATCAAAATGGCAAACACTGAGAAGGTATTTCATAGTGAACATGTTGAAGAAGTATGTTGAACGTACAAATGTTGCCATCAACCAGTCAGTTGAGTGGATATGTCCTATGTCAGAAACTGATGTCAACATGACAGACATTATCAGTGATGAATTTGTACCCGATGTAACGTACAGGGACAGATCAAAGGTTATGAAAACAGCAAATGTAGGAATGTTAACATCTACCAGTGCAGATGATGTTGTACCCCTTCCTATTCTGTCTATCAAAGGTGAAACCTATGAGGATGTGGTTCTGTCGAATGATTTGTCTACAAGTCAAACAGAACAGCTCAAAGACATTTTGAAAGACTTTCAGGATGTGTTGACGGATACCCCAGGTACAGTAACTGGTATTGAACCCCATAGTATTCAGTTAACTTCTGAAAATACCAGTGCGAACCAGACCATACCCCTCCCATTTGCAAAAAAAGAGGTGGTTGAGAGAGAAATCAATGTAATGCTGGATTTAAAGGTAATAGAACCTTCTACGTCTCCGTACAGCTCACCAGTTGTATTGGTGGACAAACCTGATGGATCGGTGCGTTTCTGCATCGATTACAGAAAAGTAAATAAGATCACTGTGTTCGATGCCGAGCCTATTCCAGACATTGAAGAACTTCTGTGTCAGCTCTCAGAGGGAAATTATTTTGTGAGAGTATACTTGACTACAGGAATTCCAATTTACCATTGAACCAGTGCCTGGAACACAAAATGTCATGGCAGATTTGTTGTCACGTGCATGAATATTCATGGACAAATGTAACTGTCTTCAAGGGAAAGACTATTCCTGTTTTTTGTCTTTCTTAATGATTACGGTGTGATCACATTTGACAGTGCGTTGTATGCTACGGACGATTTAAATCAAGTGGTATTTATGCATAATTTGCTTATTGAAGTGACTATATGTTTTGCAAGCAAACAACTACTTGATGTTGATGTAATACATATTTATTCTTTGGTAAACAATGGGAAAAATCAAGTACTATTTATGTCTAACTTGCTTGTGACGATGAATTTATATGTATGTGTGATGAGCAAATAACTCTTTAGAAATGTATATACACATGTTTTGATTGTGCAATGAGACAAACCAATTGTTTTCATTTGTCACTGTCAACAATGGAAAGCAGGTGACTTTTCAATGGACTATAACACTACATGTGGGAAAACGAAACTATGTTTAAACTATGTTTATTTTGTTTACATGTCTATTGAGAAACATATACACTTGGAGATATTCTCATTTTCATGAGGGTTTTGAAACACAGGATGTGAGACAAAGATCAAGGGAAAATATGTGCTTCACATCTTAATGTATGAACACAATTTGTACTTTGAATTGGTATTATCCCTAATTGTTTTATCCATGTAATTTGTGAATTGTATTTTGTGAGATGTGGTGATCAATTGAGTGTTTTTTTTTAGAAAGACTGAAAGTTTGAAATATGCTATTTATGGTGGATCATGATGATTGATTCTATACGTTGATTATTAATTTGGTGAATCATGTGTGATGGTTACACATTTTGAGATTCATGGCTGAAGATGTGTTTAAGTGAAGTTGTATTGATACTTTAAAAAATTTTCTGGAGAAAATTTTTTCATCCCAGGATGGGGGGGGTGTCATGTGACGTAGCCTCACATCAAGGATGTGACGCTCCATCGCATGTAGTTAGTGATATGAATCATTTCCCCGTGCCACAACTAAAGGAAGAATATTCATGTGGCTTGACTAGTGTAGCGGGCGTCCCCAAAATAATTGTGAGTATGACTCATTCAAGAAACGAATGTGGTCATTGGGTGAAAGTGACCACTGAGTGATAGTTTAACAAGGGCTGGTAAGGTAAGGTGCTGGTCATGTGTTTTGAACACTGAGTATGCACTCACTAGGAGAAGGGAGGAAAGAGTCAGTTTTAACCCAGCAGATGGCCTAGAGACTCGAACCTGTCAGGACGGTGGTCCTCATTGCTGACCAGTCATTACCAGCCCTTCACCCTTCACCCTTCACCCTTCACCCTTTACCCTTCGCCCTTCACCTTCGTCTTTCACCCGTGAGGTGGTTGAAGATGGCCATGGTGTGAGGAACATACCGGTAGTTCAGCCCCAGCAAGTGCCAACTCCAGGGAGAGGAGTTGAAGCTCGTCGTTTCTCAAGAGACAGAAGAAGTCGCGAGAGAGAAGTCGAGACTCGTATCTCCAGGATAGGAGAATTCGAGGGGGCAGTATATTGTCTCAGAGAGACAGGGAATTGAGAAAGCAGGGGAGCTTTTCTTGAGGCAGGCAGGTCCTCGGTGATTACGGGAGTTATGTATTCTCCTGGTTCGGATTTTTTGGATAACGGAAGGTGAAGGCCATAGCTTTATATAAAAGCGGAACTAGATTATTTTATCTCTCGGTGTGAGGAGAGATACATGTGTGAAGATTGACTTATCTCTCGGTGTGAGGAGAGATACATGTGTGAAGATTGACTTATCTCTCGGTGTGAGGAGAGATACATGTGTGAAGATTGATTTGTCTCCCGACGTGAAGAGAGATACATGTGTGCAGATTTATTTGTCTCTCAGTGTGGAGAGAGATACAGAGGTGAAATCTGTTTACAAGTTGTGATGTGATTTAGTAAAGTGTTTTCCCAGAAGGAGAGGGGGGAGAAGAAAAACATTCGGTAGTGCGCCTTTTGGTTGTTTGGAAAGATTGCGTGTGCGTATGGAGTAAATGCTGTCATGAATGCGGGTATGCAAAAGTGACAGTGTGACAACCAATGTCCGCTGATTGTTTTGTCAGTCTGTGGGCATGATCATTTAAAGACAAAACAAGCAATGTTAATCACATGTGGACAGATGGGGTGTGGCCTAAGGACACACCCACTACATTCTGGTGTACACCTGGATTAAAGGGCGGAGCCTGGTTTGTTTACTTCTTTGACCCCTTGACTGCCAGAGTTGTTCCCCCTTTGAATTCTAGATGACAGTACAAAAGCCGAACTTCTGTTCTACCATTCTGAGGTCAGAACAGCTCACAGGTAATGAAAAAGGGCCAATGTAGATGTTGTGCTGACAGAATGGAGACAAAACCACTGAACATCCACAATGTTCCCCTCCACCAGGCCACTGAGTGACCCAAGTGCTTGAGCCATGCCACACCACATGGAGTGACCACTCTCAACTCCTCTCCCCCACACCAGTTCAAGGGAAAAGACCCACTGACCATGCCAGTTCACTGTCAACAGACTTCATTCCACTTTGTATGCGCAAGCACTTAAAGAGCTGTGATCAGACAGCCACTTACTCACGGCGAACATTAGACCATGCCAGAAAAGGAGGGATGGGGATCCAAATGCCAACAGAATTCCACAACACTGCCATCAGGTTTCACTGGTCGTGTATAATTGGCGTAAATGGATCAGCTAGCTTACAGAAGTGTGGTGAAACACTTCCACCTTTAGTCTGCCGACACATTGTGTGATGACATGCTACATATCAGGTATGTATCGAGGCACCTGATGATACCACAACAGCTGGTACACACTGAGGCAGTCGATGATTAACAATGAGCAGGCAGTGATCAAACCAGTATCCAGCACCACTCACACAGCGTGTGAAATGCACACCATGTCTGTATCTCAGGCAGATGACAACAAACACAACAGGAGCTATTGCTCCAAGCAAATGCATCCACAAGATTTTGAAACAAGTCTCCTTGCTGGAACTTGGAAGAGTGTGTTGGTAACAGTGTTCATGCTGTGCACACCGAGTCAACTGCATCAATCCTCTGGAACTCCACTGTCCAATGCCATGATGCCCAAGGATGTTTGGCCAGGAGTAGTAGCCAATCCCACTTGTGTATGAAAATGTCCAAGGAAGTCTTCTAACTTACCCAGTATGACCACTGACCACCCTGTGAAGCATAGTGAGGTTACTAACTCATTCCGTGGAGTACAGTAAAAGTGGAGCATAGTAAAACCACAACTTACTCTGTGGAAAGTTGTAAGACTGCTAACTTACTCTGTGGAACGTAGATACATAGCTTACTCACCCTGTAGAATGTAGTATAGCTGCTTACTTATGCTGTGGAGGTAGAAAGGTTGCTGACTAACCTGAAAAACATGGCTGAGCTGCTAACATACCCCATGGAACATAGTTTAAGGTCACTTACTTACCCTGTAAAGGGAACAGCTGCTAACTTATCCTGTGGAATGTGGTATAGCACATGACTCGATCTTTGAAACATAAAATGACTGCTTATTACCTTATGGTAAGGGCTGCTGATTTACCCCATAGATCCTAGTAGGATAGTGGACTTACTTTGCCCAATGAAACAGGATTGATGACTTACCCTGTGGGGTATATTATGAGTAGTTTAGCTAGTTTAATTTGTGTAATGCAGCAGGATTGAGGACTTACTCTGCAGAACATACGATGAGGTAGCAGGTTCACTTTGGCTTATGTATCACAATTGATAATTTATCACATGAAGCATTGTAGGCTAACCATGTGGAATACAGCAGCATTGCTGACTTAACACACTGGGTGTAATACAACTGTTGATTTACCCCGAGGTGTGCGAGAGTGCCAGCATATCATGTGCAGTACGGTAACACAGCTTCCTGTGGAATGCAGCAGGGCTGCAGACTTACCCTGTGGAGCATAGTATGGCTGCTGGGGGTAGGCTGCAGGTTGAGGAACATAGTGAGGAGCAGGCGCCGCTCCAGGGTAGTATGTCTGTTGTGGGTAGGCTGCCGGAGGTGGCACCTGCTGAGGATATCCCCCAGCTGCAGGAGGGTGGTAATAGGGCTGCTGAGGGTAAGCTGCTTGTTGGGGATAGGCTGGCTGCGGTGCGTAAGCAGGCTGAGGGACAGCTGACGGATGAGGCATTGGAGGACCCGCTGCAGTCAGATGAAGTCGACGTTCAGTCAGTCACACTGTTTATACACCAATCAACAACAAGGGACCCCAAAGAGTGAAAGAAAGCTTGTCTAGTTACCACTGATGACAGTGTTTAATTTGGGAAACACTAATTTTACAGACAGTCAACTCTAAAACAATTCTACTAAGGTAATTCCTTCTCTTTCCTTGCCAAATCTTTCTGGCAGCTTCAGTTTCTAGCTATAGCTTTTCTGGAAGCTAATAAAGGAACCCCCAGAGCTTGCTGTGTGATCTTTATATCATAAACATAAAAGAGCACAGCCTTGGGCTCTTAATCAATTAATGCATGTCAATTTTTAAACAACTTTTGACAGAGCAAGTTATTTTACTGCAGAACTTGTGGAATTGTGCTGTTTTGTGCTAATCTCATACAGTGAATTAGAAACTTAAACTGAGACACAAACTTCATGTGTTTAAATCAACAGTCATTACTCCAGCCAGTAAAGCCTCGAAAGAGGCTGCCAGGAAGGTGATCCATTAACTCAGCTTATCTGGCCTAGTGGCAGAAATCCAGTTATCAAAACTGATTGCTTCCTTTCCCACAACTTAAACTGTACTTGTCCTCAAAACAGAATTGAATCCTTTGATTGTTCATGATGAGTATCCTCTTTCAGTCTGTGACAGTCTTGTGATGGAATGGAGCAGACACATCAAATCCTGAAAGCCTTTGAAAAAGTAACACATCAGTTGCACACAGATGCGCCAAAAATAACTTATGTGGAATGCAAATTCAGAATAAAAGCAAAACAACTGCTTCAGTCACTGAGAAGCTAGACAGGCTATCAAACCATATGCAGTTCTTTTCCAAAGATCAAAAACAATGCAATTTCCTCTTTATAGTGTTCTTCTGAAACAGGTCAGAGATCGCGTTTTCCAAAAACAAGACGTAGGAACGAAATAAGTCACATTTCAAAGGGCAATTGAATTTGTGATGATTGAGGGATCCAACAGTTGACACGACTAAAGGAACATTACTTTCTTTGAAAAATCATCTAATTTCTTCCCAGCACATTTGATGATGGAGAGTACAAACATTCTAAAGTAAACACATGCACCTTTCACATTTTCCTTGTTAAAGTTAGTCAAATACATTTTCTACAATGGGAATTTTACTGCTTAAAGTAGTTTTACGATATACTTTCATGTCTAATCAAATGCCTTATCTCCACTTGACGTGTGACACGCCCTGCATCAGGAATCTCTCAAAAAAATCAAAATGGAGGCCAAGGAGTTAAATCTACCCCAACCTACCAGGAATACAGGAGTGGTCTCCCCTGGCAGACACAAAAATACACTCGCTCCCCTTGCCATGATTAAGTTTTCTCTCCTCCATACTGTGGGGAGGAGGGAGGGTTGTCTTGGCGTTTGGACAGCTAAGTACATCATAAAACTACTTTTAGTAGCAAAATTCCTTTTCTTCATACTTACTTGCCAATCAAATGCCAGAATATTGAAAAGGCTTAAAAGCTGTGCTGACAAGGACATTGATGGCACATCATGTGTAGGGGGAGTCAGTAAACACAGCTTGTGCCAAAAACCGATTTAGCCATACACATAGTGCTTCAGAAGATAAATCATTGTGGACTAAACCTGGTAACAAAAAGTCTTGCTCTACAGTTCAGCGCCAAATGGTACCTGCCACACTGTCGAAGCCCAAAGATGGCCCAGGACCCCCCGGATAGGGGGGAGGGGCTGACGACACAAGCTGCGACTGCTGTGGTTGTATTGGGGCTGACGACGATGGTGCTGCTTCTTTCTGTGGCGGGGGTGGCAACTGTGACAGACATCACGTGCAAAGGAACTACACTGAAAGATACATTTTAACTGTTCGTGTGCATACTGATTACACGCTATACCTTATAGAGTAAGTACACATACAAGCACAGGTGTGAACACAGAAACGAAAATGCATACAGACACAAATAAGGGTTCATGAAGATGAAATTCAAGGCCTCTTCAAAGTTACTTCAAGGATAATTTCAAAGGCAGAAAATACAAGTGGATGGATGACCCAAATTACTGCAACCCTTACCAAAAAAAAAAAAAAAATTTAAGAAAAAAAAGCAAATTCCAAGGTTACATGCATTTTATTCCAATTTGTTAGACCTGCTAAATGTGACTACAAGCTTGCTTGTCAAAGACAAACTATAGCAACCTTGAAATGGGTGTGGCAGACAGATTCGGGATCATAGATGCAAATACTATCTTCAATGCCATGGGTGTGACTGACACAACAAGGTGTGTAAGGTGGAACTATGCAAAGGATTCAATTGAGCACCTGCACAAAATTCTCGGACCTTTACAGAAAACACGTCGAATGAAAATAAGAAAATGTTTTCAATATCCATGTTTCTCATAAATCTTGTGCTTTTTGGCACAGCTGGATGTTAAAAAACCAGTAAGTTATTTGACCCGATAGAAATACCTGCCAAACATCATATTTGCAAATGTAAAATGGCAGATTGCTTTCTAATATGTGTGTTTTTCTGGAATAATTGTATAACAGGTATAAGTGAAACTACACAATGCAAAATTAACAGTACTGTGTTCAAATTCAGTACTGAATGGAATTCTTATAAGCCAATGTTCTTTTCCATCAATTACATACACTATGTTTTGTTTTATGTTATCATAATTATACCATACAAATGTGGTAATGCTACTGTGGCTACTGAATCTGTTTCATTCGTCTGTTGAATACTATTAATATTTTTGCTTGCCTTTATTTGGTGTTTTTTCGTTGTTATTTTTTGTTCATAAGCATGAGCTTTCCCTCCTTGCTTTTTGTACCTACAGTGTCATGATAACTTCCTTTTTCTCTATACTTGTATCAGAGGGATAATTTTGGATGACATAACTTTGTTGTACTTGCTGTTTCCTTTGTTGTTCATCAAAAAATACAAATAAAATTCCTCAAATAAAGCAATGACACCCTTAAAATCTCCACAAAGTATAAGCGTCCTTCAAATCTGTATACACTTAACTGCTCTCCATACCATTCAGCATTCTGATGTTCAGCTTACTTATTTGGCTTTTCAGGTTTTAACTCCCTGGATGACTCTTGTCTGTTGTGGACGCATAAGCCTATTTCTTCAGGAGATTTTAACCAGCTTTTTTCTTTTCTTTCCTTTCTTTCTCTCTTAACCTCAAATGGGAAATAATTCTGTATGATCCTACTTTAAAACTGCAAGTAGCCTACAGTGATGTAGATTTTTTAATCACCCTATAGGACACTGTGTCCTAGAGATTAAATGTCAATAGGACACAGTGTCCTGGAGTAACCAAAATAATAGGACACCAGACTCGGAACAGGATTCATTGTGATAAATGTATTTTATTAACTCAAGGTCCGCCGACTAGAACTGGAGAAAAGTATTAAAAAATACAAAAACAAATAAAATCAACACAATTATGTTGATGACTAGAATCAGGGCAAAGCTTAGTGAAAGTTGTAAAATAAATGGAAATGTTCATGACTAAATGTTAATGTTCATTGTTGCGAGCTGCAAACGACAACAGACTCTTGAAAACGGCGCTCTGTTTTAGGCCTACTACTGCCTGTAGTCTTCGACGCATCAGTCGTCGATACGGAACTGGAAGAGGCACTTGACACATCAGTCGTCGATTCGGAACTGGTAGACGCACTGCCACTCACCTCTGGCACACTCGCCGATGGTGCGAACATAGATTTCAAAGATCGCTGATCTTTTTCACATTTGAGTCTCTTCTTTGGTGGCATAATGAAGACTGATGGCGTGATGCACACGTTTTTACCACTGTCGGATGTGAAGGAAAACAAACCGCGCGCAGGCCGGAAATTCAACAAGAGTTACTCGCTCTTGCTGAATTCTAAGTCTGTGCTCCTCTCGCCTATCGCATCGCGCTTCAGTCGGTGCGTCAGCCTCAGAGCTGTGCAAATTTTCCCGAACACGCGATGCGCTTGGCTCTGCCTTTCAATGCTACTCAGTCTCGCACGCCTCCGCACAATAAAACGGCTGTAGACTTGTCTGTGACCTCGCGAAAACGATAGGACATGCGACCGCTTCGCTTGTATTAGGATCGGACATTTGACCGGATGGAGGTCGAGACGATCGGTCATTTTACATTTTTATCGGTCAATGACCGGAGACCGATGGAAATCTACATCACTGAGCCTATGATCTCCAAATCTACATTACAAGGATTTTCAGTCTGGTTTCCCAAAAGCTGAAACAAAAAGTTCTTTGAATCTCAAGAGGAATCAGGACTGGAAATAAAAACTCAAACTCATGGAGGTTCAAATATATTCAAAGACTGTCAAATTCCTGTTCACACACACACACACACACACACACACACACACACACACACACACACACACACACACACACACACAAACAAACATTATCACACAGCCTCCCTCTCTCTCTGTTTTTCATACACACTTACGCTCCAAACTCTCTCCAATATGCACAGAATACACCAGCCCTATAAACTGGGAGTTTATCATTAGCACTGACGATTTAACTCTCTCGTCACGAACAGACACTATAGCGTTTTCTGAAGACACAATGCTTCAGTACAAGATAAGATAATGTTGCTTATAGCCCAGCCGACCGCAAAGGGCCACATCAGCTTCAGTACAAACGAACGCTATCAAGGTTTCGGCCTTCACCAATTTTTCATGCGGTGGCAGCGTGATCAGTACACAGCAACAAGATATAGATAGTATCGTCAGCATTCCTTCGTTCGCCTGCACAGCGGTTTCGCAGCACACCACCACCCACTTCGGCTCAGTGGCTAATTGACCAGACCAACCCACATGACTTACTAATCTGCATAGAAACATGGCGTCTCAAACACGTTTTTCTGCGAATGTGTTGGAGCAAAGTCGAACCCGTCGGCAACGTTTTAGCATTCCTGAAGTTATGAAATGCTACAAACGGAAGGTTCAGACATTGAAGAAGAGGATGACGAAGCTGATGAAAGTGATTCCAGCGAAGAATTTTGAGGAGAAGAGGAAATTGACACTGACTCGTCTGTGGAGCTCAGTGATGATGAAGGCGAGGGTGGGCCACTTCGCCACGCAAGCGGAGCGTTTGCATGCCGCGAAAGACTGGGGATTTGAGTGAGCAAGAGTTCATTGGCTTTCCTTTATGCGACTGGCATGAAGATTCGAGTTTTTTCCGACAGTGCCTCCTTTTTCTGGTACTTCTGGCCTTCGTGTGTCAGCTGAGTGCCACGCCCCATTTTTGCATTATTCCAAGTTAGCTTGTGCATAGCAGGCATGTGATTTATCTATCTTATTTTGTTTCCTGGAGTGTATCTACCTTTTTTTCAACTCATTTAGTGTATTTACTGACTTTTTCTGCTGAATGTGAAGCCATGGACCCACTGACTCTGTGCAAGAGTGTTGTGATGCACCTGAAAAAACTGGACATTTTTTCAGCCTCAAGCATAAGAAATCATATGAAAGTGGGAAGTTTATTCTTTTCTTTTGTATTCTACTAACACAGTTTATGAATAACACTTCCTGAAAATTTCGTTGAGTTATCTCTTGTTTTGTATTTTTGGTGATTTTTTTTACTAACCATAACAAATGGCCCGTCCACAGGGAAAAACACGGGACAGAACTGTCCGTTCTGAGTTAAAACTGGACCTGCTCTTGTTGCTTGATGAAAGTGGCATACTCAGAGAATGCAAACATTGCCCTTCCACAAAAGTGATTAAATGAGATCAGTGGCCTTTTTGTAAATGTGTGTTACCACCTCTGTGACTTCTGTACCATTTTGTAACATTTCATCTGATCAACACTTACCACTTTGCAAATGGCATCCATCCATGTACTGAAAACAGAAACATATTTCTATTACTTCAACAGCATCACCAATAACAGTATTATGCATATGTTCCCATCTCCTCCTTATTAAACAGAAACCACCAAGCATGTATCCTTCTAAAAACACTGAATCACTTAAATAGAGTCACCTCCCTTGCATGTTAGCGAGCATGAACATGTGTAAGACATGGTTGGTTTAGGTGGAGTTATCTCCCTGTACCTCAAAGTGGCATAGATGGCATCAGAGACGCACGGGCTACCTTCCACAATTAGGATTTTGCACTAAATCACTATATAATCCATGTAAGCATTTTGAGGTACTGCCTAAATTTCTGCCAAAAATTGATATCAAACTGATCACAGATCAACTGAACAACCCCACAGCAATCATTTCACTTCTTTTCAGGGATTTCTCCTGATGAAATCATTCACTATCTATATATACATGAGCTACCTTTTACCTGACTCCACATGTTTGGCCTTCACACTCACCCGTGACCCTATCTCTGCACCAGATGGTTTCCCCAAAATGGTCCCATTCCTTTATTTTAATCTGTCTGCATGGAACCATCTGGCTTGTACACTGATGGGCATATGAAAGAAAGGAAGGTAAATCAACTTTCACACAGAATAAAAAATTCCTAAATCAATCAAACTGTGCCCGTCTACAAATACTAAACTCCTCGAGCAAGGCCTTGGCACATTAATTGTTTCCTTTATGCGACTGGCCACAAGGACAGATTGCAACACGGAGTGGTCGTCTTGACAAGTTTTGTAGCCTCCATTCACTGATCATTGACTACAGAAATTATACTGTTGTTTACTCTTCCACTGTGAAGTTTTTATTTTAAAAGACTTACCAGTCAAAAACTAGTCAGTACTGCAGCAGGTGTTGCAGTATTATTGGTCAGTATTGCAGCAGGTTTTAAAAGCTCGTCTCTCATAAACTTAGAAAATCAAAACTTTTAATAAGCACCCTAAATACAAGAAATAGGATATGGAAAAAATGGAACAAAAAGAAAATTAAAAAAATCATCCACCAGTATCCCACTCAACCACCCTCAGTTCAGACATAAACACTTTCAGGTGGTCTTTTCCTGCCATTAGCATCACTGAACACGATTTGTGCTCCTGGACATTTTAAACATGAACTTCTGACCAGCCAGCCCAACACCTTTCGGTCCCTCAGTCTTCCGCATGTTATTCATTTCATGTCAAAATAACGCACTGAGTTACAGCACTGCAAAACGCAGGACAGGATGAAGGGTTGCTTTTCAAATATTGCATGTAATATTCAGGAATGTAACACTGTTGCAAATTGAAAAATAATCTGGTTAATGTAACCTTTTGTGTGGCAAAAGTCACTTGCATGGAAAATGGTTTGAATCTTCTATTGTGGCAAAAGAGTTATTCAGTTTCACCAAACTGATGCATGAAAGGCTGGTGAGTTGCCTAATAACTACTTGATACTGATAACTGTCTGCTGACTGCTGACTCTGGGAAAGGGAAGGATTACCCTGGATGTAGCTGTGTACACGGGAGCAGAAATAAGCTGTGCAGAAGTGCTACCGACTGGACACAAAAGACGAGGCACCAAAAAAAAAAAAAAAGAGAAAGAAAAGAAAACAGCTGCTGAGGTGAAAGCAATAGGCAATTGTAAAGAAAAAAAAACATACAGATAAACTGACAACTATAACTTTTACAAGGTGTTTGAAGTACCTCCGCCAGATTGCATGGATAGGTGAATTACAACACGATTTGTCTCGTAATTCGTCTGTCCTTGTTAACTGGCGGAGTTACTTCATATGGTTAAATTGTGTTTCAATTTCCACCTCCAGTCACCTCACTTTGCAGCTGACAACTATAAAGCGCACAATCTTGTAAATTCAGGATTCTGGAAATTATGGCTGAAATATAAAAATCCTTGATACAAGCCCATATATTTCTCTAACATTCACTCCCTCTCCCTCCCCACCATGCCTCCCTCACTCTTTCTGCTCCTCAATTCCACCACCCCCTTCTCTTACCCCCACTCCACTCCTGCCCCATGTGACCTTCTACTCACTGCAGATCTTGTTCTGTGTCAGCCAAGAACCAGTGGATTTTGGCTTTTTTGGACGGCTTCTGGGGGATGGCCAGAATCTGGGACAGGGTTTCCCCTTTTGGTGGGTCAGGACGTTCCGCCATGCCGCTTGTGTACTGCCCGTAGGCAAACCATTTCCTTACTTCCTGTGGTAACAACAATGTACTACAAGATAAGCAATTGGATTGTAATAATATGTGATTCAGAGTTACAAACTGTAACACAATTTAACTATGTTGGTCATCATTTACAATCACCATTTACAAAGTTACAAGCACTGGGATTTCATCTTTATATACTTGAGCAAACTAAAAACCAAAAATGTAATTAAAAAAGAAAAAGGGATTGCATTCATTAATTTGTAGAAATAAAAATTGAATTTTTTTTTTTTTAGAATGCCATCACCTATCCACGCCATGGCCAACAGGACAGCTGCCTTACTGCAGAGCATACTACATTACCGAGATACGACACTGCCTCTTACAGCCTACAAGTCCGTTCAGTCGATTATCTCCCTTAGTCGGCGCGGGCTGCAGGCTCGCGGCTGCTATGTGAAAACGTTGCCGTGATGAAAACAACGACGCCCGTCGGGCCGCATTTGTTGTCATAACTTTACCTTGAACTGCTTCAGCAGTTTGTGACGACAGATTCAAATGCCTCTACACATTTTTTGGCCCTCCTTGTGTTTGTGTGCGTGTGCATGTAGGTGCGTGTGTGCACTGCATGTGTGCATGCATACGCATGTATTTTTATGTATGTATAGTGTGTGTGTGTGTGTGTGTGTGTGTGTGTGTGTGTGTGGGGTGTGTGTGTGTGTGTGTGTGCATGACTGTGGTAAGATGGGTGAAGGTGGGGTGGGGAGAGAGAGAGAGAGAGTTTGTGGCTTGTTCTAAATTTTTAAAAAAGACCATTTATTTGTCTCCAAATCAAACTTTAATTGTGTTGTGTCAGTTTATAACAACGTCCAACAATGGCATAATGAAAGGGGTGGAGGTGGGGGGTGGGAGGGGTAATGCAGTCCGTCTCATCCCACAAAAATAGAAAAAAGTTCTGCCATCAATACAAGATGGATTAAAACAAAACTGGTTGCATTTTCCAAACAGTCTGCAAAAATTTGCAAAAAATGTCTTCTTTAAAATACGAGCAAAGAAGAAGCACACAATTTCAAATACACACATCAACCTCAAAATAGACATTGCGACGAGATAGGCCTAGACATGAAACGGTCATTGATACATGTAGGTTTACACACGAGTATGCTGGGGGTGGAGGGGGTTAGTAATGGTTTTCTCTCTCTCCTCCTCTCTCTCTCTCTCTCTCTCTCTCTCTCTCTCTCTCTCTCTCCTCTCTCTCTCTCTCACACACACACACACACACACACACACACACTGACTGAAACCAATTTATTGTCAGATTAACTCAAGTTGTACACACACAAGCCATGCAACTGCACGCAGAGAGAGAGAGAGAGAGAGACAGAGAAGAGAGAGAGACAGAGAGAGAGACAGAGAGAGAGACAGAGAGAGATTCGGTGATGAAACACGTGTGTCGGCACTGTCATTATCAACATAAACATCACTGGCCATGTGAGGGCACGGTATGCGTGGTCTGGTTTTCCCCGCTGCCTAGTTGTTTAGCTAACGGGACTGTAAATAAGCCAGTAGGCTTAATGATTTCTAGAAGAAACAAGGTATGCGCATTGCTCTTTCCTTACATATATATATAAAAACTGTTAAAAATCTGCCCATGTGGCTTCATAGTCATACTATAAACTTGATCTAGACTAGACTCAAGTTGCACCAGATGCATAGTCCCACACCGTATACGGTATTGCTTACGTGGTTTACTCTGCCAATAATTAATAAAATGCAATAAAGTTTGTACATGCCTTTCTTCATCCTTTGGAAAACGAAAAAATGCCAGCCCTTCACAATCGATTTTGTTGCGAGCGTTTGAACAACCGATAGCGCTGCAGGCTTCGCCTCCTTGCTTCTTGCGCGTCGCTATGTTGGAGCTGAGTTTACACGTGCTGACTAAGGGCCGTAACCTAGTCCGCGGTCTTACGGAAAACCCCCAAGTGTCGTATCTCGGTAATGTAGTATGCTCTGCTTACTGTCACCTACACACAGTACTCACACTGAGAAAAAGTTTATAATCATATGCCAATGTATGCATGCCATCAATGTGCAAGCTATCAAAACTTCTTTATAAACTGACATTTGATTTATGACTTTGTTCAAAATGCAACCATCATAATACTGACTAATACAGTAACAATATAATTTATCAACAATGATGATAAAGACCATGATAGATCACCAAACTCCTTTCTAATCAATATAAAATGCAATGATATCAATATTTATGATGGGCTGATTTCTCTTACCTTTTTTTGAGTAGCACAAAGTTTATGTAATGAAAAGTACAAAGAGGACAAGTGAAAACATCAGCTATATACCAATCATGAATGAAATCAATTTTGCACCATTACACATGGTTAGTTCAGGCAATCTCAATCAGACCCACAGCAATTTTTTTTCAATGTGCACTCAAAATCAACACAATTAGTAAACGTAAATGAAACAAATAGACCTAACGCACAAAACAAGGAAAGTCATTTATGGCAAACATTTTGAAAATTACAGAAACTTCCTGACAATCACATGATAACCTTCAGACAGTGGAGCAAGATATCATAAATGCAGATAATTCCTGTCCACAGAGAAACATTCTTAAGCACATTCTTAACCACTAAAAATAAGAACTGAAATCTTTAACTTTCCT
>CM031612.1:19308129-19330678 GCA_018398815.1 Conus ventricosus | reverse complement strand
AAAAAGGGAATCTGCTTCAATAGGATGCATCCTGAATCTCGCCATTTGCAGCGAAGTCAGTGGAGAAGTGCAAGTTCATATGCAGAATGTTTTGTAAGGCTCTTAACAAAGAGTGGGGCATGAAAAGCATTCATCTTATGAACAACCCTTGCCTTCCACATTGTAGGCTAGAAAAGTTCTCACTTAACAGGCAAGAAAAGCCTTCACTTCATGGGCCCAAAAATATGGCCTTCACCTCATGGGCAAAAAATATGGCCTTCGCTTCATGGGCAAAAATGTGGTTTCACTTCATGGGCAAAAAAACATGGCCTTCACTTCATGGGCAAAAATATGGCCTTCACTTCATGGACAAAAAAAAATAAAGCCTTCACTTTATGGGCAAATAAAATACAGCCTTCACTTTCATGGGCAAAACAATATGGCCTCACTTCATGAGTAAAAAAGCCTTCACTTCATGGGCAAAAAAATATGGCCTCATTTCATGGGCAAAGAAAATATGAACTTCACTACATGGGTAAAAAGGCCTTCACTTTGTGGGCAAAAAAAATAGCCTTCACTTCATGGGCAAAAGATATGGCCTACACTTCATGGGCAAAAAAATATGGCCTTCACTTCATGGTAAAAAAAAACAACCTTCATTTCTTGGACAGAAAAGCCTTCACTTCTTGGGCAAAAAAAAAAGCAAAAGACTTCACTCTTGGGCAAACAAACTTGCTCTTGCTTGCCACTGACTTTTGTCCAGAAAATCTTGTGTGCACTGATTCATGCTCTCCCCCCCACTTCTTTTCACTCCTCCCCATCTCCCCCCTCACCTGTCCTCCTCACCTCTCTCACACCATTTTCCCACCCTCCCTGCTCTCTCAGCAGATATTCAGTCAACTTAATTTCAGCAGTTACATTTACAGTTTACTGGCTGTATCAGTGCTTGCATTAGCTACCATGATCTCTTCACCAGCTTAAAGACTAAGGGGCTATTAGTATGTAAAGAACAGTGTGGGCTGGCATTCAAGTTTCTAATTATAGGGCTTCAGTCCATAAAAAAACCTCTAATAACAGAGTTTAAAGAGGGATGGAAGTGGGACAGGTCAGGGACAACAGCAAGTAGAAAGCAAGAAGGGAGAAAGGGTGGGGATGATGAGTGAGGGGGATGGGGGAAGGAAAAGGGATGGAAAGGGAAAGTAGAGGAGGGAAGGGCATAAAAGGTGTGTACAGAATATGCTTTTCATCAGAGTCAATCAAAAAGAAAGTTAAAGAAGCCATCGAAATCAAGACCAGACGCCCCAGCCTGAACAGAGATCAAGGCTTGAACTTCCCCCTATTACAATCAGACAACGTTCACCCCACACAACAGTCGCCCCATCAGGCTTTGCTACCACAACAGCAACAGTGAGCTGACGAAGACAGGGCAACCCTGTCAAAATATTCTCCAAGTAAGTTTTGATTCTGAGTCTTTATCTACTTTTCTAATACACTAAATATGTTGCCACACTGCAAAATACCAAATTCACTTTTGAAAAGCCAAATCTCCTACACGCATGTACAGAAAAGCAGCTGACAGAGCAAAGTCAATGTTGGTCCGTTAAACTCCTCCAGCCACTCGTAGCTGAATATATGTCTGAACCCACAACGCATACAGACAGAGACAGCAGAGGAGTGACCCAACTTCAGTGAAATGTGACTCCAAGTATGACACGTTCTGCAAAAGCGGCTTGAAATAGATTACCCTTGGCTCCTTTTATTCAAATATGACCCCCAAGAATTGGTCAATGGACAAAAGTCAGCTAATCTGCTCCAGCAGGGACCATAGCAGAAGGGACACGCAGGTTTCACTGCACATCCAGTATGTTCAGCACAGCCATGGGCTGCTGTTGGTTAGGAAAATTTACTTTCGCTCTCAAAACATCTATTGTTGTGAATGAAATCGAAAACTGCTTATTTTTCATCTCAACAGACCTAGCTGAACTACTTAGACGTAAGAAAGAAGATGTTTCCTTCCATAAATCTCAAACAAAGGCAGAAATGATGAACAGATGGATGCATTGATACAGGAGATTGTATGCTAAAGAAGCCTCGGTCTTTCTATAAGTAATATCATTAGCCAATTTGGAACACATCTTCGCATAGTAACATCTACTACTACAACCCTAACATGTTCAACGAATGGGGGCCTGGAGGGAGGGAGAGGGAGGAGGGGTGGAACACTCAACAAAGAATTTGTTTCTTCTACTAAACGTGTTAATTAATTGCATCAATGTCTGAAGAAAACATGTTTGGCGAAAATGCACTTGTCTTTTTTGCATGAATGCTTAAAAAAAAACCTTTGCTTTACTATGTATTTGTGTGTTTATTTGTAGTTTGGCTCCTTTTCAGCCACACTGCAGTCCGTTTCATTCTTCTTGCCAAAATTACGCTTGGAATCGCAAGCAATCACAGCACAAATGACATATTTTGGAAGGACAACATACACCAATTACTTCACTGGCAGGTGTAAGTTGAAACCATGTTTTTGTGTTGTTAAATTCACTACTGTTTTACTTGCTTCAGCAAACGGTCAACCCACTGCAAATGTCATGACCAGAAGTATACTTCCCAAACATTAGTCCAAACAGATCTCTCCACAAAGCTCACAAAAGGCATGCTAACAACTGTTGGCAATCACTCTTCCACAGTATCTGTCTCCTGACAGAAGCACTCCAAACTAGCCTACATTCTTTCTGCTGAATACATAGTAAAAGACTAACTATAACTGAAAATCAACAATTTCAATATTTCATGGAAAGAAGTAGGCATCAGTCTTTCTTGTTGTCATCATATGACTGTGGGAAAACTTCAAAACCTTGAGTTAGTTTTCAAAGAAAAGGTGTTCCAAGTCTGTGACTTTGCAGCAATGTTTTTTCTTCAAGGGGAGTTACAACTAAAGTAGACCCAACTCCCTTTCCCCTACCTCCTCTCCTCACCAACTGATGGTTTATGGGTCACACACATACACACACAAACACACACACACGCACACCTACACACAACCCTCTCTCTCATTTGATGTCTCTCACACACGCTCACTCACATACACATGCGTGAAAACACATGTACAAACACACACACACACCCCACATACACACACACACACACACACACCACACACACCCCCAAAACACACACACACAAAACAAACTAACCATGGCCATGTTGCCACTGCCGCCAGACAGGAACCCTCCTTTCCTGGGGTTTTGTTGCACCCCCACAGTCTGCGGAGGATGCTGGTAATAGGTACCTGTTAAACACACCATTCCTTACTTCACTTTTTTTGCACGCTGTCCATCATCATCATCCCCATCTTATTCATCATAATCCACCATTTCTCTCTCTCTCTAATTTCCCTTTTATTATCCCCACCAAAGGAGGGTACATCTTTACCAATGTCCGCTGATGTTTTGTCAGTCTGTGGGCATGATATTTAAAAGACAAACAAGCATGTTAATCACATGGGGGACAGATGGGGTGTGGCCTAAGGACACCCCCAAATACATTCTGGTGTACACAGCAGATGGCCTAGAGACTCGAACCTGTCAGGACGGTGGTCCTCTTTGCTGACCAGTCATTACGACGTAGCCCACTCAAGGCATGTGACGCTCCATCGCATGTAGTTAGTGATATGAATCTTTCCCCCGTTGCCACAACTAAAGGAAGAATATTCATGTGGTTTGGGATTTATGTAGCGGGCGCCCCAAATAATTGTGAGTATGACTCATTCAAGAAACGAATGTGGTCATTGGGTGAAAGTGACCATGAGTGATATTTTTAACAAGGGTGGAAAGGTAAGGTGTGGTCATGTGTTTTTGAACACTGAGTATGCACTCACTAGGAGAAGGGAGGAAAGAGTCAGTTTTAACCCAGCAGATGGCCTAGAGACTCGAACCTGTCAGGACGGTGGGCCCTCGTTGCTGACCAGTCATTACCAGCCCTTCACCCTTCACCCTTCACCCTTTACCCTTCGCCCTTCACCCTTCGTCTTTCACCCCGTGAGGTGGTTGAAGATGGCCATGGTGTGGGGAACATCCCGGTAGTTCAGCCCAGCAAGTGCCAACTCAGGGAGAGGAGTTGAGCTCGTCGTTTCTCAAGAGACAGAAGAAGTCGCAGAAGAGAAGTCGAGACTCGTATCTCCAGGATAGGAGAATTCGAGGGGGCGTATATTGTCTCAGAGAGACAGGGAATTGAGAAAGCAGGGGAGCTTTTCTTGAGGCAGGCGGGGCCCTCGGGGGATTACGGGAGTTATGTATTCTCCTGGTTCGGATTTTTTGGATAACGGAAGGTGAAGGCCATAGCTTTAAAAAGCGGAACTAGATTATTTTATCTTCGGGTGTGAGGAGAGATACATGTGTGAAATTGACTTATCTCTCGGTGTGAGGAGAGATACATGTGTGAAGATTGACTTATCTCTCGGTGTGAGGAGAGATACATGTTTTGAAGATTGATTTGTCTCCCGACGTGAAGAGAGATAAGGGTGTGCAGATTTATTTGTCTCTCAGTGTGGAGAGAGATACAGAGGTGAAATCTGTTTACAAGTTGTGATTTTGATTTAGTAAAGTGTTTTCCCAGAAGGAGAGGGGGAAAAGGGAAAAATTCGGTAGTGCCCTTTTGGTTGTTTGGAAAGATTGCGTGTGCGTATGGAAGTAAATGCTGTCATGAATGCGGGTATGCAAAAGTGACAGTGTGGACAGTGGTGACCCCGACTCAGTTTCACCGGCTTTAGCTGCCGTTTTTTTTCCCCCGGGAAAAAAAAAAAAAGAAAGATTTCTATTTGTCCCCCTCAAGGGTTTGAGGAAAAAAAAAAAAAGATTCTATTTGTACCCTCAAGGGTTTGAGGAAGAAAAAAAAAGGATTTCTATTTTGTGCCCTCAAGGGTTTGGGGAAGGGAAAAAAGAAATTAATTGATTATTGATTGTGTATAAAAATTTGCATTTGTTGTTTTTTTTGCTATTTCTATGTGTTTTTAAGGTGGTTGAGATTTTTTTGGTTGCTCTACTCCGTTAAGGTTTTTTTTTTGGTAGGATTTCTTTTTGACCCTTCCCCACCTCAGGACCGATAGCCTCAACCTCCTCTTGCTCG
Source organism: Conus ventricosus (assembly GCA_018398815.1). NCBI lineage: Eukaryota > Metazoa > Mollusca > Gastropoda > Neogastropoda > Conidae > Conus > Conus ventricosus. The sequence goes on along the minus strand of CM031612.1, from coordinate 19,325,572 downwards.
AACCTGGTAGCAAGGGGCAGGGCGTTGAGGAGTTGTTGTCCCCCCCTAGAAGATTAGAATTTTGTCCCCTTTCCCAGGACTGATACCCCCAACCTCTTCCTGCTTTTTAGCAGGGGGACATGGCGTTGGGAGTCAATGTCTTTCCCCTCTCATAAATATCTATTTCTTTCGCTTTCCTATTGTTTCCCGTTTGTTTTTTCCCCCTTGCCCCTCAGGTGTGGGATCATACTTCTCCTCCGTCACTTTTAATAGTGTAGGTGGTGGGAGTTGATTACCGCTCTGCCCAAATAAACTCTTTTTTTTGATCATTTTTTTTTTCTGGGTGTGGTGCGAGATTTTCTTTGAGTTTGAGTGAATGTGCAGTTATTAATTGATTGTTTATTATTTTGCATTATGCTATAGTGTTGTGTATATTGTGAGTGATTTGTTTTTTTCCCGTCTCCAGTTTCACGGGAGACAGTGACCACTAGGGTGCTGTCTGGGGGGCTTCTTTTGCTTTTCTTGATTTCTGCTCCACTATTCCGGTCCTGTGTATCCTTTCATTTCCCTTTTTTCACCCCTTTTTCAAAACCTCTTAAACCTTCTCCTCAATAGGCCCCTATCTAGTTTTTCTTTTCAACATTTCATCTTTTAGGTAGGATTTCGCTAGTTTGTGTTTCTTCCCCTCTTTTTAATTGTTTGTGCTTCCATTTGTTTTGTAAATTTATATTCATTTTTTGTATAAGGCGGTACATTTGTTTTGTAAATTCGTTTGAAATTAAGAGAAGAAAAAATGAAAACAAGAACATTTAAGAACTAAAACTTTATAAAGAATTTATTTTCAGAAAACTTTATTGTGTTTATTTTTTTTTCTTAGGGAAAAACAGTTTTGTATTAAATTCATTTGTTTTCTAAATTCCAAATTGATAGCAGTTGCAAATTATTTTTGGAAAAATACATTCCTTGGTTTTCATATCACCCTGTTTTAGTAAGCGGTTTTCTGTTTACACCGGAAATGAATTCTGTATTTGTATATACTATAATTACTTTTTTGTGAAAACATAACATTATCATATATCGCCTTATTTTATTCATACTTTGAGATTGTTTGGTGTTTATATCTGACGGTTCATTATGGATGATTTTGATAGATATGTTAAACAAGCGGAACGCTTGGGTTTTGATGGAGAAAAACTTACTAACTATGTGCAACAATGCACTGATAGGGCAGACAGGCTAGACAGAGGGAAGTGAAGCTAAAGAAGGAAAATAGACTACAGGGGGAAAGCTGAAGCAAATAGACTAACAGAGGGAAGCTAAAGAAAAAAAAATTACAGAGGGAAGCTGAAATTGAAGAAAAAAGATTTACAGAGGGAAGCTGAAGCAAATAGACTACAGGGGGAAGCTGAAGAAAATAAATTACAGGGGGAAGCTGAAGCTGAAAAACGTCAATTTAAGTTGAGGCAGTTAGAAATAGGGGACTGATGCTGAAATTAAAAGAATTCCGGCATGGGAGGAGGAACCTCCACCAGTCGGTTCCGCAGCCATGCCTCAACCAAAAGGGGCTATATTCCAAGTTGCCGCCTTTTGAGGAAAAAACGGATGACATTGATAGTTTTTTTTTCCGATTTGAAAAGTCACGCAACGTCTTGTGGTTGGCCAAAGGAAAAGTGGACATGTATATTGCGTCGTTGTTAAGGGTAGCGCTTTGACATTGTACCACTCACTTGCAGCGAAACAAAATTTAAAACTTGGGAATCAGTTGAAAGAGAAACCTCAAAAAATTTTTCAATGTTTGCTGATCGTTTTCACGAACTTTTTCCTTTTCTGTCCCGCCCTGAAAAAGGAGAATGTTTCCGTCTTTTTGATCCGTATGAGTCATTGTTTGGATCGATGGATCGATTTATCTAAACGAACAAAACTTTTCAGTCACTGCGAGATCTCCTTCTTAGAGAACAACTTTTCCAGAGGTGAGCAAAGATCTGGCCACTTTCCTTAAAGAAGGAAATTTTGGGAAAACGTGGGGAAATGTGTCAGATGGCTGATCGTATTGTATCGCTCACCCAGAAAAGGGCGTGGCTAGGAAAGGAGAATTTTCCATTTTTGAGTCTCATGCGTCATGTACTACCCCTCAGGACAGGAAGTTACAGGAAAGGAAATCGTGGGTCATTTTGAGTCCTCAAGGATATACCTATCCTAGGAACGGACAGGGATCTTTCCGCGGTTCGGGGTGACTTTCGTCATACCAGTACTCACCGCCGGACGACCCGTTACTTCTCAGCAAACGTTCCGAGGTCGTGGAAAACGACCATAGTAGACCTTTTGGGCCAGTTCGTGGCCAGAACAGAAGTTCACAAAATCAGTCAGCTGCCGATCAGACAATGCGCTGTTTCTTTTGTGATGGCAAGTTCCATCTGAAACAGAATTGCCCTTTTCAGCCCGGGGGTGATTAAAAACCCCGCCATTAGTCTCCACTGTTTGTGAAGAAGGCCTTGTTTTGACACCAGATCAATTGTTGATGGACTGGTGTTGGAAAACGGAGCCTCAATGGATTGCAGGCTTGGGTTTTTGGGGAGACACTGGGTGCATACTGCTGGTGTAACGGAAATCTTTCGTCCTTCAAGACCAGTATCTCAACACTGTCCAAAAGTGTAGGTCGTTTGGAGGCAAGATTGAAACGTTTCCGTGGCGAAGATTTCAGTCGACACCGTATACTCGGCTTTTTACCCCCTGTGTCATTGATAAACCCCGTCTGCGACTTGATCTTGGGCAATTTGCCAGGTGTCGCTACAGTACATGGTGGTGCTGGAGGATCGTTTGTTCCTTGTCTTTTGAGTACTAGATCAAATGTCATAGGAGAGGGAAAGGCTACAAAGCCGCTAAAAGTTCCAAAAAATGGGTTGAACTCCAGATTACCCCAGATGATTTAAAAGAAATGAGGGAAAAGACGAGACGTGACGACAATCTTTCTGCTGCAAAACAGACTGTCACTGCGTACAAACGGAAAAAACCACGTAAAATACTGGACTCTAACATTCTTACAGGTGTGTACGGGACGGACAACAGACAGGTTGTGTTCAAAAACCACTTAGAGAAACAGTGCTGCACACGGTCATGATGCATTGTTCGCTGGTCACTGTGGGATCAAAGAACGTTAAAGAGAGTTCTTTATTCTTTTTATTGGCCGGGTGTCACCAAAGGGAAATTCGAAAAACTGCCGCTCATTTTGACATCTGCCCAAAAAACATCTCAGAAGGTCGCGTCCCTGTGCACTTTGCACAAAATGCCTCTCATTTCTGTTCCATTTCGGAAGGTAGCTATTTGATCTTGTTGACCCCTACCACTGTTTTTCTTCGGGATATCGCTATATCTTGACTTTGGTGGATACAGCAACAAGGTATCCAGAAGCGATTCCACTGAAGAAAATTGATACAGTATCTGTCGCTGAAGCCTTAATTACAATTTTTTCCAGAGTGGGTCTTCAGACGAAATTCTCTCGGATTGTGGAACGCAATTCATTTCTGATTCATGAGAGAAATTTACAGACTGTTGTCAATCTCTTCCATTTTTAACCACGCCATATCATCCCCCAAACGAATGGCATGGTTTTAACGTTTCAAAGGAACGTTGAAGTCCATGTTTAGAAAGGTTTTCAAGGCAAGAGCCCCAAGAATGGGATCGTTTCATACCGGCTTTGCTTTTTGCATACAGGGAAATGCCGAACGAAACGCTGGGATTCTCACCATTTGAGCTTCTTTTCGGACACTCACCAAGGGGACCTTTGGATCTATTTATGACCAATGGACGGAAAAGACGGACATACCTGACAGTAAAAATGTTTACCCCAAACGTTTATGAACGCATAATCGTTTGAAGGATGCATGTGAGCTTGCTCAACAGTCAGTGATAGGAAAACAGATGTGTACAAGGTCTTTGCAGACAGAAAAGCAAAGGCCCTTCCTTCAGTGTAGGGGATAAAGTTCTTGACTACTCACTGATGAACATAACAAGCTTCGTGTTATGTGGAAGGGTCCTTTTCAGGTGGTCGAAAAACTTTCTGCAGTAAATTATAAAATCAAAATGGCAAACCTGAGAAGGTAAATTTTATGTGAAATGTTGAGAAGAAAGTTTTGAACGTACAAATGTTGCCTTTAACCAGTCAGTTGAGTGGATATGTCCTAAGTCAGAAACTGATGTCAACATGACAGACATTATCAGTGATGATTTTTTACCCGATGTAACGTACAGGGACAGATCAAAGGTTATGAAAAAAGCAAATGTAGAGAATGTTAACATCTACCAGTGCAGATGATGTTGTACCCCTTCCTATTCTGTCTATCAAAGGTGAAAAACCCATGAGGATTGTTGGTTCTGTCGAATGATTTGTCTACAAATCAAACAGAACGCCAAAGACATTTGAAAGACTTTCAGGTGTGTTGACGGATACCCAGGTACAGTAACTGGTATTGAACCCCATTTGTATTCCCGTTAACTTCTGAAAATACCCGTGCGAACAGACCCTACCCCCTCCCATTTGCAAAAAAGAGGTGGTTGAGAGAGAAATCAATGTAAAGTGGATTTAAAGGTAATAGAACCTTCTACGTCTCCGTACGCTCACCAGTTGTATTGGTGGACAAACCTGATGGATCGGTTTGGGTTTTTGCACGATTACAGAAAAGTAAATAAGATTTATGTGTTCGATGCGGGGCCTATTCCAGACATGAAGAACTTCTGTGTCAGCTCTCAGAGGGAAATTATTTGTGAGAGTATACTTGACTACAGGAATTCCAATTTACCATTGAACCAGTGCCCGGAAACAAAAATGTCATGGCAGATTTGTTGTCACGTGCATGAATTCTGGACAAATGTAACTGTCTTCAGGGAAAGACTATTCCTGTTTTTTGTCTTTCTTAATGATTACGGTTTTGATCACATTTGACAGTGCGTTGTATGCTACGGACGATTTAAATCAAGTGGTATTTATGCATAAATTTTCTTATTGAAGTGACTATATGTTTTCAAGCAACAACTACTTGATGTTGATGTAATACATATTTATTTCTTTGGTAAACAATGGGAAAAATCAAGTACTATTTATGTCTAACCCTTGCTTTGTGACGATGAATTTTTATGTATGTGTGATGAGCAAATAAAATCTTTGAAATGTATATACACATGTTTTGATTGTGCAATGAGACAAACCAATTGGGTTTTCATTTGTCACTGTCAACAATGGAAAAGGGAGGTGACTTTCAATGGACTATAACACTCATGTGGGAAAACGAAAAATATGTTTAAACTATGTTTATTTGTTTACATGTCTATGAGAAACATATACACTTGGAGATATTCTCATTTTCATGAGGGTTTGGAAAAACAGGATGTGAGACAAGATCAAGGGAAAATATGTGCTTCACATCTTAATGTATGAACACAATTTGTACTTTGAAATTTGGGATTATCCCTAATTGTTTTATCCATGTATTTGTGAATTGTATTTTGGGAGATGTGGTGATCAATTGAGTGTTTTTTTTTAGAAAGGGCTGAAAGTTTGAAAATATGCTATTTATGGTGGATTTATGATGATTGAATTTTATACGTTGATTATTAATTTGGTGAATCATGTGTATGGTTACCATTTTGGATTCATGGCTGGAAAATGTGTTTAAGTGAAGTTTTATATACTTTAAAAATTTTCTGGAGAAAATTTTTTCATCCCAGGATGGGGGGTGTCATGTGCGTAGCCTCACATCAAGGCATGTGACGCTCCATCGCATGTAGTTAGTGATATGAATCATTTCCCCGTGCCCCAATAAAGGAAGAATATTCATGTGGCTTGAATAGTGTAGCGGGCGTCCCCAAAAAAATTGTGAGTATGACTCATTCAAGAAAGAATGTGGTCATTGGGTGAAAGTGCCACTGAGTGATAGTTTAACAAAGGGCTGGTAAGGTAAAGGTGCTGGTCTGTGTTTTGAACACTGAGTATGCACTCACTAGGAGAAGGGGGGAAAGAGTCAGTTTTTAACCCAGCAGATGGCCTAGAGACTCGAACCTGTCAGGACGGTGGTCTCATTGGACCAGTCATTACCAGCCCTTCACCCTTCACCCTTTACCCTTCACCCTTTACCCTTCGCCCTTCACCCTTCGTCTTTCACCGTGAGGTGGTGAAGATGGCCATGGTGTGAGGAACATACCGGTAGTTCAGCCCCAGCAAGTGCCAACTCCAGGGAGAGGAGTTGAAGCTCGTCGTTTTTTCAAGAGACAGAAGAAGTCGCAGAAAAGAAGTCGAGACCGTATCTCCCGGATAGGAGAATTCGAGGGGGCGTATATTGTTCAGAGAGACAGGGAATTGGGAAAGCGGGGAGCTTTTCTTGAGGCAGGCAGGTCCTTTGGTGATTACGGGAGTTTTTGTATTCTCCTGGTTCGGATTTTTTGGATAACGGAAGGTGAAGGCCATAGCTTTATAAAGCGGAACTAGATTTTTTTATCTCTCGGTGTGAGGAGAGATACATGTGTGAAAATTGACTTATCTCTCGGTGTGAGGAGAGATAATGTGTGAAGATTGACTTATCTTCGGTGTGTGAGGAGGATACATGTGTGAAGATTGATTTGTCTCCCGAGTGAAGAGAGATACATGTGTGCAGATTTATTTGTCTCTCAGTGTGGAGAGAGATACAGAGGTGAAATCTGTTTACAAGTTGTGATGTGATTTAGTAAAGTGTTTTCCCAGAAGGAGAGGGGGAGAAGAAAAACATTCGGTTTGTGCGCCTTTTGGTTGTTTGGAAGATTGCGTGTGCGATATGGAGTAAATGCTGTCTGAATGCGGGTATGCAAAGTGACAGTGTGACAACCAATGTCCGCTGATTGTTTTGTCAGTCTGGGGCATGATCATTTAAAGACAAAACAAGCAATGTTAATCACATGTGGACAGATGGGGTGTGGCTAAGGACACACCCACTACATTCGGTGTACACCTGGTTTTAAAGGGCGGAGCCTGGTTTGTTTACTTCTTTGACCCTTGACTGCCAGAGTTGTTCCCCCTTTGAATTATAGATGACAGTACAAAAGCCGAACTTCTGTTCTCCCATTCTGAGGTCAGAAAAACCTCCAGGTAATGAAAAAGGGCCAATGTAGATGTTGTGCTGACAGAATGGAGACAAAACCACTGAACATCCACAATGTTCCCCTCCACCAGGCCACTGAGTGACCAAGTGCTTGAGCCATGCCACACCACATGGAGTGACCACCTCTCAACCCCTCTCCCCCACACCAGTTCAAGGGGAAAAGACCCATGACCATGCCAGTTCACTGTCAACAGACTTCCCATTCCATTTTGTATGCGCAAGCACTTAAAGAGCTGTGATCAGACAGCCACTTACTCACGGCGAACATTAGACCATGCCAGAAAAGGAGGGATGGGGATCCAAATGCCAAAACAGAATCCACAACACTGCATCAGGTTTCACTGGTCGTGTATAATTGGCGTAAATGGATCAGCTAGTTTACAGAAGTGTGGTGAAACACTTCCACCTTTAGTCTGCCGACACATTGTTTTGATGACATGCTACATATCAGGTATGTATCGAGGCACCTGATGATACCACAACAGCTGGTACACACTGAGGCAGTCGATGATTAACAATGAGCAGGCAGTGATAAAACCAGTATCCAGCACCACTCACACAGCGTGTGAAATGCACCATGTCTGTATCTCAGGCAGATGACAACAAAACCAACAGGAGCTATTGTCCAAGCAAAAAGCATCCACAAGATTTTGAACAAGTCCTTGCTGGAACTTGGAAGAGGTGTTGGTAACAGTGTTCTTTCTGTGGACACCCCGAGTCAACTGCATCAATCCTCTGGAACTCCACTGTCCAATGCCATGATGCCCAAGGATGTTTGGCAGGAGTAGTAGCCAATCCCACTTGTGTATGAAAATGTCCCAAAGGGAAATTTCTAACTTACCCAGTATGACCACTGACCACCCTGTGAACATATGAGGTACTAACCATTCCGTGGAGTACAGTAAAGTGGAGCATAGTTAAAACCACAACTTACTCTGTGGAAAGTGGTAAGACTGCTAACTTACTTGTGGAACTTTAGATACTAGCTTACTCACCCTGTAGAATGTAGTAAAAGCTGCTTACTTATGCTGTGGAGGTAGAAAGGTTGCTGACTAACCTAAAAAACATGGCTGAGCTGCTAACATACCCCATGGAACATAGTTTAAGGTCACTTACTTACCCTGTAAAGGGAACAGCTGCTAACTTATCCTGTGGAATGTGGTTATAGCACATGACTCGATCTTTGAAACAAAAAATGACTGCTTATTACCTTATGGTAAGGGCTGTGATTTACCCCATAGATCCTGTAGGATAGTGGACTTACTTTGCCCAATGAAACAGGATTGATGATTACCCTGGGGGGTATATTATGAGTAGTTTAGTAGTTTAATTTTGTGTAATGCAGCAGGATTTAGGACTTACTCTGCAGACATACGATGAGGGAGCAGGTTCACTTTGGCTTATGTATCCCCAATTGATAATTTATCACATGAAGCATTGTAGGCTAACCATGTGGAATACAGCAGCATGCTGACTTAACACACTGGGTGTAATACAACTGTTGATTTACCCCGAGGGGTTTCGAGAGTGCCAGCATATCATGTGCAGTTAAAGGTAACACAGCTTCCTGTGGAATGCGCAGGGCTGCAGACTTACCCTGTGGAGCATGTATGGCTGCTGGGGGTAGGCTTTCAGGTTGAGGAACATAGTGAGGAGCAGGCGCCGCTCAGGGTAGTATGTCTGTTGGGGTAGGCTGCCGGAGGTGGCACCTGCTGAGGATATCCCCAGCTGCAGGAGGGTGGTAATAGGGCTGCTGGGGGGTAAGCTGCTGTGTTGGGGATAGGCTGGCCCTGCGGTGCGTAAGCAGGCTGAGGGACGCTGACGGATGAGGCATGGGAGGCCCCGCTGCAGTCAAAATGAAGTCGACGTTCAGTCAGTCACATGTTTATACACCAATCAACAACAAGGGACCCCAAAGAGTGAAAGAAAGCTTGTCTAGTTACCATGATGACAGTTTTTAAATTTGGGAAAACACTAATTTTACAGCAGTCAACTCTAAAACAATTCTCAAAGGGTTTAATTCCTTCTTTTTCCCTTGCCAAATCTTTCTGGCAGTTTCATTTTTCTACTATAGCTTTTCTGGAAGCTAAAAAAGGAACCCCAGAGCTTGCTGTGTGATCTTTATATCATAAACATAAAAGAGCACACCCTTGGGTCTTAATCAATTAATGCATGTAAAATTTTTAAACAATTTTGACAGAGCAAGTTATTTTACTGCAGAAAATTGTGGAAATTTTGCTGTTTTGTGCTAATCTCATACAGTGAATTAGAAACTTAAAATGAGACACAACTTCATGTGTTTAAATCAACAGTCATTACTCCAGCCCGTAAAGCCTCGAAAGAGGCTGCCAGGAAGGTGATCCATTAACTCAGCTTATCTGGCCTCGTGGCAGAAATCCAGTTATCAAAACTGATTGCTTCCCTTTCCCCCAACCCTTAAACTGTACTTGTCCTCAAAACAGAATGAATCCTTTGATTGTTCATGATGGTTTTCCTCTTTCGTCTGTGACAGTCTTGTGATGGAATGGAGCAGACACATCAATCCTGAAAGCCTTTGAAAAAGGGAAAAACATCGTTGCACAAAAGATGCGCCAAAATAACTTATGTGGAATGCAAATTCAGAATAAAAGCAAAACAACTGCTTCAGTTCACTGGAGAAGTAGACAGGCTATCAAACCATATGCAGTTCTTTTCCAAAGATCAAAAACAATGCAATTTCCTCTTTTTTAGTGTTCTTCTGAAACAGGTAGAGATCGCGTTTTCCAAAAACAAGACGTAGGAACAAAAATAAGTCACATTTCAAAGGGCAATTGAATTTGTGATTGATTGAGGATCCAACAGTTGACAGACTAAGGAACATTACTTTCTTTGAAAAATCATCTAATTTTTTCCCCAGCACATTTGATGAGGGAGTACAAACATTCTAAAGTAAACACATGCACTTTCACATTTTCCTTGTTAAAGTTAGTCAAATACATTTTCTACAAGGGGAAATTTTACTGCTTAAAGTAGTTTTACGTATACTTTATGTATAATCAAATGCCTTACTCCACTTGACGTGTGACACGCCCTGCATCAGGAATCTCTCAAAAAAATCAAAATGGAGGCCAGGAGTTAAATCTACCCCAACCTACCAGGAATACAGGAGTGGTCCCCCCTGGCAGACACAAAAATACACTCGCTCCCTTCCCAGATTAAGTTTTCTCTCCTCCATATGTGGGGAGGAGGGAGGGTGTCTTGGCGTTTGGACAGTAAGTACATAAATAAAACTACTTTTAGTAGCAAATTCCTTTTCTTCATACTTACTTGCCCAATCAAATGCCAGAATATTGAAAAGGCTTAAAAGCTGTGCTGACAAGGACATTGATGGCACATCATGTGTAGGGGAGTCAGTAAACACAGCTTGTGCCAAAAAACGATTTAGCCATACACATAGTGCTTCAGAAGATAAATCATTGTGGACCTAAACCTGGTAACAAAAAGTCTTGCTCTACAGTTCAGCGCCAAATGGTACCTGCCACTGTCGAAAACCAAAGATGGCAGGACCCCCCGGATAGGGGGGAGGGGCTGACGACACAGCTGCGACTGCTGTGGTTGTATTGGGGCTGACGACGATGGTTTCTGCTTCTTTTCTTTTGGCGGGGGGGTGGCAACTGTGCAGACATCACGTGCCCAAAGGAACTACACTGAAGATACATTTTAACTGTTCGTGTGCTAAATGATTACACGCTATACCTTATAGAGTAAGTAACCATACAAGCACAGGTGTGAACACAGAAACGAAAATGCATACAGACACAAATAAGGGTTTAAGATGAAATTCAAGGCCTCTTCAAAGTTACTTCAAGGATAATTTAAAAGGGCAGAAAATACAATGGATGGATGCCCCAAAATTTAACCCCAAACCCTTACCAAAAAAAAAAAAAAAAATTTAAGAAAAAAAGCAAATTCCAAGGTTACAGCTTTTATTTTCCAATTTGTTAGACCTGCTAAATGTGACTGACAAGCTTGCTTGTCAAAGACAAACTATAGAAACCCTTGAAATGGGGGGGGGCCCGACAGATTCGGGATCATAGATGCAATTACTATCTTCAATGCCATGGTTGGACTGACACAACAAGGTGTGTAAGGTGGAACTATGCAAAGGATTCAATTGAGCACCTGCACAAAATTCTCGACCCTTTCCCAGAAAACACGTCGAATGAAAAATAAGAAAATGTTTTCAATATCCATGTTTCTCATAATCTTGTGCTTTTTGGCACGCTGGATGTTAAAAAACCAGTAAGTTATTTGACCCATAGAAATACCTGCCAAAAAATCATATTTGCAAAATTTTAAAATGGCAGATTGCTTTCTAAATTATTGTGTTTTTCTGGAATAATTGTATAACAGGTAAAAGTAAAAACTACCAATGCAAAATTAACAGTACGTTTTTCAAATTCAGTACTAAAATGGAATTCTTATAAGCCAATGTTCTTTTCCATCAATTACATACACTATGTTTTGTTTTAGGTTATCATAATATATACCATAAAAATTGTGGTAATGCTACTGTGGCTATGAATCTTTTTTCATTCGTCTGTTGAATAACTTTAATATTTTGCTTGCCTTTATTTGGTGTTTTTTCGTTGTTATTTTTGTTCATAAGCATGAGCTTTCCCTCCTTGCTTTTTGTACCTACAGTGTCATGATAACTTCCTTTTTCTCTATACTTGTATCAGAGGGGTAATTTTGGGTGACATAACTTTGTTGTACTTGCTTTTTTCCTTTGTTGTTCATCAAAAAATACAAATAAATTTCCTCAAAAAAAGCAATGACACCCCCTTTAAAAACTCCACAAAGTATAAGCGTCCTTTAAATCTGTATACACTTTAACTGCTCTCCATCCATTCAGCATTCTGAGTTCAGCTTACTTATTGGCTTTTCAGGTTTTAACTCCCTGGAAAGACTCCCTTTTCTGTTGTGGACGCATAGCCTATTTCTTCAGGAGATTTTAACCAGCTTTTTTCTTTTCTTTCCTTTCTTTCTCTCTTAACCAAATGGGAAATAATTCTGTATGATCCACTTTAAAAACTGCAAGTAGCCTACAGTGATGTAGATTTTTTAATCACCCCATAGGACACTGTGTCCTAGAGATAAATGTCAATAGGACACAGTGTCCCGGAGTAACCAAAATAATAGGACACCAGACTCGGAACAGGATTCATTGTGATAAATGTATTTTTAAATTAACTCAAGTCCGCCCACTAGAACTGGAGAAAAGTATTAAAAAATACAAAAACAAATAAAATCAACACAATTTGTTGATGACTAGAATCAGGGCAAAGCTTAGTGAAAGTTTGTAAAATAAATGGAAATGTTCATGACTAAATTTAATGTTCATTGTTGCGAGCTGCAAACGACAACAGACTCTTGAAACGGCGCTCTGTTTTAGGCCTACTACTGCCTGTAGTCTTCGACGCATCAGTCGTCGATACGGAAAACTGGAAGGGGCCCACTTGACACATCAGTCGTCGATTCGGAACTGGTAGACGCACTGCCACTCACCTCTGGCAACACTCGCCGATGGTGCGAACATAGATTTCAAAGATCGCTGATCTTTTTCACATTTGAGTCTCTTCTTGGTGGCATAATGAAGACTGATGGCGTGATGCACACGTTTTTACCACTGTCGGATGTGAAGGAAAAACAAACCGCGCGCAGGCCGGAAATTCAACAAGAGTTACTCGCTCTTGCTGAATTCTAAGTCTGTGCTCCTCTCGCCTATCGCATCGCGCTTCAGTCGGTGCGTCAGCCTCAGAGCTGTGCAAATTTTCCCGAACACGCGATGCGCTTGGCTCTGCCTTTCAATGCTACTCAGTCTCGCACGCCTCCGCACAATAAAACGGCTGTAGACTTGTCTGTGACCTCGCGAAAACGATAGGACATGCGACCGCTTCGCTTGTATTAGGATCGGACATTTGACCGGATGGAGGTCGGACGATCGGTCATTTTACATTTTTAATCGGTCAATGACCGGAGGACCGATGGAAATCTACATCACTGAGCCTAATGATCTCCAAATTCTACATTACAAGGATTTTCAGTCCTGGTTTCCCAAAAGCTGAAACAAAAAGTTCTTTGAATCTCAAGAGGAATCAGGACTGGAAATAAAAACTCAAACTCATGGAGGTTCAAATATATTCAAAGACTGTCAAATTCCTGTTCACACACACACACACACACACACACACACACACACACACACACACACACACACACACACACACACAAACAAACATTATCACACAGCCCCCTCTCTCTCTGTTTTTCATACACACTTACGCTCCAAACTCTCTCCAATATGCACAGAATACACCAGCCCCTATAAACTGGGAGTTTATCATTAGCACTGACGATTTAACTCTCTCGTCACGAACAGACACTATAGCGTTTTCTGAAGACACAATGCTTCAGTACAAGATAAGATAATGTTGCTTATAGCCCAGCCGACCGCAAAGGGCCACATCAGCTTCAGTACAAACGAACGCTATCAAGGTTTCGGCCTTCACCAATTTTTCATCGGTGGCAGCGTGATCAGTACACAGCAACAAGATATAGATAGTATCGTCAGCATTCCTTCGTTCGCCTGCACAGCGGTTTCGCAGCACACCACCACCCACTTCGGCTCAGTGGCTAATTGACCAGACCAACCCACATGACTTACTAATCTGCATAGAAACATGGCGTCTCAAACACGTTTTTCTGCGAATGTGTTGAGCAAAGTCGAACCCGTCGGCAACGTTTTAGCATTCCTGAAGTTATTGAAATGCTACAAACGGAAGGTTCAGACATTGAAGAAGAGGATGACGAAGCTGATGAAAGTGATTCCGCGAAGAATTTGAGGAGAAGAGGAAATTGACACTGACTCGTCTGTGGAGGCTCAGTGATGATGAAGGCGAGGGTGGGCCACTTTCGCCACGCAAGCGGAGCGTTTGCATGCCGCGAAAGACTGGGGATTTGAGTGAGCAAGAGTTCATTGGCTTTCCTTTATGCGACTGGCATGAAGATTCGAGTTTTTTCCGACAGTGCCTCCTTTTTCTGGTACTTCTGGCCTTCGTGTGTCAGCTGAGTGCCACGCCCCATTTTTGCATTATTCCAAGTTAGCTTGTGCATAGCAGGCATGTGATTTATCTATCTTATTTTGTTTCCTGGAGTGTATCTACCTTTTTTTCAACTCATTTAGTGTATTACTGACTTTTTCTGCTGAATGTGAAGCCATGGACCCACTGACTCTGTGCAAGAGTGTTGTGATGCACCTGAAAAAACTGGACATTTTTTCAGCCTCAAGCATAAGAAATCATATGAAAGTGGGAAGTTTATTCTTTTCTTTTGTATTCTACTAACACAGTTTATGAATAACACTTCCTGAAAATTTCGTTGAGTATATCTCTTGTTTTTGTATTTTTGGTGATTTTTTTTACTAACCATAACAAATGGCCCGTCCACAGGGAAAAACACGGGACAGAACTGTCCGTTCTGAGTTAAAACTGGACCTGCTCTTGTTGCTTGATGAAAGTGGCATACCAGAGAATGCAAACATTGCCCTTTCCACAAAGTGATTAAAATGAGATCAGTGGCCTTTTTGTAAATGTGTGTTACCACCTCTGTGACTCTGTACCATTTTTGTAACATTTCATCTGATCAACACTTACCACTTTGCAAATGGCATCCATCCATGTACTGAAAACAGAAACATATTTCTATTACTTCAACAGCATCACCAATAACAGTATTATGCATATGTTCCCATCTCCTCCTTATTAAACAGAAACCACCAAGCATGTATCCTTCTAAAAACACTGAATCACTTAAATAGAGTCACCTCCCTTGCATGTTAGCGAGCATGAACATGTGTAAGACATGGTTGGTTTAGGTGGAGTTATCTCCCTGTACTCAAAGTGGCATAGATGGCATCAGAGACGCACGGGCTACCTTCCACAATTAGGATTTTGCACTAAATCACTATATAATCCATGTAAGCATTTTGAGGTACTGCCTAAATTTCTGCCAAAAATTGATATCAAACTGATCACAGATCAACTGAACAACCCCACAGCAATCATTTCACTTCTTTCAGGGATTTCTCCTGATGAAATCATTCACTATCTATATATACATGAGCTAACCTTTTACCTGACTCCACATGTTTGGCTTCACACTCACCCGTGACCCTATCTCTGCACCAGATGGTTTCCCAAAATGGTCCCCATTCCTTTATTTTAATCTGTCTGCATGGAACCATCTGGCTTGTACACTGAGGGGCATATGAAAGAAAGGAAGGAAATCAACTTTCACACAGAATAAAAAATTCCTAAATCAATCAAACTGTGCCCGTCTACAAATACTAACTCCTCGAGCAAGGCCTTGGCACATTAATTGTTTCCTTTATTGCGACTGGCCACAAGGACAGATTGCAACACGGAGTGGTCGTCTTGACAAGTTTTGTAGCCTCCATTCACTGATCATTGACTACAGAAATTATACTGTTGTTTACTCTTCCACTGTGAAGTTTTTATTTTAAAAGACTTACCAGTCAAAAACTAGTCAGTACTGCAGCAGGTGTTGCAGTATTATTGGTCAGTATTGCAGCAGGTTTTAAAAGCTCGTCTCTCATAAACTTAGAAAATCAAAACTTTAATAAGCACCCTAAATACAGAAATAGGATATGGAAAAAATGAACAAAAGAAAATTAAAAAAATCATACCACCAGTATCCCACTCAACCACCCTCAGTTCAGACATAAACACTTTCAGGTGGTCTTTTCCTGCCATTAGCATCACTGACACGATTTGTGCTCCTGGACATTTTAAACATGAACTTCTGACCAGCCAGCCCAACACCTTTCGGTCCCTCAGTCTTCCGCATGTTATTCATTTCATGTCAAATAACGCACTGAGTTACAGCACTGCAAAACGCAGGACAGGATGAAGGGTTGCTTTTCAAATATTGCATGTAAATTCAGGAATGTAACACTGTTGCAAATTGAAAAATAATCTGGTTAATGTAACCTTTTTGTGTGGCAAAAGTCACTTGCATGGAAAATGGTTTGAATCTTCTATTGTGGCAAAAGAGTTATTCAGTTTCACCAAACTGATGCATGAAAGGCTGGTGAGTTGCCTAATAACTACTTGATACTGATAACTGTCTGCTGACTGCTGACTCTGGAAAAGGGAAGGATTACCCTGGATGTAGCTGTGTACACGGGAGCAGAAATAAGCTGTGGCAGAAGTGCTACCGACTGGACACAAAAGACGAGGCACCAAAAAAAAAAAAAAGAGAAAGAAAAGAAAACAGCTGCTGAGGTGAAAGCAATAGGCAATTGTAAAGAAAAAAAAACATACAGATAAACTGACAACTATAACTTTTACAAGGTGTTTGAAGTACCGTCCGCCAGATTGCATGGATAGGTGAATTACAACACGATTTGTCTCGTAATTCGTCTGTCCTTGTTAAACTGGCGGAGTTACTTCATATGGTTAAATTTGTGTTTCAATTTCCACCTCCAGTCACCTCACTTTGCAGCTGACAACTATAAAGCGCACAATCTTGTAAATTCAGGATTCTGGAAATTATGGCTGAAATATAAAAATCCTTGATACAAGCCATATATTTCTCTAACATTCACTCCCTCTCCCTCCCCACCATGCCTCCCTCACTCTTTCTGCTCCTCAATTCCACCACCCCCTTCTCTTACCCCCACTCCACTCCTGCCCCATGTGACCTTCTACTCACTGCAGATCTTGTTCTGTGTCAGCCAGAACCAGTGGATTTTGGCTTTTTTGGACGGCTTCTGGGGGATGGCCAGATCTGGGACAGGGTTTCCCCTTTTGGTGGGTCAGGACGTTCCGCCATGCGCTTGTGTACTGCCCGTAGCAAACCATTTCCTTACTTCCTGTGGTAACAACAATGTACTACAAGATAAGCAATTGGATTGTAATAATATGTGATTCAGAGTTACAAACTGTAACACAATTTAACTATGTTGGTCATCATTTACAATCACCATTTTACAAAGTTACAAGCACTGGGATTTCATCTTTATATACTTGAGCAAACTAAAAACCAAAAATGTAATTAAAAAAGAAAAAGGGATTGCATTCATTAATTTGTAGAAATAAAAATTGAATTTTTTTTTTTTTTTAGAATGCCATCACCTATCCACGCCATGGCCAACAGGACAGCTGCCTTACTGCAGAGCATACTACAATTACCGAGATACGACACTGCCTCTTACAGCCTACAAGTCCGTTCAGTCGATTATCTCCCTTAGTCCCGGGGCGGGCTGCAGGTCTCCCCCG
>CM031612.1:19267563-19308029 GCA_018398815.1 Conus ventricosus | reverse complement strand
ATTAGCCTAGACCTCGCGGTCTATCATGTGTCCTCTCTAAATTTCTTCACTTTTTGGGTCATATGGCATGCTACAATTAATATCTTCATTGGAATCCATCATAGTCATGAAACAATTCTCTAAATTTTGAATCATTATCTAGAAAATTCTTGAAAGTATTAATATCAGGTGCAAATTTAATGGTAGTAGGTATTTCATTCCAGTGGTTAGCAACTCTGTAAGAAAATGAAAATTTACGTTGATTAGTGTTACAGCGTGCTTTAAAAAAATCTTTCCTTCAGAGTTTCTAGTACTCGAAGTTTGTGCAACAGAAAAGAATGTCTCAATGTCAATATCATCATAGCCATTAAAGATCTTATAAACTTGAATTAGGTCACCTCTGATCCTTCTTCCCTCAGCGAGTGCAGATTCAAATATTTCAATCTTTCATTATATGATAAGTTTTTGCAATGCTTCAGCAATTTGGTAGCTCGTCTTTGAACCTTTTCTAACATTATTATTAGTAGTAGTAGTAGTAGTAGTAATAGGGACCGGCTTTTTTTTAGCCTTAGGCCTTACGGCCTATTTGCGTCCCCTCATTATTTTTCAATTAAGTTCGGTCTGGTTGCATGCCTGTCATAAATAAACATTATATTCAATCCACACTAAAGAAAACATCTTTCAATTTAGGGTCTTCATCTAGGAGTTTTTTAAAGCTGTTGATATCAGGTGCATATTTGGTGTTAGTAGGCAGTGCATTCCAATAATTAGCAATTCTGAAGGTAAAACAAGACTTTCTTTTGTTAGTATGACAATGTCAAATAAAAATCTTGCCTTCATTATTTCTTGTGCAATCCACTTCTGAGAATTTGAAAAGCGCATGCACATTGACATCGTCATAATTATGGAATATTTTAAAAAATTGGATCAGGTCTCCTCTGATCCTCCTTCCTTTCAGTGGTGTAATTGGAGATAGTGTAATCTTTCTTTATAGTTTAAATTCCTACATTCTTTCAGGATTTTAGTAGCTCGCCTTTGTACATTTTCTATCATTTTTGACTGTCTCTTGAGATGGGGACTCCAAATTACATTAGCGTATTCGAGATGAGGTCTAACAAATGCTTTAAATAACTTGATAAATGTCTCCTTTTCTAGGAAGGTAAAAGTTCTCCTGATGAGTCCCATCATCTGATTTGCTTTGTTCACCACTCTCTGGATGTGAGGATCAAAGGATAGATCTTTATCAAAGGTTACTCCCAGATCTGTTTCTTCATCACATGTATTTATTTTCTGCAATTCGTCATTCACAATCATTAGTTATTCAACTGTTTATTTTTTTTTTGCCAATGTGCATCACCTTACATTTTGCTACATTGAAGTAAAGGTTCCATTCATCTGACCATTCTTGTAGCTTGTTTATGTCCTGTTGGATCTTTGTGCTATTTGTTGCCTTATCATATTTTTTGTGTCTCTGCAATATTGCATGTGGTTTGAGTCATGTCCGGTAAATCATTGATGAACACAGTGAATAATATGGGCCTAGGATACTACCCTGTGGAACTCCACTTAGGACCTCAGATGTCTTGGATCTCTCTTCTCCCACTCTCACTAACTGTGACCTTCCTTTAAGAAAACCTCTGATCCAGTTTAAAACATTACCAATTACTCCATATGCTTTTAGTTTAGTTAGCAAGCCTTTCGTGGGGGACAGAATCAAATGCCTTTCTAAAATCCAAGTACATTATATCAATTGGCTCCCCATTATCTACCAATTCTGTTAGGTTGTCTATTACTTCTAGTAATTGTGTGACACATGATCTCCTCTTCCTAAATCCATGTTGGCATTTAGCATATAAGTCATTTTCAGTAAAATGAGCAACTACCACATCCCTTACAAAGCTCTCTAAAATCTTACATGCAATACAAGTCAAACTCGCCGGCCTGTAATTACCTGGGTCTGTTTTGGAACCTTTTTAAAATATAGCTGTGACCTCTGCAGTCTTCCAATCTCTAGGCAAGGATCGGTTTCTAAGGATTTGTTAAAATATTTGCATAGTGGACTAGCTATCTCATCACTTACTTCTTTTAACAAATCGTGGTGGAATGAGATCGGGACCCTTGAGACTTTTAGGATTTAAATCTTTCAATTTGCTTTTAACTGCATGTGTGGTTACCCTTTTCATCACATATAGATACCCCATCAGATCGGGAACACTCTGGTAAGTTTGGGACACTACTTATGTCCTCACGATCACGTGTAAAATGCTAGAGAATAAGTCGTTTAGCGTTTCCGCCTTTTCTTTATCATTATCTACCAACTTCCATCTTTCCTTTTCAATGTGCCTATTCCAGTGTTTATTTTTATCTTTTCTTTGACATATTTCCAGAACATTTTGGGGTTACTTTTACTTTCTTTACCTATTTCCCCTTTCGTAATTTTTACGGCTTCTCTTAACAAGTCTGTTGGTTAAATTCCTTATTTCAATATATCTTAAGTTAAACCCGTCCTGATTTGGTGCACAAGTATCTTTTGAACATCTTATATTTCTTTTTGATTGTTTTAAATGCTTTTCCATCCATCCATATCGGCTTATGTTTTTACTGAACCTATTTTCGCTTTTGGAATGCACTCTTCCATACCTGTTGTTAGTATCCTTTGAGGTGATTCCAACTATCTTCTACATTCATTTGGTCCATAGTTGTCCAATCGTGGTTACTTATAATATTCTCAGTTGGTTATAATTTCCTTTGTTTAGGTTAAAAATATATCTTGCCTTTGGTTTTCAAGTTGTAGTTTTTTAATGCATAAAATTCAAAGGACAACACATCATGGTCACTTTTTCCAATGGATCCTGGTGTGTATTTTCTGAAATAAGATTATCCCATTCACTAATATCCAGTCATCAAAGTTGGGTTCTGTCCTAGTCTCCTCCTTGTTGGTTTGTTACTTTCTGCATCAAGTATGCATCATTGATTCTTTCCACAATTTGCTCACCTTTCTCCCTGGCCACTTTCCATCCCATTGACAAATGGGTAATTAAAATCACCCATAATCAATACTTTATCAAATTTTACATTATATCAGATTTTTAACAGGTCAAACATTTTTTCATCATTAGCTTCAGAACTTCATTAGGACTTCTATAGATGCAGCCAAGTAACACTGTGTTTCTATCATTGGTATTAAATGTGCACCATACACTTTCCTGGAACTCAGATGTGTTTAGTTCTTCACATTCACGTGCGTTTAAGGATTTCTCTGTATATAATGCTACCCTCTACTTATTTTGTTATTTAAGAACATATCGTAGTTTGGAATATGGTATTCTGATTCGATGAAATTCTTAGCATTCTTGGGTTTATTTCTGTGAGACCAATTATACTAGGTTTAATTTCGTGTATTTGTAAAAAAACTCATCTTTTTGTTCAAAAAGCTGTCCATATTGGTGTACAGTACCGAGCATCCATTCACTCCATATCTTGCACTATCATGACTCCCTCTCTTACTATTCATTCTTCCATTTATGTTTGTTTTATTTACACTATGTACATGTCCTTGATCCAGTCAATCCCTGTCACTCCCACCACTGTTTCCCGCACCAGTCCTGTCATTGGTCATTCTTGGTTTTATGGTCACTATCTTTCCTTGGCGTATTGCTAAGTTTTTTTCCCATCTTCAATGCGCTTTTTTAACTCATTCCCTCAACATCTTGTGGATCTCGCGTTCTTTCATGGTGTAGTCCGGATTCACAAAGACTCTCTTGTCCTTGTCCCTCACATCTCTGTTCAGTTCAGGGCCTTTTTCTGGATCAGAGAATGTAAATATGTTCGTTCAAGCTCACCCATTCATATTTTGCACGAAAACCCCCTTTTCACATCCAAACCACGTCCATCACATGTTAGTTTTGGTCAAATTTAACACCTGTTTTACAAAAAAATTAACACCTCAAAACCTCTAAATATTGACGCAATCAGCACATTAAAACGGGGGCTTGCGTGCTAGATAAGATTTGGTGATCGTGAACAAACATATTTACATTCTCTCCAATGACATAAAAATTATGGGTTTAGCAAAAAATAAGTTTAACTTACTGTGTTTGGTGGGACAACTTGCAGCTCTTCACGAAAAAAACGATCTTTTAGGGGCAGGCTTTTTAGAAGAGAGAGTTTCTCTTAAATAATATACAGGGGGATCTGTTTTCATGATTCTTTCAACTTCATATACATCTATGCTCCATATGGGGTCTGTGGCTCTAATTCTAACATCGCCCTCCGCTTCTCCAGGAGCATACAAGTATCTTACTTTTAGTCCAAACGGCAAGAGTTTTTGATTACCTTGGATGTCTTCAGTAATGCTAATTTTTTTTAATTTGATTGCGTTTACTGGCTTCAACCCTGTTGCTTTAAATTCTTCATTGTTCATGGCACGTAAGACTGCTGGCAATCTCCTAACCCATTCTGTGTTACGCGTTCTGTCCATAATTTCTCTGTGATATTGATAGGTAAACAGGCGCTCAGCTAGATTCTTATTAAAGTTTTCTACTAGGGCTTGTGATCGATGGTTGCCTGGGATCCCTCTCTTAACTGTAACATGATGTTTTAAAAACGTTGGTTTACAGAGCCTTTAAACTCTTTTCCATCATCAACCTGGATCAACCTAGGATAATTTAATGGACCTCGCATGTATATTTGTTGTAAAGCCACAGCCACAGCAGTTGAGCTTTTATCTGTTAAAGGCTCAGCATCTTTGTATCTTGAAGCCATGTCAACAACTGTTAGAGCATACTTAAACTTCTTTCTTCTAACTTTGTCATGTGGAAGATACAGCAAGTCCATCTGGTGGGTGTCATTAGGAACTGAGTTAAACAAATCTAGGCTTATTATTCTTTTGGGAGCGGGCAGATATATTTGCCAAATTGCCTGTTTTGAAAGCCAGTCTTTCGCATCTGATTCAGACACCCTAGCAGCTTTACTCAGTTTTTCAATAGCAGTCTTTCCTTTCCAATAACCTTTAGGAGAATAATATATTTTGTACATCATATTGTCCATAAGAAGGACTGTATTTTAATTGTGTTTTTAATTGTTTTTTTAGATTGTTTGTGCAAGAATATAGATTGCTCCCATAGCACCCACAATAAAACCAATTTCTGCTATTTTCTGTTCTTCTGATGGTTCATAAAAGTCAGACAGTTCTGGCGGGGCGATGTTAGAAACTTCTTTCCTGTCACTAAGTAATACTCATTCATTGCCTCATCAATGTCTGTAAATGTGTGCTCTGCATGCCCCTGTTCTCTTAACTTTTTATTAATAAAGTCTAAGTGAGCAATTCGTCTTTTCTCGTAAGCGTCTCTTGCCTTAGCTAAATCTTCCATTGCCTTGTTATGGCGTTCTCTTTCTTCATCGGACCGCAATTTACTAAACATATAATTGCTTCCAGAGAAGGCTAAAGCATTAACAATAGCTCCTCCTACCATCATAACTACTCCCGCCATCTTTTTATAAATCAATATTTTCTAGATTAATCTTTCTATGAACTAATATTTTCTGGGATAATCCCCTGTGCAACAGAAAGTCTTTGAGGCAATCCCTGCAGTAATTACAACTATAACCTTAACAACGTCCTCAATGTCTAACCTTCCTAGGTCAGCCGGTTTCATTCTAAACATGTTTTTTGCTAACACACTATAGCCTATACTAAGGCTGCTAATTACAGCAGAGTGGTAAATCGTATTGATAATCTTTTTTTCACTCATCTTTTTTATTAACTAAAAAAATAATTAAAATAATCATAATACGAAAGGCTGTCTATGTGCTTTTTAATCAAATAATCTTTTGTCGTTAAAGCTAAAAATAAAGTTGCAACTAGTTTTGGCGAATCTTCTATCTTTCCATGTTGGGCGGTTTTATCCCAAACAAACATTTTGCAAGGGTTGAATAAACTATAACACCAACGATAGGCACTGCATAATTAACCAGCGTTAAACTCATGGTTTTAAAAGTATTATATTATTTTTTTTTATTGTTTTAAAAATGGATTGTGACGAACTATTAAAGTGTGAGGAGCAAGCAGACTACTCCGCAGACCACTGCATAAAGAAAGATTATACTCTCTAGCTGCTTGTGGAAAAACTAAACAGTATTTAGGTGTTGAACTAAGTATTGAACAAATTCAGCAACTATCTACTTCAGACATTGAGAAGTACTACGCTAGGTACAAAGCACAGCTAGGGTCAAAAATGGTTAGATCGGTGGGTCAGACAATGATTAGTTTATATGCCAAGTTAGTAAGTAAGGTGCGCCAGTTGATTCAGAAGAAGATTTAAAATATGACTTATCACAAGATCCGGTTTTAAACAAGTCCCTAGAAACTCTCGCATGTGACATGTATTACAGATTTGGGACTATGTTATGCCCATTCATCATGGGATTAATTACTTTTAAATCATATTAATTTTGATCATATTAAATTTAATCGCAATAAAAAAAAATGAGCGATCAGGAGAAGAAGACGTCGCAGGACAGTCCGCAGGAGCAGAATGTACCACAAGTGAATGTACCGCAGGAGCAGAATGTACCGCAAGTGAGTAATGTTACTAAGGCTAAAAACCCCGGACGTGTTTGAGGCTGGGCGTAAACTAGCTGAATGGAACAAGAATAAGAAAATCAAACCAATCAGCAAAACAAAAATTGTTAGATAGTAATACAGCATCGCCAGCACCAACAACAACACAATTAACAACAACACAATCACAAACAAACTATAAGATGTATTATTATGTATTTGCCGCTGTTGTTGTTGGTGGGGATTTTTAGCATACAAATGTCTAACGCCATACTTAGCAGCAAAGTTTAAAACCCCCACAAAGCCAGTAAAAAGAAGAATAACCCAACTTCCGCAAAAAAATGCAACCACCTGCAGTAGACCCCCTATTCTTTGTAATAGTTTTTAAGAACTAGATAAAGTACAAGTCAGAACTAGAAAAAGTACAAGTTAAAGTTATTTATAGAAAGTACTTTTTTATAATTTTAAGTGCAAGTAAATTACAAGTAAAGTAAACAAAAAATAAGTTCTTTTTTAAGTACTAGTTAGGTTTCATAAATAAGTACTAGTTAGGTTCCTTTAAATAAGAGATGAACAGGAAAAGGCGGCTTCAGACTCCCTGTCTACTCCACCACATTTTTTAGGGCGAAAGTGGCCTAAAAGCCGCCAATTTCCTGGTCTCTGACAACTAACCAAAAAATAACGACCTACCACCAAACAACTGCGAAGGGTTATCCGTTTTTCCCAATACTAAGTTACGAAACTTTCAGATTTCAGTTTTTTGCTAATCCTGTTTTTCCCTGAACGTTTTCATAACATCATTTTCGCGCAAACATCTTCAAATGAGTCCTCTGTCTTTCATGTGAAATAACACTACAGGTTTTTAATGATTCTCAAAGTCTTTTAAAACCGAGTTATATTTCTGGCATAAAATCCATACACACATATACCCAGCATGCCTTCCACGAAAGCTATTTTTTGAAAATTGTTTTTCTTTTTAACTATGTCTCTTTCTCCGAACAGTCATCTATAATAACTAGGGTCTATGCGTTCCCCCTTCAAAACAGTCTATAAAACTGGTCTCAAAACTCACTAAGTTTTTATGCTGAGATTAACTAAAATAAGTCATCATCTGTCCATATAACCTTCTATTAAGATATGCATTAGTTCCCATTTAAGTGTTGACAGAAACCACAATAAATGATTAAATTATAACATAAACTGTTTTGTTAAACAGGTCAAGGGATAAATATTGTTTTTTTCCACAAGCCAGTTTGTCCACAATTAATGAACAATGAGGGGTTTTTGTCATAAAGTTTAACTGCTTCCATATTTTTATAACCGAACTTATTCTAATCCAGTTATTTTTTTTATCATGCTCTCTGTTAAAATTGTTCAGTAAAAATAATCCTATAAGTCTAAATGTGTAATATGTAATTCCAAATCAGTACTGTATGATTGTTTCTATTTAGATACTAATATTGATTTGTGCTTGTTGTTATGACCTTAATAATCCTCACCATGGTGAAGAACGACGACAGTAACTTTAAGACAGTCAACGTCTAAGTTTTGCCAGCTAATTAGAATTCCTTTAGGCAGGACGTCACTAACGCCCAGCGAACCTGACCCCATCCTCTATACAGCTTTTAAGACCGAAATTTCAAATATCATTGAGAACGTGGGTCCCCTAATTTCCATTTGCGCTGAAATGTAATTTTTGTAAAGCATCTTTTAAAACTGTTTTCTCTTCTGTGGAGAATGGTACTGTTTTATCCCATACGTCTTTTATTTCAATATCTTTCAGACTATTGTCGTTCTGCATAAGATCTTACATGTAAAGGGCTAGAGTTGAAAAGCTTTTCCTGAAACCTTTTTTTGACGGCTAAAAAAATAAATGGGCTTTATGAATTCAAATTTTCTGTCCCATTCAAAATAAGGTATCTAAGTGCCAATAGAGGTCAGGGCTTACGAACTATTTTATATTTTTCATACTGACCAACCATTATTTGCTTCTAGATTGCGCAGGTGTTCTAGTTTAGGGAAACATTTTGTGTCCCCACCACTTTGCGTTTATAATCACCATCTTAAGTGAACTCAAGAGCCCATAACCCAGTGCCTATCTCCCGTTCTGTTCAAAGACTTTAACGTCTGCAAGTCTTTTATTCTAAAGTTAATACACCTTACAGGCGCTAATGATAACTCCTGAATCTTCTGCCCACCGACATTATTTTTTTAGTAAACGTATTAATTTATTTTCCAAAACAATGTGCAAGGATATCACATTTCCCGAGTTTCCCCGTTTTGTCCTGCAATATTTATATTAAATGAATCCGAGACCCTCCCACAACAATGCATTTTTCAACTGTAAATAAGGGAATTGTATAATATTCATAAACGCAATATGCAGCTTCCCTGAACGGAAGAGCTCATAAAACAGTTGAGGGGCCTTCCTCATATAAAGTTTACATCAGTGTTTTTCTTAGCTCATCCAAATGAACATAGAGTAATGAATGTAATGCTAATGAGGCGAGCGGATTTTCCCCCCTCATAAGTATTTTTGTTTGGCACAACTCTAAATCTAAGATTGTCATCTGAAAGCCTAACATTTTAGCTAGCTCTACATCACAAAAGGTAAGGTCCTACTTCTTCTTCAGTTTGAAAGTTAACAATGTTTTTTAGATTTGCATGTTAGTTTGAGAGTATTGTCCGAAATTACCAATTGCTTCTTTTAGCGAAACAAAACCCGTAATAACCATCAGGTATGTTAACCGCTAACTACCTTCCCTTCTTTATTAACTTTTAAGAACTGGCATAATTTTCTTTTGGATTCAGTATATTAAAACCCATACGACTTTGTAAATATTTCAAGAGTGCGAACCATTTTGTCCCCGCAATTTCGTTATTAATGTCATGTTTCTAAAACTAAGTCGGTCTTAGGGTCATGTTTATTGTTTACAAACATTTTTTAGGGGGGAGGAGAGGGGGGGGGACGTGGGAAATGTGAAAAATGAGGGGGGGATGGGGGGGTGCAGGGTCAAATGGGGGGGGGGGATACTGGTGGCAGGGTTAGTAGGAGGGATATTCTGGTTGTGGTTCCGCACTACAATCTTAAAAATAAAAGCAACTGAATATCTCCTTTGACCATGTGCTGGACCCAGACTGCCTCTTTATTCATTAAAAGGTGAGTACTCCATGAAGAGCTAATCTTAAAACCCCCTATTGTAAAACGACCACCTCAAGAAAGCGTGGTTTAGTCATTCGATGCAGTTTTTATCAGAACCAGTTAAACATTGGCTGTGTTTTTGCGCATCAAACTGGGTGTGGAGTGGCTATGCTGATCATTTAATCACCATGATCCTTTGGTGAAGTCAGTGTACCGATTTTCATTTCTATTACAACCTTTAGACTATTTGACCTGAAAAAACGCAAGCACCATTATCCAAATGAACAAACCATTTAATCCACTTAGCAACAAACTAGACATGAAGGCTTATGAAAGGATATGTACCGAAATCAATATTGATCACTAAGACAGACTATAGACAAAAGTTGGAATCATAATCATGGCCTAGGCGACCTTTATTTTCGGGGCAACGCACAGAAAGTATAACTATGACTGGCATCCTCCTTTCAAATCTTTCTTTTTTGGCAAAACTGATGAGCCTGGGTCCTACAGCAAGAAGCATAAAACAGCAAGGACAACAATTTAACTTAGACACATCTAAGGGCCCTAACTATGGGCGGGAATAGAAACGAATAAACGACTTCAATGCGTACTTTACGTTTGGTGTTGCTAGGTTCTCAAGCACAGGCAAGGATCAGCATAACAGATCCTTCTACTCGGCTTTGAACCACAAAAACCAAAAATATAGACAAATTTAGAGGACGCCATTAATTCTAAACAGGTTGATTTGCCTTCCAAGAGTCAACGGGTACCAACAAGTATTTACAAATCAAGATCGAAAGTTAGACTTTGCTGTTGGCACTGGTCTATACTGCGCTGCCTTCTAGACCTCAGACTCCAGTAGGAAATAATAAAAAACTTAATAATGAAAATCTAATAGCAGGCAATGAACAGAAGGTAGGGAAAAAACGCACATAATTCTGGGCTAGTAATATTACAAACAATAAAAGGAACCCCCACGATTAAGTCATCTAATTCCCGAAGTCCAAACCCCCAAAGCCATTGAAGACTCAGCAAAGCTTGGCGGACACTGTTCGCGAATACATGAATAATGAAAAGACAGCGCTTGTTCTTGGATTAACAGGCATAGATAACTCGGCCCTTTATCTTACCAAATAATAACCCAACAATTAAGAGTCCTAATGCCCATAAGTGCAACTCGGCCATAAAGCCAACCTACGGGCTGGCGGTAGACAAAAGCCAGCTAACGAAACACCCTAATATACCCGGTAAAGAGTCTATAGCTTAACTGGCAAATTTTTTTAATAAACTCGCAAGAAGATCAAGCTGTTTTTTTACCCAACGAATTATCAGCGGCGAAGGAGGCGAGGCGGCGGAGGCACTGAACTTTGCCTTCCACCACCTGCCTGTAATAGCCAATACTAGTGTACATAATGCCAAATCCTAAAGCCGTTTATAACGTCTTGCTAATGTGACTCCCATGCTCTCTAAACAGCGTTCGTATCGTTCTGCAAGCGTCGTGGTCTCATATAAAATTTTATCGAAAGTTTCTCTTATTCTATTCAATTGAGTTCGTAATTGGTCTCGGTTA
Organism: Conus ventricosus; assembly: GCA_018398815.1. Lineage (NCBI taxonomy): Eukaryota > Metazoa > Mollusca > Gastropoda > Neogastropoda > Conidae > Conus > Conus ventricosus. Next base: position 19,296,773 of record CM031612.1, on the reverse strand, counting down.
GTAGTCAGCACTTCTAGTCTTGCTGATCTCTCTTGTACAATATCATTTAGTCTTTGGGCTATACTTTCTTTAAATATCAGGCCCTAAGTTGGCGTCATCAGCCTCAACGCGTTATTTCTTTTTCCTCGGCTTCTTTATATGCCCCATCTAGTTCACCTAGTTTTTGCTAAATTGTTTGTTAATTCGCCTCAGATGGTTCTTAAAGCATGATCCAAGGGCCTCAAATTTCCACGCATGTGCAGAGCGGTGAGTCGTGTATGGTCTTTAATGCTGTTTCTTCCTTCCTGAATAACTGAATTCTGCTCTATTTACATATATTAATTACCTGCTGATTGATTTAAATCTTTAAGTCCATGTTTTGTAGTTGGTTATTTGTTGGGAGATCCTGCAGTGTGTTTTGAAGTTTAAGCAACTCCTCCGCCCTTAATTTCGGTCTAGCAATGGCCAAGGCGATTTTGAACTTCACACTGAGTCAATTTCTAAATTGAACCTACCTAAAAACTTGGATGGAGTCTGGTTTAGTTTGTAAGCCGAACAAGTTGCCCTTGATCGTTTTTGTTTACATATCAAATGACAGCTGTAATTCAAAATCATTTGGGTCTATAAATTTCGGGAGGTTCTAGGCCCTAAACCTTTGGTAAAATGCTTCCTCGACGGTTTGGTCTTTCTTTTAATTACACTTCCGCAATGTGGCCGTAGACGATGCTGAAGTCAAAGGAGTCCTTTCATCATTTGTCTCCAGGATCAAAACATCATAATCATCTTCCCTTCATCCTGCCATGTTTTTTTAAATAATTAACTTTTTATTTTGTTTATAAAAAAATTGGCACAAGCATATGGTCTCGATTCCAATAACCCGTATAGAAAGCTGAAAGAACCCCCCTTGGCATGAAGGGAAACAAACGGAAATATTACTGTTCCAAATAATCCAACTACTATACGCAGAACAAAATTCATACTGTAAATTTCCAGACCTGGGAGCGTGAAGATTTGATTGTGCCAGGCTCTGCGCACTTACTTTCAAAATTAGCGCTTCGATTCAACAACAGACCCAAGCAGAAACGGTTGTCCATAATTTGGACGTGGCAATCGTTAAGAAAATTTCTGTAAAACTTGAGGGGCAAGAAGTATTTTCTTTAAACAATGCAACAGATAAATTTAAATAATCAGATCTATGGCTAACCGCGAATGAAAGGGAAATCTTGCGTTTCAAGGGAATTGGAAGAAAGAAGCACTAAAACTTAGAATAGGGCCCGCTCGAACTCGCCCTCAGGTGCTAAAAGCAGGCAAAAAAGGCTTTTAGCTGTAAGTTTATGTCGAGGTAATGGTAATTCGCTTATTTTTTCCATTCCCCTAGATTTTGAGATTGTTAAAAAGCGCAATGCACCATACTTTCAAGGACCTTACAAGACAGATTGTCATACGACTTAACTTTTAATGAATACAAACGTGTTATCAAATCAACAGACACGAAGCAAAGTACAGCATTTCTGACATCGTGCGGTTAGAGTTTGACGTTTGTTAGCAAAGTTAAATAGCAAAGCTGAATGGGATCATATAATTCAGAATTACACTATATTACGAAAACGTGCGTCATCATTCGCATATCCTAAAAAAAAGCAGGGCAGACCGCTATATGGAATTTTAGTTTTAGAGGTGTCACAGTAAGATCGCTTAAAGGTATTTTAAAATGCTGTGTGAAATGACGAACCATTCGCAAAGAGCAAGTGAAAAGTTTTTTAATCCAAAAATAACGAAAGTGCACTGTACAATTGACGGCGCCTAAACCCAAATCTATGCTAGCGTGACTTAGACCCTTATCTCATTTTGGACTAAATAAGAAAATTGTTTGGTGGGGTGGGAGGGCCGAAGTCCAACAGCAGACCTTGCGTCTTAAAGATCTGCACCTTCACAGTGTAAGGCTTTGATGATTATTACAACATCAAATATGGTTTATAATGGATGACCTAAGGTCAACAGAGGATAATCAGTTGCATGGAATAGTTGGCGAGCGGTTAAAGACGTAAACATACAAATTGAGAAAGAAAATGAACCGAAAACCACTTAATGTACATTTGTTTTTATTTAATTGATGCACAGGCTTCATATTGGGGATAGCAATTAGACTTTGTAGAATACTAAATTATTTTATCATATTAAAAAAAAGCATGTCTGTATCAGGTTTAATCCAAATGTTAGCCTACAGCGCCGCAAAAAAGAGATAGATGGCAATTCTGCTGTTATAGAAACCCCTGAAGGTAAAAACCTTCCAGATTAACAACATTACACAAATGCACAAAAACAGGGCAGGACCCTTTCAAAATACACAAAAACCAAACGAAGGTATTCTGCTAGTCTTTAATGCTGTACCTATGTAATACTGGAGCAACGACTATAAAGCTCTATCAGCATGAACGAGTGTTAGTCTCTTAGCAACAGGCGTAGTGCACTGCAGCTTTAACCTCTAGGAGGTTTTGGTCTTAGCTCGTCCGGTCCTGTGTCCATTAGCTGTAGGTGCTGCCAGCAAAAAAATAAAAACTAAACTCCGAAAACACACAGCTATGGTTTCATCTAATAACACTAAACTTAGTTTTCCTTCAATTCCTCAAGCGAAAATAAAATAAAGCGCTACTGACTCCAAACATCCCCGGGGGCCAAGGGCCAACGGATGAAGAATTAAATCGTTTTACAGGCCGATTTTGATGACTACAAAAGACAAAATTTGATCGTCAAAGAAAGGCGAGGCAAGTTTTTCTCAACAGCCAAGGCCCTCCCGAGCAATAAAAAAGGAATGCTTTAAAAAAAAGTGTAAACGAGACATTAAACTCCTTTTCTAACAGCTCATCATAAACAAACACCAAAAGGAGTTTATACTTTAGTTTATGAGTCCATAAGCGCAAAAAGACCGTCGATATAGATTCTGATTAAGGAATAATTTTTATTAATTTTAAATAAATATTTTGAGTTAGAAAAAGAGACTCCAAACATGGCTAATATAAATGAAGGACAAGAAACAATTATTTGAAGGAATGCAAGAAAAAATTATCAAGAGCACTTGAAAGGAAAATGAGATATAGAAGTCATATGCCCCGACAAACGTACAGGCAAGTGTTGCCTCATGCACTTTCTCAAGTTCTAAGTAAACTAACAAAGACCCGCCAGTTAATAAAGTTAGCTGTTTTAAATCGACTATTAACCATAAATGAAGAAAATCTATAAGTTCCTGGGTCTCAACGTAAACAGCCGACATTCTTACTCGTAATGACTTAACAACCCGGTTGGGCCAACGAACTGCTTACCACAGTTTGACGCTGCTGCAGACGAAGCCAAAATGAGAGGCGTCTGGTTGGGACACGGGCGAAGTCCTAGAGAACAGATTAAAACAGTCTAAGTATCACCGCTTTGTTGGCAATTCTCACACAACACATTCACTACCTCCAGCATTAGTCGCAAAAAAAGCATTTTCTAAACATAAAGAATACAGACAACAAATGTTTTAGTGGTGTGTTCTTGACAAGGCAGCATTACGCCCGCAAAAACGCAGAGAGAGTGTCTAACTATCACCCTTAACAACAATGATCTAACTTTAGTGGAATATCCCTTTCCCGTTAGCGTGGATTCTATTGATCAGTTTGAAGAACAAAACAAACCATACCTGTTAATGTACTACACATGGATGAGAAACAGAATTGGCGCCACTTAAAGTGTCCAAGAACAGACCAAACGATTGGCGAGCCAACAAAATCATGTTGCCTTAACTACTAAATGTTTTCACCAGCGGGCTGCCGCATTACACATTGAATACGCACAATGGATGAGATATTGGCCCATACATCAAAGCATAAAAATAAAAACAAGAATCCAGCAGAAAATGATAACAAGAATGCCATCTGTTCAAGCCGCAAGCGAACCATAAAAACATTGTAAAAGTTCTGTAGACTGTAAGACAGAACTAAACTACGCCCCGCCAGGATCTAAATTAGTTTTAAGAACTGGAAACGGCAGCCAACAAGTCCATACGTAGTTTACGCAGACATCGAGTCCGCGCTTATTGTTCCTTATGAAGGGCCAGCACCACAAAAACTTTCGAAAACAGTCTTAAAAAATGAGTAATCATCAGATTTGTTCATTTGCCTTCATTATTGTTATGTGTGGATGGGCGTTTTATTCAGAACCCGAATTATATAGAGGACCAATGCTGCAGAAACATACTTAAAAACGCATGCAGCAAGTGCGCAATGACTGTTCTAATAATCTGAAATTATCTGAAATCATAATGACGGCCTGAAGACCAACAACATATGATCAGGCAGCCGCACATGTTGGATTTGCGGTTTTAGAGCTAACGCCCAATAGGTGAAAACCCCACAGTTAAGAGACCATGATACACATTAGTGGGGAAGTTTAAGGTGCAGCGCATACAAATGCAATCTTCAACTAAAGTTTGATCCACAGACATTAAGCGCCTGAATTCTTTCAAACAACTAGCGAGTTATGACTCTCACCTTAATAAATCAAGCAGTAACCAGCCCTTTCAGGTACAATGCATTGCTCAGTCATCAGAAAGTACATTGTTCACTATAAAATAACATGTCTTTCTACGACTCTATTCAGCACATGATGGGTTCCATTAGAGTCCACTGCTATGTCCTATAAAGTCCTGCCCGATAACATAAGAATATTTTGACCAACTCTTGTATAAAGGGTGTCTACCCTTATAATACTTGAACAGTTGGGAAAGTTTGACTAAGATACACTTCCGTCCTAAAGGCGCGTTCTTTTTCTAGTCTTAGAGGAAAGGCCAATCCAGCGACTTCCGATTACCACATGCTCAAGATTCGTGGCAGAATTAGATTTGTAAAACGATGGGAGACTATCATGACTCCTACATGATGGCAGATGTAGTTAGTTGGCGGACGTCTTTGAAAATTCTAGAAAGACTGCAATGAAACATATACAGAATAGATCCCTGGCGCGATATATTTCTGCCACCCGGTATGAGTTGGGACGCTTTCTTAAAGTTTAACCTGGAGAACCAGATTGATATTATTGTCATATTTTACCAATGATCAGATGATGGAAAACGGGTTGCGTGGGGGAACTAGTAAGGCGTCGCACATTACCTGTAAAGCAAACAACAAATACTTGGATCATATGATCCGAGTAAAAGGACTAACTATCTTCATGGTATTTAGATGCAAACAATCTGTATGGGTGGTGGATATGGCGCAAATCGCTTCCATTACGCAACTTTAAAAATGTACACAGGTACGAATAATATACAAAAGCGTAAAAGTGGTTTGGGCAGTTAACGCCTGATCAACAGCGTTGTTACATTCAAGAAGTTGACTTAGAATATCCTAATGAACTCCAATGACCCTGCATAAAGACTATCCATTACAGAGAAAGTCAAAAGACGAATCCAAGAGAGCCGCCTAACTTGTGCCTAATCTTCGGGGCAAAAAAAAATTATGTCTGCAATAACAGACATCATACAATTATATTTAAGACATGTTGAAGATGCAACAGCTGTCATCCATAAATGCTTTTGATACAAGAACAGTTCATGAAGCCATACATCAAGTAAGAACACGGATCTCAAACTAAATCCACAAGATGCTTCAGAAAAAGACTTTTACAAGTTTGAGAACAACAGCTGGTTTGGAAAGACTATGGAGAATCCGCAACAAGCAAAAGATGTCGATTAGTCCCAAAGAGAACGAAGCAATTACGCTGACGCAAAACCAAATTATCAGGACTTCAGAAGAATTCATGATCCGCTTTTTGTCATAATGATAGAAAAAAAAAGAAAGTCAAATTAGACAACCAGTATTGTATTGGTATTACTGTTTTAGAATTATCAAAGCTTTTGATTTTAGAGTTTCTTTTATGACTACTATTAAACTACGAAACCAGAGCCAGAGTACTTTACACAGATACAGATAGTTTTTGTTAATAGATATCCCTACTGAAGACAACTATAAGAGGACAATGGAATTAGAAGATAGCTAAAGGAGCGAGCGGATGATGATACATCGAGATTATCAAAAGATTCGCCTTTGCCATTTACATTACTAACAAGAAGGTTTTTTTTAGGAAAGTGAAGAGATGACTTAACTGAAAGGTGACAAGGATAAGTGGGGTTTCAGGTCCAAAAATGTACAGTATTTCCGAGCCAGGAGAAAAATCATTAAGAAAGCAAAGGGAATATCTCGCAGCGATGTGCAGTCAAACATATCACATGACAAAACAAGAAGCATTGTTTGGACAAGTAAGAAGAACTTTTCATCCTGACAACGTAAAACGTGCGATCAATCTATCTACATGAGATCAACACACCAGTTGTAACAATGAAGTCAATAGATAGAACAAACACAAAACGGTGTTAGGTTACTTTTCTCCGATTTTCCATATGCAATCGGGCACTGAGAACCGTACATTAAATAAAGCGGAACTGTGTCAGCGGAATAAACTGCAGATTCTTCTTTCACCAAAGATCTTTGAGGAGCTGGGTAGTATTTAGTGGTCAATTTCTCGTAAATAATACACGGTGCGATTCAACTTTACAATTCTTTTTATTTATATTGGGTTCAACACTCCAAACTGGATCAGGATGGCCCTGAAGCTAGTGTCCCCTTCCCGCTTCCCCCCGGTAAATAAAGAACCATTACTTTCAAACCAACGGTAATAGTTTTCTGGTGTACTGGAGTCTCAGCAACATTTATAGTTTTTTCCTTTTGATTTGCGTGTACTGGATCTAAACCCTTTAAATTCTTCATTATTCGATTGCGCGCAGAAACTGAGGGCATGTCATCCTAACCATTCTGTGTTTCGAGAATTGACAATCAGCTCACTGTGATACAGGTAGAGAAAATTCTTTCGGCCTAACATTTTGATAAAGTTTTCAACTAAAGCCCTTGTGCTCAGTGAACTCCCTGGAATGCCTCTTCAAATGTAACTCAAATGTTTTAACGAATAATTGATTCACTTTGCCATTTAAATTACTTCCATCATCGACTTGAATCATGCGAGGATAAGTTAGCGGGCCTCGTTGGTAATATCAGTTGTAATGCAACAGCAACAGCATAAGCACTCTTTTGTGTTAATGTCCGCATCATTTGTATCTTGAGGCCAGTCCAATGACTGTGAGTGCGTACTTAAATCTTTTTCGTCTAATCCTATCAGAGGTTAAATATAGAAGATCCCTTGATGAGTGTCGTTAGGATATGTAATTCACAAAGTGAGGTCTCTGTAAATCGTCTAGGGCAGGTACCTAAATTCGCCAAATCGCTTGTTTAGATAACCCTGTCTTCTGCTGTTTGTTCACTAACTCCCGCTGCTTGGCTTAGCTTATTGTTATTGCTGTTATTACCTCCCATAAATTCCTTTCGGTGAATAATAGATTTGTTCATTTCAATATTCCGGGCCAAAATATGTGCAACAAAATTAACACTGCGGTCATACCAACGACAATAAAACCCGATTTCTTGCATCTATTTGTTTTTCTGATGGTTGATAAAAGTCACTGAATTTTTGGTGGGGGCAATGTCTGGACCGTTTGCCAGTTACTAGAATAATATTGTTTTTATTGCTTGATCAAACTACTTTAAATGTGTAAGCTGCCAGCCCCCTGATCTTTTCAGTGTGTCATTAATAAAAATCTAACTGCTCAAGTCTCTGCTTTTTCATAGCGACTTGTGCATCTGCTAGTTGCTCCATAGCTTTGTTATGTCTTTTCTCCTCGCTGTATCCGCAGTTTACTAAATGCGAAAGTTTTTATTTTACCTTACGCTAAAAGCAAGCGCATTCACCCACAGCCCCTGCCTATCAATATTGCAGTGAAGCCATTTTTTAAAAATTTATTTTTTTCTTACATATTTATATTGTCTGGAATTATTCCTTGCTTGACGAGACAATCTTCGTAAGCAACCGAAGGCTGCAATGATAGCAATCCGGCTTGAGCATTGAATCCATCAAAGTCTAGTTTGCCAAGATCTGCTGGTTTAATTCATAACAAGCTTTTTACCAAGCATAGAGTAACCTATCCCACAACTTAGGCCTTCCAATAACAGCAGAATGGTATACCAAGTTAGCAACAGTTTTTTCGTGCCCATTTTTTACAAAATAACATAAATATAATGTAATAAAAAACATGAACATTGAAGATCTACAACAGCCTACCAAGGCGGCCTAAACCTTCCTGAACTTATGAATGACCAATATGATGATCAAGCTATTAGCATAAAAAGGAAAGGCTGTATTCTTTGGCCAGCATGTGGGAAAACAAAACAGTTCCTCGGAACTGAATTCAGCATAGAACATATACAACAGAGTCGCCGCAAAGACATAAAAAAGAATAATAACAGGTATGAATCGCAGCTGGGGATCGAGATGGTAAAAAGTGTGGGGCAAACGTCTCTTATTTTGTACACTAAACAAGTCAGTAGATTTGCATCCCATTGATTCCTGAACAAGATCTACGTATGAATTTAACGCAAGAACCCAGTTTTAACAAAAGACAATAGAGTCGTCTAGGCTGTGATATATAATACAGAATTAGGAACATTGTTTTTTATCGCCATTAATCATGGATTAATAACTTTTAGATCATATGATTTTAATTTCCCTTTCAAAATGAACGGTCTAGAAAATCAGTCAGAACCAGAAATCATGTGGAGAAAGTAACCAAGCCAGAAATCACAAAAACACAGACCAGTTGGGACTAATGTGTAAAAAAAAAAAAAGAATCCTCATCTCCCCGGGCGTGTTAAAGCAGGAAAAAAATTAGCAGAGCTGGCACAGACAAAAAAAATTAATGTTTATACAAGCATCATAAACATAACGCCGCCAACGCCAGAACAATTGAATCAATGCCGGAATAAAAACTCCATGAGGATACAAGACCTACAGCACCAAAGTCTTCATGGACTATAGAACTTAAAACTGTTGCCAATTTTGGCGCCATTTTGCTGCTTTAGGGGGTGCGGTTATTACGGTTATCAAATATATAAACAACGCTGAGCAAATAACAAGAGCCGCCAAAAAATCTCCACCACTAAATAACAGAAGCCGAACTCAACTGCTATGCCAAACCGCAATAACAAAGTCATTCATTTTGGTCCATTAAGAATGGAATCATATTTTAAGAACTTAATTATAAATTTTTTAATAAAAATGAGATCATGGCGTATTATAAAATTGAAGGTTGTCAAAAACTAAAGACATGGAGTCCTATAAAATGACATTTCCACTAGAGACGCCGAATATAATCAAAGCGGTTGCCTTTCGAAGCAAGACCTTCATTAAGATCTATGCAAAAAACAGCTTGAGCAAGACATCCTCAACGATGAGACGCGATTTTTGAGGCGTGTGTGACAATATTTATAGACATCTTACTATTAAAGATAACAACATAATTTAATTTTTTTGAAATTATAAAGATAACTTAATAAAGAACTTTGGTGTAACTTAAAGGATGACTTAATCAAGAACTTATATGAACTTGATCAAGAACTTAATCAATAACTTATTATAAACTTGAAGTAAGCTTAATTAAAACTTAATTAAGTGCTTAAGGATGACTTAATTAGAGAATTTAGAGTGACTTAATTAAAAACTTGGAAGTGACTTCGGGTTAAGAACTAGGGGGTGGCTTAAAAAAAACTCTCACTTAGAAGTTAACTTAATTAAAAACTTAAAGTTTACTTAATTAACCTTTACCAACCAAGTCGATCAAAAGAGGTAACAGAAATACACCCCCCATAAAATGGGCCCAAGGGAAATAAGCGCTGTAACTATTCATGTGGATGTTAGAACGAGTTACTGTCAGTGGAACTTGGCTTCTCTCATTATGTGTGAGCCCTGGGGGGGGGGGGGGGGGGTGGGGGGTTTCCGATGTCGCGTTGGGACAGTGTGATAACACACCACACATAAACACACACACGTTACAACTGTCTCAAAATCACTTTAAAGTGGAAAAGACGTTAAATCAAAGAACACAGAACCACGGCACACACACACACACCACACAAGCCCACCCATGTAAACATGTACGGCAGCCCCGGGCGGAACATGTGATAGGACGTACGCACTATCCCGATTAACTTACTAACGGTGGGCCAGTAGAGCCAGACCCAAAACACGCAACACAGAAAGAGAGAAATGAACGTGCAGGTGAGAATGAGATCGTAGTTTGAGATGACGGGGACATATGATTACACATCAGTGTGCGGCGAGCGAACGCTGTGTGTATGAAGTGTGGTGTGTATCAGCTTTACCTTTCGGGCTGATCGTACCGTGTTGGATGATTCAGCTTTAAGCAGATTAAACACCACGGACGGTAAGCAGGTTGAAGCGTTTGCCATTGGCCGATGCTTTCACACACACACACCCACACACACACATACGTACGCGTGCGCATACACAACAAACACGCGCGCGCATGCACACACAGACACTCACTGCACACACACATACACACTACACACATACGTACGCGCAAGCACACACAACGCACGCACCGCACACACACATTACACACACATTACTTACTCGCACAGCCTGCTTTGCGCTGCACACGCGGCCAACAACAAGAGGTCGTGCGGGCACATCGCTTTATCGATTTGCATCCCGAAAAGTAGTAATGGATTGGTCTCCCAAAGTACACGTGGATGCACACCCCCAAAAGAAAGCTTAAAAATAAAATCAACTACATCCAATGGTGGTCGGTTGGGCCACCCCAGGCGTCACAACACACTTTCGGAGTTAGGGTTGCTGAGATCAGGGCTGCACTCCCTCATTAGTTGGTCCACACAGTTTCGAGTTTCGAGTGAGACCAAAGTCTGGGGTCAAGTTTCACCCCATCCAGAGGTCGGGGGGGCCAAAGTTCACCCCAATCCCATACCAGACCAGAAGCAAGCCATTCCAGACAGAGGCCAGCCACCCACCACCCAAAAAAACCCAGGGCAAAACATACACCTGGAGGTTTCCCCCCCTGAAGGCATAGGTCGACACAAATGACGCCTGGACAATAAAAATTAAATCAACGTCGGGGGCCATGCTCAGGGATGGTGGTTTTTGCTATTTTTTATGTTAAAAAAATTGTATTTTATTTATCTACAATAAATATATTTTTTCAAAAATATTAAATATTAACACGCACACAGCAATAATATGTCCACACAATACAGAAGCCCAATCCAAACCAAAAGTTTTAAAGTCCTCCAGAAAACACATCCCCACTTTACAACTCAACACCAGCAATAGAAATGACGATGCAAGCTAGCGATTTGTAACCCTGCACTTAATTTAATAAGACTGGCGTTAGTTTCAAAATGCCATCCCATCCACAGGCGTATACGAAATCGGATAGTGTAGAGTCCTTAGTAGGGGCGATAACTAGCACTTGAAAGGCTTACCTGAGGCCGCGACATTAACTGCTAGTTTTCGCCCTACGTTACTCTATGGGGATGTGTTTCAGATCCCCAGATACTTTCCCCTACGTTCCTCTATGAAAACTTTAGTAAATTAGTAATGCAAAACAGAAAACCCACCTACGCAGGAATGATTGTTTGTAAGGGTCGTTAATTTTTGTTACTTGTCCAGAGAACAGGAATAGGCGGCTTTTAGGCCACTTTCCTCGCACCAAAAAAGTGGTGGAGTACAAGTGAGTCAGAACCGCCTATTCCGTTCTCTTAATACTAGTTAGGTTCCTAAGTTAAGTACTAGTTATTTCGTAAGTAAGTACAAGTTAGTTTCCTAAGTTAAAACAAGCAAAGTCAGGTCACGTTAATCTTTTAAAGTTTCTTCGCAGTCCCTACATCATATGAGAACTCAGATTGACGAAGTTCTCTTGTTATTGTTAGAGACTAGTGATTTCTTGTTAACAGCATTGTGTTTACTTGATGGAGAGGTCAGAGCGCAGATTAACATTTGTGTGATGAAATACATTGTTTTCAAAGAGGCTAGCTTAGTTGTCGTGAGATATATTTTTTTTTGGGCAACTTCTTTACAAATGCCCTAGCTTTCTTAATTACAGAAGTCTGACTGGCAACTATCTATACATCTTTGACCGCAAGCCAACATATTCTATTGTTAACTGTCCCATTAAGTTCATCCCTTCATCTTTCCAATCGCTTTCTTGTTGTCACAGTTGAATGTAGAGGCTGTCTTTAGGATAGTCGCATGTGTAAATCCACCCATCAGCTCCTTTAGCTACATCAGTTTCTAAAATCCTATATAGAAGTCTTCTGTTCTGTGGTGACGTCTTAAGGAAATAAAACAATCAGTGTCTGATGTAAAGTACTCTCTTGCATTCTGGGTACCGCGTTTAAAAGTAGTCGTACAGAAATTCAAACATCAAAAACATTGACAACTCTAATACTGTAAAAGCCAATAAACACTGGGCTTTCCAACATAACATCCTTTTTCTCATCATAAAGCCAACCAATGCCTGTCGTAATCTACTAAAGTCTTGAATAGTTAGTTTAGATCAAACTTAATTGCTTGGTTTTCTTTTGGTAACTAATTTAACATCTTTACGGTTGTGTACGTTCTCCATGGTTTTACCAAAACAGCTGTTGTTCATCAGTTTAAAGAAGTCTTTTTCTGAAGCGTCAGTGGCTTGGGTTCTAAGATCAGTATTCTTCTTGATGTATGGCCTCATAAAGGGCTCTTGATCAAAAGCAATGATTCTATGAACAGCTGTCAGTTTCAGTCCGTGCCTTAAGTAAAACTGTAACAGTCTGTAATGACACACATACTTAGTTTTGTGGCGAAGATTGGGAACAAGCTTAGGCGGTTCGATGGGGCTCATCTTTAATCTTTCTGCGGCCAGGGGGTAATCGTTGTGGAGGTCATGCAGTTCATAAGGATATTCTAAGTCTACTTCTAGAATAAACCCGTACTGTTGATCTGACGTCAAACTATCCAACCACTTTAATGCCCCTTGAATATTATTTGTGCCATGCCCTGTGTACATCCTGAAGTTACGTAATGGAAGCGTTGACTCGTGGGCCACCCATACAGATTGTTAGCGTCTAAGTACATTAGATAGTTGGATGGTTTAGTGGGGTCATAGTCGTCTAAATACTTGTTATTGGCTTTGCAGTAAGGATGTGAGGCCATGCTAATACCCCCCTCAGCCCGTCTTCAATCATCTGGAGTGTGGGTAGATCAGAAATTAAGTCAATCTGAATGTTTGTAGACTTCAAGAAAGCGTCCCAAGATAGCCCAGGCGCAGAGATGTAATGTGACGAGTCTAAGTTGTAAATGTTTCATGCATGTAGATCTGTAATTCTGAAAGACGTCTGCTAATAAACACACGTCAGCCAATAAATATTGATCGTGATAGTCGCCCATCGTTTCACAGTGTAATTCTGTCCAGGCTTTCTGTGCGTATTCATAGTCAGAGTCAGTTATGTCTTTGCCTCTAAGACTAGAAAAGAAAGCGCCTTTAGGAGGAAGCGAGTCTTCATCAAACCTATCCCACGAGTTCATGTATTCATAAGGATAAACTCCTTTACGCACTAAAGATGGATCAAAGTATTGTTTAGTGATTGGAAAGTCTTGTAGCGATCCTGCTAACTTATCTAAACTAGCCATCAGATGTTGTGCTGAGTCATAAAAGGATAAAGAGTCAAGAGTAAAAGTCATGTACTTTTCTGAAGACTGTGCAATGCAGGTAACCCTCTTATATTCAGAAGTCACTGCTTGCATGATAAAATGAGAATCGTAGCCTCGTAGGTTATGAAAGAAGATAGGTAGTTTCCATGTCTTAGGGTCAACCTTAAGTTGAAGATTACAATTGTTGTGCGCGGCCCCTCTGAACTTTCCAGTAATGTGATCGTGGTCTCTTACTGCGTTGCCTAATAATTCTTTATTGCAAATCCAACAGTGTGTAGATGAGTCATAACGTTCTTGGTCTTCAGTAGTCATAACAATGTCTGAAAGATTTAGTTCATTAGATATGTGACCGGACAGAAGTTTACTTCTGCAAATGTTTAATCTTCATGCTCTTCAAGAGCATGTTTCGTTTTATTGTGGCCATTTATTATTTTGTATGTAGTTGAGCTGAAAAGGGTAGTGTACGTGCATAGGGATTTCAGTGAATTCTGAGTTTCTGTAGTAGAGTTGATTAGGGTAGTGCAAGTGCATAGGGATTAGCTTGGTTCCAGAATTATCTTTAGAATTCCAATGGATGAGTAGGAATACAGTGGTTGGTTTGTGGATATAATCAGTCTACTTGGCATAATCTCTGGGAATGTGCACAAATTACCAGACATTAATGGACATTTATTCATGGTAATGACAAAGCATTAATTAATACTGTTATTTACTGAGGCTCAGGGCCTATATTCTGCTGCGGATTAGCAGTTGGTGTAAACTGGGGGCAATAATACCGGCATCCCGCCAGAATGCGATCTTTTTCCCACGGCCTGTCACAGCCAACAGAGGTTTTGCTGTTCGTTTGATAAGGGAAGACTGGTCTCAGGCTGGCTAGCTAAAGCACCAAGGAAAAGGTGATTATTTGTGAGGTATGTCAAAACAAGTTCATTGGGAATCTGGTTGTTATTGATAAATATTTTTGTTGTTGTTGACTTGTTTGTGTTTTAAAGAAAATGTTAAAAGCCACTTAATGGAGATGTTTACAAGACTAAGAGTTTTCACTTAGGAGGAGAACTGGTTGTATTTTTCTTTCAAGGGATCTTGGACAGATCTCTCTCTCTCTCTCCCTCTCTCTCCGTGCTTGTTAATTTTTGTTCATGGAATCAGTACCTGATGTGAAGGAGGCTGGAATGAATTATTCAGTTATGCTCACTCCTTGTAGCTACAGTGTTGTTGAAAGCAATTCCTGAAAATCAATGCTGATCTATTTAATTTTCATTTTTGATGTATCAGAAACGTCGTTTTGAATTGTGTTCCAATTCTTGGCTATATTTGGCCGAGTTGCGACGATGGATGAGTGAAGGGAAGTAACCTTTTTTTTTTTTTTTTTTTGAAGAGTCAATCAGTGACATGTATGAGTTGTTTCCCTTTGCTGTATTCTTGTTGGCTATGTTGAGGCCAGCCATTTATTATCTTTTTTTTGGAAGATCCTGTGCGTCTTGATGCTATGATTTAGGGACACACATGTTGCCCTTTTCAGAGGATGCCTGTTCCACACCAGAGAGGTGGCCGGGACAGATGAACGGGTGTGTCAACACCCTGTCCTGAGGTAGATAATGTTTTTCCCATGTTAATATTCTGTTGAAAACTTTTTGTTTTGTTCTGACATTTTTCAACATGTCGCTGGGCAATTTATTGTACCTTTGGTACCATGGATTTTTTTGTAAAGCTGGTGGTCACAATGGTTATTGTTACCACAAGCCAATGTGTATGAAATCAATGGTATTGAATGAAGATGAGATGTTTTTCTTTTGTCAGACCCATTGATTGAATGATGTTGTGTATGTATTATTATGAATAAATAAGACAGGAAAGCAAGCTGCAGACGAGCTCATGCAACAGTATGCAGACAATAGCGACCTGGAAGTTACGGCAGTCAGGACAAAAGAAGTCCGAGAAGCACTAGACACTTTCACTGGCCATGAAGGTGAACCAGAGATAAACCAGCCCTTCACCTCGAGAGAACTACAAGAAGCTATGCTATCTCTGAAAAAAAAGAAGGCCCCAGGTGTGGATCAGATCACCAATGAAATGCTCCTCCATCTCGGCCCAAAGGCAAAGAAAAAGCTTTTGCAGCTGTATAATGAAAGCTGGAAGTCAGGAATTGTGCCTCAGATATGGAAGGAAGCTACCATGGTACCTGTCCCAAAAAAGGCAAGGAGAAGTCCAAAGCTGATAGCTACAGGCCAATTAGCCTCCTGAGTTGCGTTGGCAAACTGCTGGAACGCATGATCAACACCAGACTCATGTGGCACCTGGAGGAAAAGAACCACATCAGTCCAGAGCAGGCAGCCTTCAGAAGCAACCACTCCACTGAAGACCAGGTAACTTACCTTGCCCAAGCCATCGAAGACGGATTCCAGGAAAAAAAGCACACTCTAGCAGTCTGGATTGACATGGAGAAAGCTTTCGAAAAAGTCTGGAAAGATGGGCTGAAACTGAAAATGAGACAGTGTGGAGTCCATGGACGAATGTTCAGATGGATTGACCAATATCTGAACAACAGAAAAGCAAGAACACGGA
This sequence comes from Conus ventricosus, assembly GCA_018398815.1. Taxonomy (NCBI): domain Eukaryota; kingdom Metazoa; phylum Mollusca; class Gastropoda; order Neogastropoda; family Conidae; genus Conus; species Conus ventricosus. The sequence continues at coordinate 19,280,585 of CM031612.1, read as the reverse complement.
CTGGGCAACACTACAGCAGAAAAAAGGTCCTGATACAAGGAGTCCCACAGGGTGGAGTCTTGTCTCCCACGCTCTTCCTTGTCTTCATAAAAGACATCATCCGCACACTGCCAAGAAACGTCAAGGGTGCAATCTATGCTGATGATCTTGCTATATGGTGCAGCGAAGAGCATCTTTCTACTGCCAATTACAGACTGAAAATGGCCCTCGGAGAAATAGAAGCCTGGACAAACAAATGGCAGGTCAAGATCAATGAGCGGAAGACAACCTACACCATCTTCTCCCTATCAAGCCTGGAACAAAAGGCCAACCTTAAGATCAACTCCCATGAACTCCAGCACGAAGACACCCCAACTTACCTTGGAGTCACCCTGGACCGCCGCCTGACCTGGAAACACCAACTACAGAAAAGTCAGGCCAGAGCAAAAGGGCGTCTTGCACTGATGAAAAAGCTCAGTGGAACCCAGTGGGGTGCTGACCAAAGAGTTCAGAAGAGATTGTACGTCGGCAGAGTGAGACCTGTCATGGAGTATGGCCTGGCAGCAACCTCAACAGCTGCCAAGTCTCACACGGACAAGATTGCTAGGATCCAAAACCAGGCAATGAGGATCATGACCGGAGCCATGAGGACGACACCGATCAAAGAGCTGGAAACAGTCACAGGCCTGCACAGCATGGAGGACAGAAGAGATATCAAGGTCATGACACAGGCAGCCAAGTACAAAAGACTGGAGAGCCACCCAATGAACAACAGAATGGAAAAGCCCACCAAAGGACGCCTGAAAAGGTCCAGCTTCATCCACGAAAGCAGAATACGTGAGAGAAGGAACCCTGAACTGCTGGAGCACACGGCAAGCCCATTGCCAAAGAACACCACCATCCCAGCTTGGAAGAAAGAAGCCTACCCCATCCTCCAGACTACTATCCCAGGAGTATGCAACAAGGGGACACAGGCAGACCTAGCTAGGAGGGCCCTGACACTAGCTCATATCCAAGCAAACTACCCGTCTGATCAATGGACACATGCATACACTGATGGCTCTGCCACTGAAGCAACCAGAGACGGAGGCGGAGGCGTGTATATCACGTACACGGATGGTGAAGAGCGATGCGCCATTGCGACGGGAAAGTTCTCCACAAACTTCAGGGCAGAAGCAGATGCTCTGAAGAAAGCAGCAGAGAGGCTCACCAGGAACCACAACAGGACCCATGACAATATCGTCATCTTCACAGACGCCCTCTCTGTTCTACAGGCTCTGCAAAACCCAAAATCAAAAGAACTGGACAAGCTGTCTGGCACCCTGGCAATACTAGCAAAGAGCGCAAATCTTACCCTACAGTGGATCCCTGCACACTGCGGGGTACAGGGAAACGAGATTGCCGATGCTCTAGCCAAGGAGGGCGGAAAGCTGGACCAGACAGACACTTCCGTGTCATACAAGGACGAAAAAACCATCGTCAGGAGCATTGTCCAAAAGAAATGGTCTCAGCGGCATCCGGCATACAACAAAAATGACAGCTACCACAGCCTGAGCAGGGCTGACCAGGTCATCATCTTGAGGCTCAGGACGGGTCACAACAGGCTGAACGCTCACCTGTATAACAAGATGAGGATCGGACAGTCAGAGATGTGCCCATGCCATACAGCTGCTATGACAACCGAACATCTCCTGCAGCACTGCCATCTGCATGACGCCCTGAGGAACGAAACGTGGCCTGAGGCAAAGGCCCTGAACGAGAAGCTGCATGGCGGCCAGGCAGCCCTGGAGAGGACGGCAGCGTTTGCGAGGCAGACTGGTGTATCCATCTAACGTGGTGATCGACGAAGAAGAAGAATTATGAATAAATGAAAATTTGTTTTCATGTTATGAGAGACTAATTGAATCTGCTGAGAATAATCTAGTCTATGTCCTGTTGAGATAATTGTGGTTTCCCTGTTCTGTGGTCGTAATAGACACAAGGGTCAGTGCTGCTAGCATGCAGTACAACCTTTACTGTAACAGAACAGATGCCGGTATCTTCCCAGTATCTTAATGTTGTTATTTTATTTTGCTTTTGTTCCATTGTTATGCTGATTTCATTTTTTTGCAGATTCCCCATGGTTCTGTATTCATAGTTATAAATGTATGTTTCATTTCATTCATGCTTTTGGAGATTTCTCCTTTTGTTGCCCATGTTCTAAATATGTTGTTCCTGGTAATTTTCCAGGTTGGTTTGCCTGGCTTGGCTTGGCTTGGCTTGGTTGATTGACTGAATAAACGAAATGTCCAACACACGTGCGGTCTTGGGTGATGGACGGATGACTCTCCCCCCTCTACCCTTGACCTCTCACAAAATGGCGCTGCGAGCAGGATGAACGAGTGCCAACCTCAGGACGCGGGATCAGGCCCTTGGATGTGAAGCCACAGCAAGGAAGGTTGACAGATGCCGAGTCAAGACAGTATAGGCAATAAATGGCCATACTGCCCCTGAATGCTTGTTGGGAAAGATGCATTTTCCAGATTTACTTTAAAAAGGAAGATCTGAAAAATGACAGACTTGAGGGCTACAAGTGAAACATGGACTCTTGTTGGGAAAAGGTGAACTCGATGTCCTACTGAATGCGATGCTCAGTTTAGGAGGCGACAGAAAAGCGCGAGATTGGCACTTTTAAGTCCCAGGGAGGTGTTTTGGTGTTGTAAGCCCAGGCCCGATTGGTTTTGTAAACTGCTGTCCCTCCGTTCTTGGTCGGTATGACTGCGATTTGTTTTTTTGTTGTACTATATTGATCTTTTGATGAACCATTCGGCATGTTTGATTTTGCTATGTGTGCTGATATGTTTTTTTGTTTTGAATTCTAACGGAATCTACCTTGTCGGTTTAAGTGCTGTCACACTGTTGGTGGTAATTTTTGCTTGACAATTTACCTGTTGAGGGTTAATTGTCGCCAATGATTTTTTGGTGTATTTTTGTGTGCAAACGCCATGCTATACTATAGGCAAAGTTATGGGGACCATAACTGTCAGCAGGGGAGATTGTGACCGGACAGAAGTTTACTTCTGCAAATGTTTAATCTTCATGCTCTTCAAGAGCATGTTTCGTTTTATTGTGGCCATTTATTATTTTGTATGTAGTTGAGCTGAAAAGGGTAGTGTACGTGCATAGGGATTTCAGTGAATTCTGAGTTTCTGTAGTAGAGTTGATTAGGGTAGTGCAAGTGCATAGGGATTAGCTTGGTTCCAGAATTATCTTTAGAATTCCAATGGATGAGTAGGAATACAGTGGTTGGTTTGTGGATATAATCAGTCTACTTGGCATAATCTCTGGGAATGTGCACAAATTACCAGACATTAATGGACATTTATTCATGGTAATGACAAAGCATTAATTAATACTGTTATTTACTGAGGCTGAGGGCCTATATTCTGCTGCGGATTAGCAGTTGGTGTAAACTGGGGGCAATAATACCGGCATCCCGCCAGAATGCGATCTTTTCCCCACTGCCTGTCACACCGAACAGAGGTTTTGCTGTTCGTTTGATAAGGGAAGACCGGTCTCAGGCTGGTACAGCACCAAGACAAAGAGGATGCCTGTTCCACACCAGAGAGGTGGCCGGGACAGATGAACGGGTGTGTCAACACCCTGTCCTGAGGTTGGCTTTGCTAGGCTGGCTTGGCTGGCTTGGATGGTTGGTTGATCTGGTTTTGATTGACTGAATAAACGAAAATGTCCAACATCAATACGGTCTGGGGTGATGGACGGATGACGCTCCCCCCTCTACCCTTGACCTCTCACAGATAATTGATTGCGAAGTTGTTTCATCTGCTCTAAGAATCTACTAGCTGCGTTGGGGCCCCTGTAAATCTCAGGTGTTGTGTGTTGACCGTCTGACCTAACAACAATAAACGCATACGAACAGATCTGATGGTGGGTTAATAATGTTGTTTTTTGTTCTTGCTGTTGCGGGCCATAGTACTGCGGCAAGAGCGATTCAAAGTCAGCATAAACCACGTATGGACTCATCTGCATTTTATGTATATTCTTAAAACTAACTTTAGACCCTGGTTTAGGTGTGAGGAGTTTGGTTTCACAGTCTACAAAACTTTTACAATGTGTTCTATGACTGGCAGCTGCTTCTATAGTCGGGATTCTGACCAAACATCTTCTACAAAGCCCTTGTATAGTATGATTCTTTGACGTATAGGCCATAAGTCTGCTTATTGTTCTGATTAATACATAATGACTCTTTGTACTATCTTCAAACAGGATTAAGTCTACATGTTTGTTAAGTGGGAGAAACCCTTAGTGGCACTATATCAGCTTCTACAGACCACGTGTATACGTTTACGGTGATTGGCCTGTTTTGCTCTTCAAACTGAGATATACTTTCTATACTCACTGGGAAGGTTATGTTATTAAAGTTCAGCTCTTGCTTATATGCTTCATAATTAGATACTCTTTCTGCGTTCTTTTTAACAGGATGTAAATGCGCTAAAACACACCATATAAAACACATGTTGTCAGGATTTTTATGTTTAAGACTGCTCGTTTTAAAACTAACTCTTTTGGGAGAGGAAGGTAAGAATTGCCAACTATACGATAGAACTTTGTTTGTCTCAATCTAATTTCAAGGACTGTCCCATCAGACCATCCAGAACCCCTTAACTTTGCTTCTTCACTTGCATGGTTAAACTGTGTAAGCATGTAGTCAGCCCAGTTAGAATTAAAGTCGCGATAGCTAATAACTTCTTTTTGTTTAGTTGAAACCCAGACTCCCATGCCAACATCATCATCAGGCGTTATATAATCAATCAGAACGGCCAATAGCACTTTTACTGGCAGTTCCATCTGAAGAGACTCCGGGATTTTAGCGATAGCATGTGCTACGCTTTCATGAACGTTTGTAGGGTTAATGATGTCCATGTCTACTTCGCTAAACATATTGATTAATTGTTTGTCACTACCTTTCACCAGCGCGCTGGCTGGCAGTTTTTTCAAACTCAGACGTGTTTGTGAGGCTCATTTTTTTAACTCAAAATATTTACGTAGATTAAAAAAATAAATGTATATAAAAGTAAGTAAAACGAGCTTTTCATTCGTCGCCCAAGTGCCGCAACGCTTCAGACACGTTAACTTCACAATAACACCCGCCATATTTTAGCTTTTTCTGAATCACTACAGTCAATGTTTATCACTTTGATTGCTTTGCTAAATAGTTCACTATTATCTTTTATTATATTGTCTATATCATTCTCAAACCCAAATTCACTAAAATCAATGTTTAATAATTTCATTGTTTCGCCAAATAGTTCATTATAATTCTTTAAATCAGATTCACTAAGTTTGGCAGCCATTTTTTTAATATAAAATAAATAAAAAATTAATTGTAAATTCAGCTCTTATTCATAGTCTTTTCTAATCGTGAAACCTAATCTTTATTAAAGCGAATAGTTACCCCTTCAGGAGTAGTAGAAACAGTCAGATTAACACCTTCAGGAACCATATAATCAACTAAAATACCAAACAACTCTTTAGTTGGTTGAGGCCAATAATCTGGTATTTTACGGATGACCTGCTCTATGTCTTCTCTTATATCTATCCACAAATAAAGATCAGTAATTAATTCTTCAAACCGGCCCTTTAACTCTTCTTTACTATTCGCCCTATACCAATCCAACTCTTGAAGTATATTAATAAGCTCTCTAGCTATGTTAGGTTTCATTTTTAAACAAATAAAATTAAAAAAAAAATTAATTAATTAGTTTCTCTTGTAAATTCAGCTCTTATTCATAGTCTTTTCTAATCGCAAAACCTGATCTTCATTAAAGTGAATAGCTACTCCTTCAGGGCTAGTAGAAACAGCCAAATTAACATCTTCAGGGGCCATACTGTCAACTAAAATGGCAAATAATTTTATAATTGGTTTGGGCCAATTATCTGGTATTTTGCTAATAGCTTCCAATACATCTTCTCGAATGTCTATACGATTAAAAAGATCAGTAACTAATTCTTCAAACCTGTTCTTTAACTGATCTTTATCACCCTCCCTCTCCCAATCCAACTCGTAAAGTATATTAATAAGCTCTGTTGCTAATTCGGCCTTCATTTTAAACCCAAATATAAATAACAATTAAAAAAATTAATTAATCAGTTTCTCTTGTTTTTTGTTAATCTTTTTTTGTCTATTTTGGGTTTAACTGATCGTGTGTTTGTTTTTCAATGTTCTGTTTAATTGCATCAGTGTCTACCTGTCGTGAAGTAAACGTCTTTCTCCACTCCTTTTGTAGTTCAATTTTCTGTCGTCTATAATCCTCAACATCAGCCATAAGCTTATCAAATTCTTCGTCTGTAATGTTTTCATCCTGTAATGATTTGCTTATTCTTAATCTTAATGAACAGAGTTTTGCCAATGCTAGGCTACAATGGCAGTGTGCTTTTGTAATTTAGGAGTTAATTTTTTTAAAACAGCACTTACAATCATAGACACAGCGCCTAAACCTAACCCGAGACCTCCTAATGCTAAAGAGGCTGGCGCCCCAACCCCGCTGGCTAGAACGGCAATGCTAGATCCGGCGCTTACGCTAGCTACAGCTGATGAGCCAGTAATTACATAAGAAGAGTATTTAAAGCTTTAGCATATTTCATTCTAGCAACTCCATACTTATATAAGTCGCTTTTCTATTTCCTTTTGAAGTTCAGTTATTTGCTTTAATCTAAACTGTTGAACATGCATTTTAAATAAGATTATTTTATTAATTAATCTTATACATATCTTCTTATTAATTCTTCTGGCAGCGCTTCATCAACAGAGTAAAACGCAATAAAATCAACATACTTAATTAAAATAAAGTCGAGTAACTGTTAGTTTGTCTTTGTCAACCATCACAGTAACCTTGTCAGACGATACATGGGTGTTTATTTCATCTCCGTTTTTAGTAATTGCAATAACAAGCCTAAGAGGAGCATCCAAGGTTTCAGCCTTTATTTGTATACCTCTGATTAACGTATGTTCTGGCAAACTAGGATCACCCTCCCTCGGAGTAATAAATAAGCGAAAAATCATCGTCATTTGCCTAGGTAGTGGCAGTATCTTTGGGGTTAAATTCTAAGCCGACGGTGTCATTCCCCACTTCAGCTAAGGACTTCTTTCGCTGTAGCATATATTCAGAACCCCGCTTAGTTATTTCATCTGTTTTTTCTGTTGTGTTCCTGGAACTAGGCTAACAAGAACGGGCCCTTCATTTAAGGCTTTTCTAAAATGTTTTTCTTATCAAAGTATACATTAGGGCTTCGTAGTTCAAACTTTAAATTCCAAGCAATTTCAGGAAGCAACGCCAAGCATTCTCTCTTTTATGAAGTTTGTATTCATGTTTGCCAAAGTCGTTTGCTCTTAAATTTCTTATCTCTTCTAGGGCAGGATGCTGCTGTCGTTTTTTTTGTCTTCAATTGCTGTTCGTTTGTAAACCCCATCATCTGTGTATTCAAATCCATAAACATTTCCTGGCACTCCTATTAGATCAAACTCGTTTGTGTCTGCTAGGTCTTTTAACTCTACTGCAACACATTTAGGAGCTAGTTCCGCTTTTGATTCTGGCCCCCGAGACATTCTTTTTATAATATAAAAATTATAATAAACAAATTGTTATAAGCAATCAATAATAAACAAATTATAATATACAAACGTATTGAACTGGGGGGTCAGTCCGTAAGCATAGCTTAGCGTGCTTAGATTTTTCTAACTGCTCTTTTATTTTTTTTAGCTCATCTTTGTCCCTTATTATATAGTTTTCACTTAAACATTCTTCAAAACTATCTTTGTCCTTAGTGTAAAATAATACAACCGATTTTAACTGCGATCGAAAGTCTTTTAAAACAGCATTGTATTTTTGAGTTAAGAGCCACACAGAAACTAAGGCGTGACGGCCGCTAAAGGCTAGCTTTGACAGAGCTTTTCTTTTTTTAACAATGTCTCGTTCAGCTGAACAGTCATCAATAATAAATAGTGTTTCAGTTCCCTCAAATAGTCTATAGTAATGTTCTAAACAGTCGCTCAGTTTGTCACTAGGATCAACTAAAAATATATTCTCGTCTGTCCAAATGAACTTCCTTTCTTTATAAGACTTGTTATGCTTAATGGTTGTGCAGAATATAACAATGTACTGGTAATGAAACCTGTATATTGTTTGTAACAAATCAAGTACGAAGACAGTTTTCCCACACCCAGTAATCCCGCAGATGAGAGAACAGTGCGGATCTTTGGGCAGAAACTTCAAACTATCCATCTGTTTTTATTAGAATATTTCTTCTGCATTTTAAAAAGCCACGTCTTTTAGCCTGTTTTCTTCAATGTTTAACTGAGCATCACAAACCATAAAAATGTGTATTTTTATTGGTCCGTTTCCGTCTGCTTTCTTGTGAATATTTATTTTTATACCGTCTTGCCCTATCCTTTCTCCACTTCCAAACAATCTGTTGTCAAATGTGGATCTAAAATCCAACCACAGCCCATATTTGGTTATTAAGTAGTCTTCGAGTCTTACATCATAAAGGCGAAGTTTTTTACATACACGATCAACTGTAGGGTCTCTTTGCCTACCTCCAGCAAACAATTTTCTTATTTCATCAAAGTGTTGGTGAGGTAAAAGCCCGCGCCCTGAATACAGCTGATCAGACTTGCCATTTATTGCACAGTCAACCTTCTCAATTTTTGGATTATAAAACGTTTCTGATTCTCTCTGAAAAGGAGTTGTTTCTTCAGTAAATAAGAACAAAATTCCTTTTAAAGACTTTAAAGCCTGATTTAGATGTATGTTCCAGAGAGTGTCTCGCTTGTTTTTATTTTCTGTAATGGCGTGCATAACGTTTTCATAATAAATAACCGTTTTACTTTTATACTGGGTTAAGATTGTTGTGGCCAGTCCAGGGTTAGTAACACATCAAACTCGAGAGAGATGTCACTAACTGTGTATTTAGCTAAAGGATCTTCAGACAGAACAACAGAATCGCTAGGATTAAATGTTAGATGATAAGTAAGTTTTTCTTTTAGTGCGCCTTGGTAATATGGCATATGCGTCTTTAACAGTTCAAAATCTAGAGGGATGCAGAATCTGTTGCCAAATGCTTCTGCTACTGCCTCATCTTTAACATCATTCTTTGCATCCCCCGCTTTAAGCCTGTGCTTAAGACCATTTGGACTTTGTATTCCCTGATAAACTTTCTCTTTTCTTTCTTTTTTAGGCAGCCATAGATCAGAATAGAGGGCAAAAATGTCTGCCTCTCTTAGTACAACGACACGTTTTCCCTCCAGTCTAATTTCTATATGATTAACAATAGCCCTGTCTAAATTAGCAACAACACTAGCATTAGGATCTGTCGATTTAATATCTATTTTGAATGATAGTTTAGCGGTGCCTGGCATTATAACATCATCAGCGCCAAGATCAGGGAACTTGACTATAAAGCTTGTCCAGGCTGAACTGTTGATGGAGTATTTACACTAATTACAGTTTGCCTTATACCTTTTACGCCGTGGGGTTCCTTCTCTTTTCTGTATGGATCGAGGTCACAACCATATGAGTTCATTTTTTATAAAACAAAAAAGAATATAAATAAAAAATATGGCTGAAGATTTTGACGCAATTGATCCTATTGAAGAAGAAGATGAAACAGAACTGGGCCCTTCATTGCAGGAAGAGCTTGAAGGGGCAGCAGCAGGCCAAGGAGTAGGGTTAAGTCAAATACGATTGCTAGATAGAATTGAATCATTATATAGCCATATGGGGAGAGAGCAGCCAGAAGCACTTAAGGTTTCTAATTTTTCAACAGATAAAAATAATCATTTGTATGTAAGAACGGTAAAGGAAAGAGTGTACGACTTACTACAAAACCAGACCCAACCAGTTTTTAAGCAGGGCCACAATTCTTAGAGATCTCCCTGTTGTTGACCAAAGGCAATTAAACTTTATTGACAATTTAAGGCCTGAAGTGGTTAGTCTTTTACAAAACTTGGGGCAAGAGTTGCCAACACAATCTGAAATACAAAACATACCTCTTCAAGAATTAAATCGAACGGCAGATAAAATAATAGCAGAAATTGAAACGAGTTTAAGTGAGGAGACGGTCAGAAAAACATTACCAACAATTGGCGATTCTGAACCCGCTGAGCGCGAAATTGAGGCCCTTAGGAGTGAAAACAATAAGCTTAGGCGTGAACTTGAGGGTCTTAAGAATGCTCTTACACTGTAAGGGAGGAACTAGCGCTCAATCTAGGAAAACTTGGCGAGCTAGATATAGAGATAGAAGAAGAAAAAAATAAACTCGCTGATGCAGATGATAACAATTTAGGGCGAGAAGAAAAAGCTAGAATACAGCAGAAAATACAAGATATAAGGTTGCTAAGGAAAGCCAGGTTAGAATTGCTATCAACTAACAGAGCGCAGCTAGCATCACAAACAAGCAGAATTAAAGAAACTATAAACAAAATACTTTATGAAAACACTACGCTAGCTGAAAGAATAAGGACTCTGTTCAGGGAGCAGGGGATTACAATAGTTAGTAGATTAACAGCCGTTGGGTTTGCTATCTCTACACTCGTTTATGCTTTAACGGGTGGCGCGCCAACAGGGCCAGTAGCTCCTCCAACACCTCAGCCGGTAAAAGTTGGATTAAAAAACAATTGCATCATCTAGCAAACCTATTAAAGAAGTTAGCAGCTAAAGCGCTTGATGCTCTGCCTGGCATAATTGGCAGTGTTGTTAGTTGGGTTTTGTCTACTATAGGTAAAGTTGCTGGTTATATGGCTGACCATCTGTGGACGTTAGGAGTGCTAGCTGCTGGATTAATTTTTAGTGAAATAAAGTATGGCTAATCCAGTAAAAGTTAAAAATACAACAAGGGCTGTCTTTTCGCTGGTGTGACTGTCAGTGTGAGGTAGATTAACAGGTGGAATGTTTTCTGGACTGCTTTCTGGCCGTGGGGCGCTTATAACTGGATCGCTTTCTTCAAGGCTAGGTACTTTTTTTAAAATGGATGGCGCAGGCCTTGTGTTTAAGCCTTGATTGTGTCCTAAGTTTTGGTCGTCTCCAGCTATGAGGATTTCATTGTTATAATTCTGTATCATGCCAATCTGTAGTCTAAGGTCAGAGGGTAGCATGTATAATCCATGGCCTACAACAAGTCAACCTTTGACCTAGCATGTGCAAGAACGTCTTGATACCTTTGTATGCTGGCAGGCAAATTAACAGCAGAGTTAATAGCATCTTCTAAATTGGCTAGAAATTGTTTTCTGGCATCAAAGCCTGTAGACTGATCTAGTATGCTAGACTTGGTCTGTGCTTGTGCTCCTAATAGACACCAAACGTATGTCCGTATGGAGTCATTAAGTCTTTGCACTCCTGGCATTGTTAGGCCTTCACTTTCATCTAAGATAAATGTTGCCCACAGCATTAGGATGTTTTTGTTCTGTGGATCCTAATCGAACTTGTTTGTCTGGTTGAAAAGAGGTGTGGCCGGGCCAGTAGTCATTGGTGTATTCTCTTTTTGCGCCCCACAAATACAATGTGCCTAACCCATGATTGCGGTCTAACTTTTGTCTAAAATCAGTTAAAGGATTAATGTTAAATTCGTTGCAGATTCTTTCATATGCATTATTGTTCATTGGGCTGTTGAATGGATTAAATGCATTGTCGTTAGGGAGGACTACTTGTAGTTCAGTTAGTATTCGTCTGTACTGGTAATAAACATGAAAGTTATATACTGCCCTTACTAAAAGATTAGGATGGTTTAAATGGTTTGCATATGAAACACCGCAGCCAGTAGTTGCGCAGTAAATGGCAAAATTTAACTGATTCTGGTAAAACGCCATAGGGTGGGATGCCCATGCTGATGGCACTCTATCATTCTTTATTGGCGGATTTAAATATCTAGTTAGCGGGTTTACAAGTCTGACTTGGAAGCCATATGATTCGTCTACTGCAATGGTTAGTAAACTGAAGTCCAAAGATTTGGGGTTATAAAATGCCCCTACATTGTAAGTGGCACTTTCGTTATATTTAAATGGTTCCATTTTTTAAATAGTTTTTTTAAATAGTTATAAAAAGATGCACATCTATATAAACCAACAAAACGAGCGTATGTTCTTAACGTACCCAATTGAAAATAGGCGCGGTGATTGTAGGGTTGCCCTTAAAGAAATTGGGTTTAAAGTAAAATGGATTAACATATCTGAAAAGGCTAAGAATAACTGGTGGATATTAAGGGCGAGCAGGGCAATCTATTAAAACATTTAAAAATACCCGATGGTCACTACAACTTTGTTCTTTAAGAGAAGTATTTATCAAATTTGGCATTGAGTTAAAAATTAATGAAGCAAATCTTATAATTACTATACATTTTCCAAAGCTTAAAGAAAGAAGAGAGTATGTTTTTCCTAGAAGCCTTGCTCGAATTTTAGGCTTTTATGATAGTGGTGAAACGTATCATATTAAAACGCATATGTACTTAGAAAGCGGCCTTTATGAGTATGTAGGTAGTAGGCCGTCCGATTTTCTCGTAAACTCAGTTTTGTATGTTCATTTACAACAGTTAAAAACAGAAGCTAATTTGTTTAATGGCTATCCATCTACAGTTCTGAGAGCGCTGCATCCAGTTAAGGCGGGGTTTTGCGATTATCAGCTATACAGGTTTGGTGGAGACAGTGAATTTAAAGAATTGATTGATGGATCTTTAAATTCATTAGATGTAAAAATAGCTAATAAAGATGGGACGCCAGTTGTCTGTTCTGATTTATTAATGGTACTTGAAGTAGAAGAGCATATTGGAAGAGTAAGAAGGGCTCATTCTCGCGGACGTTAAATTTTTATGTCATTGGAGAGAATGTAAATATGTTTGTTCACGATCACCAAATCTTATCTAGCACGCAAGCCCCCATTTTAATGTGCTGATTGCGTCAATATTTAGAGGTTTTGAGGTGTTAATTTTTTTGTAAAACAGGTGTTAAATTTGACAAAACTAACATGTGATGGACGTGGTTTGGACGTGAAAAC
>CM031612.1:19235294-19266563 GCA_018398815.1 Conus ventricosus | reverse complement strand
GGGGGTTTTCATGCCAAATAAGATGGGTGAGCTTGAACGAACATATTTACATTCTCTGGATCTCTTGTTATTATTGATTGACGCTTTAAAAAAGGGCTCCAAATCACATTAGCATACTCCAAATGTGGCCTGACAAAAGCTTTGTATAATTTCAAAAAAGTATCTTTATCTAAATAAGTAAAACTCCTTTTTATGATACCTAACATCTGGTTAGCTTTATTTACCACTCTCTGTATGTGAGGGTCAAATGACAACCTGCTATCGAAGGTAACACCCAAGTCTTTTTCTTCAGTAAGAGCCACTACTTGGTGATAAACATCATTCTCCATCATTTTATATTCATTATTTTGATTATTATTCCTGACGTGCAATACACCACACTTGGTCATGTTGAAATACAGATTCCACGACTCAGACCACTCTTGCAGTTTGTAGATATCGTTTTGAATACAAGTACTCTTTGATGTACAATTGTAAATCTTAGTATCATCTGCGAATATTTTACATGGACTGACAAGGTTATCTGGTAGATCATTTATAAAAATAGTGAAAAGAACCGGTCCCAGTATACTTCCTTGAGGGATACCACCAAGTACATTACATTTCTTTGATTTGGCTGCCCCTACTGACTTGTTGAGTTCTATCACTCAGAAAGTTTTTGATCCATTTTAATAAGGTGCCACCAATACCGTATGCTGCTAGCTTTATAAGGAGTCTCTTATGCGGAACCGTATCAAAAGCTTTTCTAAAATCCATGTATATGATATCAATTCCTTGTCTGCCATCTAGCATTGTTGTTATATCCTCCATAACCTCTAACAGCTGTGTGACACATGATCGTTTTTTTCGAAAACCATGCTGACATTTAGAATATAAATTATTATCTGTAAAATAGGAGACCATCGAGTCTCTGACAATACTTTCTAAAACCTTGCATAAGATACAAGTAAGACTTACAGGTCTGTAGTTGCTCGGTTCACATTTTGTACCTTTCTTAAAAATCGCTGTCACCTCTGCCGTTTTCCAGTCTTCAGATAATACACCAGTTTCAAGTGTCTTATTAAAAAATGAACACAGTGGAACAGATAGTTCCTCACATAGCTCTTTTAGTACCCTTGGTGGCAATAAATCAGGACCCTGTGCCTTATTTGGGTTAAGTTGTTTTAATTTACTCTCCAAAGCTTTGGGAGTGACTCGAATTTCTGTTAACATTACCCCATTTGAATAACATCCTTCTCTCAAGTCCGGAATGTCGCATAAATTTTCTTGGGTAAATACACTTGAAAAAAATGTATTTAACATTTGAGCCTTATCCATGTCATCCACCGCAAATGTACCACCAGGTCTCTTTAATGCACTTATACCTGTACTCATTTTCATTGGCTGTTGCACATACCTCCAAAACTTTTTGGATTCTTCTTCCAGATGGGGATGTTTAACCTGCCCCGTGCTCACAGTCTTCAAGTAGACTATTATGGCACACAGGTTGCATGCATTGTGTATTTTCGTGTAGCCGGTACTCACCCGTCTTAGGACATGAGCATCGGGATCTTTAGAGTCCGTGTATGATCTTTAGTGCATGTGACACAGACTAGACCTCGGTTTATAGTCCCATCCGAACGACTATATGGGGGATGGAGTCAGAACCAATGTTAACTCCGAGGGAAAAATCCCCCTATACCGAAATTCGAACCCGCAACCCCAGGATCATGAGTCCGGCGCTCTACCAACTGAGCTATCGGCCCCCCGATAACATTTGAGCCTTCATTGGCGATCTGCTTCTCATAATCTCTTCTTATTCTTTTTAACAGTTTTTTACATTTGTTTCTTTCCTTTATGTATTTCAGATAAGCATAACCTGATTTAGTGGTAAGGTATCTTTTGAATAGTTTATATTTCTTTTTGATACATCTGAACGCTGTCTTATTCATCCATACAGGTTGTACTTTTTTAGTATCCCTAACTTTAGGGATACATTGCTGTGTGTGTGTGTGTGTGTGCTTACAAATATGCAGATGCATGTATATATTCTTAATTTTAACAAGAATGCATATAAATATGTTACGATATGTTGTATCTGGGGATTGCATCAGAGACAATACTATATCACACACTACAAAAGATTTATTTCAAGCCTTGTGTAGAGAATCGTCTTGAAATGCAGGTTGGAACTGTTTTATAATTGTCATCGGAACAGGACATGAAAGTTTGAAAGAGAGAGAGAGAGAGGGGGAGAGAGAGAGAGAGAGTGTGTGTGTGTGTGTGTGTGTACGCGCACCCACACAAGTATTTACGAGCAGTATTTAACAGCGCTCAGCGATATTCTGAATGGGAGTTAACTTTTAACAGGTACTCATAAGTTGTAGGGTATTACACATTGATGCTCGTCAAATGTGAAATGAACGAATGAATACGAACATAGCACGTGATTCCTTGATTATTTATCAAGCTTCTCACATACGTGCACATGCACGAGAACAAAGACAGAGAGAGAGTGATGGAGGGGGGAGAAAGAGTGTGTGTGTGAGAAAGAGAGAGAGAAGGGGGGGGGGGGGGAGGGAGTGATGGAGAGTGGGGAGAGAGAGTGTGTGTGTGTGTGTGTGTGTGAGAGAGAGAGAGAGCGAGAGAGAGAGAGACAGAGAGATTGCAGAGGGGGTGGAGATAGTAACATAACATACCTCGCTTGGACAAACCATTGCAGAAGTTGATTGTCAATGTCCTCATGTTTCGCCTTCCTATTCTTTTGCTGTAGCTGCGGGTCAGTTGTACTGCACAAGAACTGATTTTTGTATTTGTCCCTTTGTTTTACAATGTTGCACAGAGTAGCATGAGGAATCTGAAATTCTTCGGCAATCAACGTCCTTTTCTTTTTCGTGTTTCTCTCTACAGCATCCAAAATTTCGATTTTTTTGTTTCAGCGAAATTGCTTGTCTTTTGTGTTTGTCAGCCATCTTCACTTTACATTGTACAAAGCCTTGCCTTGCATTGAACATGCACTGGCGTGAAGAGAGAAACAGGGGTGGGGGGGGGGGAGTGCAAACACCTCGTAATCAAGCGCCTGCGTTTTGTCTAGCTTACATCCGGATATCCCATCTCTTAGCCGACATCAAAAAGCCCACATCCTGTTCCGCCAATTCCTGTGACCAGCATCGTGGAATTTTTTTTTTTTTTTTTTTTTAAATATAGGTATGTGTAGGCCCACCGAGAAAATCTTTCGACAGCCGAGACTTTCTTACATGCGAGTTTTCTTACAAGCGAGTTTCTTACATCCGAGATATTTTAAGTAATGTTAAAGAATCCTCTCACCAGGGGAAAACCATTTGATTTCTTATAGCCGAGTTTTCTTATAACCGAGTTTCTTATAACCGGATTCTACTGTATATAAGACCGTAAGTAAATTGTGGGTGCGAATGTTTGCGTGTCTGTGCGCGCGCACGCGCACGCACATTAGTGCGTGTGTGCATGATATGCGAGAGCATGTGCGAGTGTGAATGTGTGTATGCATGAGCGAGTACATGTCCATGCCAGTGTGTGTGTGTGTGTGTGCATGTGTGTGTGAAGGGAAGGAGGAAAAGTGGGCTGGGGTCCTCTAGCATAGCTGTAAGATTTTCTTTCATATTTCCTACTTGCTTTTTACTACTCATTTCCTTATGGCACTCTATTTCCCTGTTCTGTCTTTTGGTGGCTGCCTTGTAAGGCCATTCACTTCCGATTTTCTACCTGTGATGGTGAGAAAAGCACAAAGTCAAAAGCACGAAGTCATATCAGGTTGACTCCATTTACAAAACAGAATGCAATGGTCACACACAAGTGATTCCATTTACAACACAGAATGCAATGGCCACATACCATCAAAGAAGGGTTCAATACTTGCACTTTTTTCTTCATCCTCATTTACCTCCACACCTCCCTTGCATTTTTTTGTTTTTGCTGTCAATGTCATTATAAAGGAGAAATTGCCTGTTCTTGCGTTCTCCCCACAGCTTAAAAACAACTGCATAACTAGCGTTCTCACTTTAGTTTATTTAACAAACTTTCACTTTCTTCAAGCTTCATCAGGGTTTGCATGACCACTGTTCACTCTATTTCATCAGTTTGTTGTCACTGTGTGTATAGTGATCAGAACCCTCGACCTTTCCTTCCTCCGTGATGAAGCTTGAAAAACAAAGGCTTGGAGAATGAACAATGGAGTGCGAGTTCTGGATGTAGGGATGTAATGTCTCTTCTTAATTGTGTACCACCGGCACCCCAGTACCTTTGGCTCAGCAGTCACAAGGATTTATATCAGCAGGGGCTCAGGCAGATTTCAGTTTTATTCATTGACAAAACAGACAATGTCGAAAGTCTGTCATGGCACAAGATTGAGTTGAAAATGAAAATCT
Organism: Conus ventricosus; assembly: GCA_018398815.1. Classification (NCBI taxonomy): domain Eukaryota; kingdom Metazoa; phylum Mollusca; class Gastropoda; order Neogastropoda; family Conidae; genus Conus; species Conus ventricosus. Next base: position 19,262,181 of record CM031612.1, on the reverse strand, counting down.
GTCATGGCACGTTTACCCATTACTGGCCCAGAGCTATCACAATACGGTGATTGTGAAGGATTTTTCATGATCGAAGAAGCTGCATGATTTTGGAAGGATCATGAGCATCTCTGCTTTCCTTTTCCCTTTAGTTGCAAACTTACTAATTAAGTACTATAAGAACCTTTCCGATTCAGGGGAATACAGCATCAAGTCATATATATATCAATTTCATTTTCCCACATCTTCATCTCTGTTGGATGCTTATCTACATGTAGCCTTTCTGTTATCAACACAAGTTCCTGGCACCTAACGCTGTTTGCTACTTTCTGAGAAATTCTCTTCAATGATATTATCTATCATCAAAACAGATGGCAGTAGTGATTCTCCATCAATCTGTATTCACAAAATGTGGAGAATTTTCTGATTTCAGAATCACTTCAAATAAAAACTATGTATGTGTGTGATACAACCGTGAACTCATGTTTGTATGACTTATATCTGTTGGAACTCAAAAGTTTGTCATTTGATGGTGATGTGAATCTGTGCAATTTTTTTTCTTCTCAATACATGTATTTCTTTCATTTTCTAAATCTTCTATGTTTTATGTGTTGACCAAGATTGTAGCAGTAGTAGTGCAAGTTTGTGTGAGTTAATAAAAAGCTCTGGTGCAGTAATAATGACACAGTGCATGTAGAAATGGAAGAGATATGTTATGCTGATCTTGCATACATTGCAATTTTAATCTCCCTTTTTTTTCTCTTTTTTTTCTTCTAGAGCACACTGCTTAAGTGCCTCTACAATAGAGGTAGTTAAAATGTGGAGTTTGGCAACTGACAAAGATCTAACTAGTATTCTGAGAGGGTAGCTACAATCATGGATTTAGTTTTAGCAAAGAGACTGTGGCAGTTCATCTGAACATATACATGTAAATATCCTGTGTATAGGCTGAATCTGCAGATCAGCTCTCAGTCTTCACTGCTGTGTGTGTGTGTGTGTGTGTGTGTGTATGTAAAAACCCACCTGTAAGAGAAGTTGAAAACAGATGGGCAGGTTTTCATGAAATTTTACTGGGTTGCTTGCAGGATTCACAACTGCAGTCGCATTTTGTAGTGTGTTCAACCTCACATTACAAATAACCATTTGCAAAGAGCTGACCCTTGTTAGATATGTCATTTTAACAATGATGTAAAGCCTGCTGTTCAGTTCAACAAACTTTGTTAAAGATAGTGTTAGGCTAAGAAAATTGCTCCTCCCTTCTTGGTACGAGGCAGCCTAAAAATGACTTGGCAAAAAGAGAGGCTGCATCATGACAAGTGACAACAGCTGTGTACAGCATAGCGTCTGATGACTGGAGTGTGTCAGACAGTAATTGTATTGTATGCGTTATAGGTTGAAACAGCTTGTGTAGTTCGCATTTTATGCATAGTGACAACAGCACGTGTAAGAACAGTCCAAGCAGATCCACGTTCAGGGCTGGAAAGCATAGCTGCAAGCCACACGTTTTTTTTCAAACCTGGCAACTTAGTAATCAATATGCAAAAGCAGCGACAGATTTCCCATACACAGTGTTTCAGACCATCTTGGATCAATGCCAGAAAAAAGAAAATGCCATCAATGCACACACACATTATGAAGAGTCACAAGGACAGATATATAGTCTCCTACATATTGCTGTGTTAACCAATTTCATTTTCAAACATGCATCACAGTACGCTGTGGGTATGAAGTTTTCACCTGAAATTTAATGAACGGATCTCAAACAATATTACAACACAATAATGAACTTACCATAAATTAAAAAAAAAGTTGATCAAAGTCCCATGACCATATGCATGGCCTAGTTACTATCAAAAGGTTTTGACTATGCAGGCTGGACTGGGATTTCTTGTTTAAATCCGAGCACAAATCAAGTTAAGACAACTGAACATTTGGCCTTTCAAGCCTGTGTTCTACCTGGGACTCACATCACCTGTCACAGTCTTCAGTTTGTACTCCACACTTTGCCAATCAGGCATGTACAGACAGAAACACATTCTTCAGACACTGACTTCATCTCCTACCATGCTACCATCACATGGGACACTTACTACTGAACATTCCCACAGTGCAGGGTCAAACAGACTGCATTCACAGAACAGCATGCCCAAAGAAACTGCTTTCTGAAGGAACAGAACACTTTCACTCTTTAAAAAACAAAAATTAAAGTAAAAATAAAATAGGAAGAAATTTTTTTTGGAGGTCTTGAATATTTACAGACAGATGGATTTAATGAAAGGCCAAAGTGGCGATTGTAATTTCTCTGTATCAGTCAAGAGTAATGAGGATACTAAACTGGGTCAACAGTGATGCTGTCCCTGAAATACAATCAAAGATCATTGTAGCCAATGGCAAACAAGCTATCTGAACAAAAAAAACAACAACAACAGAAAATCAAAACTTTGTCTTTCAATTATGGTCGGTGACCAGATGAGCTGTTAAAATGCTGACTGCATTGCCAAGACACATAAAGCTGACAAGACAGTTTACAGACTGCATTTTGCAGCATTCTGATGATGGTTAAAAAAAATCTTCAAAAAAAAGAAAGGGGGTGGGGGTGGGGGTGGGGTGGGGGCAGGATGGGGGAAGGACAGATTGGAAACTGCATGGTACATAGAGCTAGGAGATTCCTCCACGTAGTGCTAAGACCAAGTGTAAGACAGATCCTCCAATCACTTTGTAGTCCTGGGCAGTCTTCTCATCATTCCTGCAACATGGCAACAAGGAAAACGTGGTTTCAGTCCGCAAACGGCATCAGGAACAGACTTCCTAAAGTCTGCACCAATCATTTAGGATTTTACGTAGGATCTGGCTTTGAGTCAAGCTGGGATTCAATCTGGGTCAGTCAAATACAAGTTAAGATTCAGGTCAATCAAAAACACAGGGTTCCCAGGGACTTCAGCTTATGCCAAGTAAGGACCTTGTAAGGACCTATAAGGACCATTTTCTAAATTAGTAAGGACCTCTACATTAACATTAGCAGCATATATATTACAAAACGTACTTGTATATCTCTTCATGGAAATGCACCAAACACAGCGTACACCCAATATAACTTGGCTGCTGTACTGCAGAATCAAATCACACTGAAAACTGTTTGTTCCCTTGTTCAGTCTTCAGTAAGAACAATGTCTTGAGTCTCTTGTCTTCCACTTCAATCAACTCTTTTCACACCTAAAACTAAAACCAGCTGATACTTTAACCTGACAGTCATAGCTGATACTTAAACTTGAATGTCAATCTTTCACAACAGAAGAGATAAGTTTAAAAAAACAATGACACTGAGAATGAGAAACAAAAACAAAAACAAAACTGTTATTAGTGGTCATAGGCACATTCAGATCCTGAATATATGTCGGAGAAAAAAAAAGAGCACACACATACACTGGCCTTAATCAGCATTTTTTCCACTCTTTTTCGACCCTTGTGATGTCCTGTTGAACTCTCTCTGCTTCATTTTTTCTGTCCTTAGCTAACAAACGCAGAGTGTTGGATAGTTCAATCAGACTGAAACTTCTCTGCTCCTGAGACTGGAAGCTTAGACGGTCAGCCTCTTCAAGTAGATGACGTGCCTCATCACTGGTGCATTTATGTTTCTTCCTCAGGTTGACCAGTTCTTCTCCTAACCTCTTTCTCTTCTCTTTTTCCACAGCTGCCTCTTCCTCTTGCCTCTGTTCAGCAAGGTATCTGTCATATCTTCCCTAGGCTCCTGATGCTGAGACAAGGAGATTTTTGTCAATGACAACTCCCTCCACACCTCCCATATTATGAATATGGTCTAGCACAACCCTACGTGCCATCGACGCCAAATGCAGTGATCTTTCGCACACAGAACATCGAGCATAATGTTTGTTTTGGGGATCCTTCAGCAACCAGTCCTTGTACTACTTTTTTTTTTACCCAATGATCCTGAAATGCACTTTCCTTGCATTTAGATCCAGCATTTCGCTATTGACGATTTTTTTGGCTGTCATAAGGACTTGCAAGGACCTTGATGCTAATATAAGCACTTGTAAGACCTTACTTGAGGTGTTTCAAATGTAAGGACCTGTAAGGACGGTAAGGACCCTGGGAACCCTGAAACAATATGGGGCTGAAGCCTGGATCGATCACAAACAAAATGGTGAAGCAGCTGCCAAAATGCAGTGGTTAGCATGGGCTCAGAAGTTGCGGGTTTAGGTCCAATCAGAAGAATCTGAGGGATTTGTCTGCTCTGGTTGGCTCCTACACAGAGCTGGGTGTGCTATGGGCTCAAATGGGAAGGGAACCACACAATCACATTTCAACAACTTAATGCGTTTCTGCAAGTGTTGCTAACATTTCCTGACCAGCACTGCATGTATCTGTATTTGTCAGGACATATTACGAAAAGAAGCATAACGTTCAGCCCTGTCACATATAAGAAAGAAACTTGGTTGAATCATCTGCATCATCCACACTGATCATTATAAAAAAGGAAGATGGAGATTGAAAAACGTTTCAAATTCTGTGGCCCATCATGCATGCAAATCACTGTGACCTCAGCATCGGTTTCCTCTTTATGTAGATGCCCATGGTGGTTCCTATCAAGACTGCTGGTAGTTAAGTTCTTGAGAACTCTCATTTGAGGAGTGCAGAAGCGCCTTTCTCAAGCGGATGATCACTTATGCCAGCTCTGCGACGACTCAATTACAGTCATTAAAGATGTAGTTGATGGAGTCCTGTGTATGTTGGATCACAACAGGCACCAATTAAAAAAAACAACTGAAGATATATGGCAGCTGAACAGTGTCTCATCTAGCGCGGCGTTGCCTCATGAGACCTGACACTTACTGCTCTCTATAGACTGCAAGGTAAGGTAATGTTGCTTTTGGCCCAGCCAACCGCAAAGGGCCATATAAGGGCTGTCACAATGTTAAGTCAACTCACATTCGAAAAAAAAAAAAAAAAAAAAAAATGTAATTCACACAATTTTTAAATACACCTTTTAATACTTTCCAGACGAGCGCCGCAGAGCAACGTCGCTTCCCTGCATGCACGTGCACCGCACGTGCTTACAACCGTTGCAGACGCGCGATTTTCGCACTTTATTTTATTTTACGTCTCCTAATGTAAACCTAACAAGCAATTGTTATATATCAACGGAAAGGGTAAAGCACGAACTTTGTAATAAGCATAGAATTAAAATATATTTTGGGTAAAATAGCAACGCTACTGTTACAGAAACAACATAAGTAAAATGTAGGAGAACACAATCTTGTTTACGTTTGTTTGGTTAGTATGACAACAGCAAATGAGGAAGAAAAGGGGCATAAAACTTCGCTCTTACTTTGAACAGATGCAGAGAAAGCCTGAGGTATTCAATATGTGTAATCCAAGTGAATTTTTTTTTTTTAAAGCAATTAAATCATTGCACACAGTACACACTTTTCACTGTTTTGGCTTCAGATGATAACCCTTATAAAACTATCAAATACACAGAGCAAATAAAAATCAAGCTCAGATTCTTTTCGATAAACTTGTACACCTTTACCCCCTCATTTTCTGAAATACTTTGCTGAACAAGTTCTAAAACCACCTGTCATTCTCCTTCGCCCGATATATTGGTGAAGCAGGAAATTCCACACGTGCCTTCTAGTGCCAGACGGGTCTCTTTGTTCGGACTACTCTGGGGTCATCACTAGTGCATGTAAACTTAGCCTTCCATTGGCTAGAACCCTGTTCTAAATATTTATGGCAGCTGCATCCCCTAGACGGTAGACAAGAGAACATGAGAATTTTTTTATAGTTATGCCGTCAAGGAGGCACGGCACGTCCGGGCAGTACAGCAGTGCTGCCGTCACCAGGGCACGGCTCGTCGTGAACGGGTCGACAGAGTTGCCGTCACTATCGCACGGTGCGTCGTGAAAAGGTTAAAAACACACCAGAAATTTTGTTAAAAATCTTTCTTCTGTAAATTCTTAGATCAGATGAAAAATATCAATATCTTTCAGAAATTCAAAAATCACATCAGGTGGCACATCTCTGCGAGTATGGAGGCGGTACCATGACGTATTTGGGTGTACTTGTGTATAGGGGAGCTGGAAAGAACTTCATGGGAGTAATGCTTCTACTAGTGGGGCATTCCTGTCTAAGCAGTGGCTTTCAAACAAGTTGTCTTAATGGGCACTCTTGCCTTAGCAATGACTTTCAAACAACTTGTCTTAACTCTCCTCATACCACCAGCAGTAGCTACCACTGATGACGTTTCCTATACCTGCGCGCCAAAGGCAGTAGCTTCCGCCGAGAAGCACGCGGCACACACTAAGCTAATTGTAAAGCTGATATCACTTCCCCTGGACAGCCTAGCGCATGTGCACTTGAAGTAAACATGTCTACTTCCTTTGTCTGCAATTTCAAACGGCAAAACAACTCAATGGAAATTTTTTGAATTTTCTAAAAAAGCAGTTTCTGTGATGAAGTTAAGTGAAGCATTACTAGCTGAACTGTTCAGTGACTTTGGGAGTAATGAGTATTTTGAAGAATTTACAGTGGAGAAATGTTTTGAGGCGACAAAGAGAAGAGTGCTGAAAGAAGAACATGTGGCTGAACTGATCGATTCTGATTCGGAAGAAGATGATGAAGCAATAGGCGACCCGAAAATTTTACGTTACCTAACAATCACCACCATCTACAGCAGCAATAACGTTACCACCCAAAACGCATTATACACTTGAAATTAAATCAATGTCAGAACAATTTACATGCATTTCTGCATAATTTCACCAAACCTCATGGCAATTCAATTAGAACTGTATTTTCTGGAATTCTTTTTTGTAACGTTGGTGATAAAATTCTGAGTCAGTAAAAAAATACTTGGTTTCCATGTACAGAAACAGTACTAAAATACTTGGTGTGGGAAGAGTTAATGGGGCACTCCTGTCTAAGCAGTGGCTTTCAAACAACTTGTCTTTATTAATGGGGCACTACTGCCTAAGCAGTGGCTTTCAAACAACTTGTCTTTAATTAATGGGGCACTACTGCCTAAGCAGTGGCTTTCAAACAACTTGTCTTTAATTAATGGGGCACTACTGCCTAAGCAGTGGCTCTCAAACAACTTGTCTTAATGGGGCACTACTGCCTAAGCAGTGGCTATTAAACAACTTGGATTAAGTTAATGGGGCACTCCTGCCTAAGCAGTGGCTATTAAACAACTTGTCTTAAGTTAATGGGGCACTCCTGCCTAAGCAATGGCTTCCAAACAACTTGTCTTTAATTAATGAGGCACTCCTGCCTTGTGCATCTCCAGTCCCATCCGAAGGCTGATCACCAACATGGAATATCGGCAGCCTGTAAACAGTTTTCACCGACAGGCATGCTGACTGATGTCACAGAGGATGCTCATGGCTGCGGTTCACATATTTATGACACGAAGAGCAAAGAGTTATTTCCCTTCCCTATCATGTTAGGGTGGAATCATTCACCATAAAAAAGGTTCAAGTTCTCAAAGCCTATCAGCTGTAAAAGACAGTGAACTGTCACAGGGCATGATGGCAAGTAGAGCCCATCCCACTCCTTTTGCAACCTTTAACCGTCCCAGTACTGAATCTGGTGCTCATCTACCGCTGGGTTGATAGAGCCCAAAAAATCCTACCCCACGTGTTTTGACCTCACAACTTTCAACTCCGCAGGCAAATGCTCTAATCATTTGACTACAGGACCCTCTGTTACCCACAATGTTCCATTTAAGTTCTTTGAAGGGATATCATATTCTGTGTCATAGTGGATTCATTCACCATGTTCCATTTACACTCTTGTAGGGAAACGATTCAGATCATGGTGGAATAGAGGAAGATGGTATTTCATGTCAGGTGGAGTCATCACCATCTTCTGCAAGACTGTCGAGAGGGAAATGGTATTTCATGTCATGGTGAATGTATTCACCATCTTCCGCATGGCTGTTGTGAGGGAAATAGCATTACATGTCATGGTGGAGTCATTCACCATGTTCCATGTAAACGTATGAAAGGGAAATGATACTTCCTAACATGGTAGATTCTCTCACCATGTTCCATTTCATACTGCTGACAGGAAAATCTTTCCATATCAAGGTGATTCATTCATCAAGCTTTCTAAAGCTTGCTCAAAACAAAAGGAAACGTTTTATGTCACTGTGGTTGGATTCATTCACCATGATTGACCTGGTCTGTTAGAAGAAAAAGAAACACCCGAAGGTGCTGGGGTGGACCCAGAGAAGCACTGTCTTCACCTGCCTTTAGAGCAGTCCTGTACCACCCTTGGAGGCCTGCGCTGTGTTGACGATGGGTACAGGGTACTGTTAACCTTTAGCAAGCCACATTCGTCAGCGGAAACTTCTGCCTACAGCCATAGTTTTTGGGTGACTGAAAAATCTGCACACTTACCTTCTTCAAATTGCTGTAATTTCTTTTCTATTGTTTGTACAGTTATGAAATTTGGTGTGAATGTAGAATGAATAAAGAACATGCTGATACCAACTACTGTGTTTTGTGTATGCTTTGATTATGAAAAAAAAAACTGACATGCCTAATGGGTATTTTCGAGTCATGGAGCCCTGGAGTGCACAGGGTCTTGCTATCATCTCTCAGTTCCCCATCACCTGCCCATTGCCACTCAGCCACAACATTCTCAATATCTTCACAATTCAACCCTAAAAACTCTTAATTAGAGTCTGAGTCGAAAAACACCTCCTGCAAGAATTGCTAATCATCAGTGTCCATGTTGAAATTTTACTCCAAAACTTCGACAAAGTTTGAAAATCCACGGTAAACAAACCCCAAAGAATATGGCACTCATGCATGAAGAAAGAGACCACAGAAGTGACTCGGCAGCAATGCAGTGTCTCCTCCCAAGGGTTGCCTCATTTTACACCGGCTGCTCCCTGTGGATTGCCGGTGCCGGGGCTGCAGCAGGAAGGGCTGGGCTGTGGCTCTGGCCAGGGACTTGGAATGAGCAGTGTGGGTGCAATGCCACTGAGGTAGCACAGAAGTTGGGACAGCTCAAAAAAAAAGAAAAGAAAACTCATTCTGTTTGATGAACAGCCTGGGGAATGATTAGAGCCACATTAAAATGGACATTCCTGCGACATGCTATATTTTGGGAGAATGAAAGTATCCATCATCTTATAAACTTTGAGACAATTTCTAGCCACCAGGAAGACACTCTTGCTTCAGTTTGTTCCGATTTGAATTACTATAGCCACTCAGGGAAACATCATACCCCCTATGACGGTACAAAGTTTGTTTCTTGCGGACACTTTGTACCGTGAACCAACATTCAAAGTGTCCGCAGAAATCCTGTGGACACTTTGTTCCGCGAGGTGACATATAACTTACAAAAGCGGAACAAAGTGTCCACAGCCGTTTCAGCCTCAGTGTGAGTGGGTGAATGTACACGTACACTCCCATGCGCGTGCATGCGTGCGTGCGTGTGTGTGTCTGTGCGTTGTTGCACAAAAAAGTACTCAACAAATTTTAAACAATTCTTTTTTTCAATTAAGATGCACACACACACACACACACATGTGCGCGCGCCGTGCGCACGCACACACGCACGCACATGGGAGTGTACGTGCACATTCACCCACTCACACTGAGGCTGAAACGGCTGCGGACACTTTGTTCCGCTTATGTAAGTTATATGTCACCTCGCAGAAAAAAGTGTCCGCAGGATTTCTGCGGACACTTTGAATGTCAGTTCATGGTACAAAGTGTCCGCAGGGAACAAAATGTCCGCATGCGGACACTTTGTTTCTGCGGACACTTTGTACCGTCACCCCCCCCACACATAAAAAACAAAACCACACAGCCAGAGAGGAGAAAGCATACTGACATCTGTTTGCCACTGAAGATGAGGCGCTGCTGTTGAGGGGGGATTCCTTCCTTCTCCTCCACCCTCTCCTTGATGCGCTCCACCTGCCAGACAACACCACCATATTTCTCAATTTATGCGCGTTATAAACAAAACACACCACAAGCGAGGAAAATCTGTGTGCAGGTACAGATCTCTGTCATGAAATTAAGTTAAAAAACCAACAACAACAACAAAAAACCTCAAAGAAGCAAACAATAACTGAAAACAACATAAGTAGAAATCATGTGGCTGTTTCATAAGAAGACTTGCAGAGGTTTATCTAAATATGATAATCCTCCACCGACAATATATAAGATCCATGGAATTGTGCCATGTAGATTGAACCATTGGTTACACTTGCTTTGAGTTTAGAGTTGCTTTGAGTGTGTGTGTGTGTGTGTGTGTGTGTGTGTGTGTGTGTGGTGTGTCGTGTGTGTGTGTATGGTGCATGCGTGCGTGTGTGTATGTGTGTGTGGGATGTGAGTGGTGCAAGTAAGCAGACCTGAGATGTTCACACACACACACACACACACACACACACACACACACACACACACAGAGTTTGAAGGTGGGGAAGAATGCACAAGCAGATCTGACTCTGGCCACAGCTACAATATTTATCATTTCATGCAATAAGAATCAACAAACACAATAGCCATCACCACATTCCTGAAAATAGTGAAAAAAATGACAGAGCATACCTTATCTGTTGGTTCAATATCAATTTCGATCTGAAACAGAAAATAAAATCAAATTAATTCAAATGTGCAACAGAAAATGCATTTATGGTACAACAAAAATATGTGTGTGTGTGTGTGTGTGTGTGCGCGCGTGCGTGTGCGCGAGTGTGTAACCAAGGTCATGATAATCTCTCCGTGTGTTTGGAGACAAACACATTGTCATCTGGATATTAATTGTTAATTAGGTGCAGTCTATCATGACTTAACTAGGCTGACCCTGGAGAAAGGTCCAGTGACGGTGAGGAAAGACCCACTGACCACAGGGAAAGTCCTGTTGACAGTGGGAAAGACTACAACTTTGGATTCTCTCTTGAGGGCACATAAGACCGTATGGCGAAAGCTTGGCTGTGTCTGGAGTGGCACCGTCTTCATCTGTCCGTGGGCAGGGGTGGTTGGGTCTGTGGGGTGTGCTCGGCAGCTGGAGGGTGGTGTTTTTCGCGGTGGGCTCTGCAGTCATGAAATACGGGCTGGTACACCCATGGGGGATGCAACTTTAAGGCTGTTAAGAGCTGCATCCTGTAGTGTAATTTACCTCTGTTCAGGAGCAGTTATGTCCCTTGATATCTTAATGGAGTGTCCTGTGCGTGCCTGTACCCATCGTCAACACAGCGCAGGCCTCCAAGGGTGGTACAGGACTGCTCTAAAGGCAGGCGAAGACAGTGCTTCTCTGGGTCCTCCCCAGCACCTTCGGGTGTTTCTTTTTCTTAATTAGGTGCAGTCTATCATGACTACAAATTGATCCATTCATAATCTACCAAGTTCACAACTTTTGTCGGTTTATAATTTATCATTTTTGTCATGTTGGTGATGAAAAATTTCTGTTTCTAATCTAATGTTGTCACAGTGATGTTTCAAAATTATTGTGTAATGGATGTAGCCTTTTTACCATTGCCATCACGTCTATCATTATGTCATCATGTTATTATGGAGATGTTATCTGTGCAATATATGTAGTATTATCATCATTACAGCTTACATCACTGCGCACTGGTACAGATGATATAATGCTGTTGTCATCATCAATTTTTGGCAATTTGCAATTTTTAGACACAAACTACTGTTATATCGAACAATGTGTGTTCTTCCTGTAACTAATGTCTTTGAAATTAAATCATAGCTGCCAACCTTTTGGAGTCAAAATTTGTGAGTCAGTGAATGGTGGTGGCAGTCTGACTTTGAACTGAAAGCATTTCGACACAGGAATTAAACAGAACATCGATTGTCGACTATAAGAGGTTGTTGACATTCATGAAAACCATTTAGGCCTTATTCTGCAACATTTGATCTTCCTTTTCATAAATTACCTTAAACATCTTTTTTTCTTTTAGTTAATTCCTCGTTCCTTTTCTTTCCTTTGATATCTAAAATCTTGAAATCTGGACTTTCCACACTAGATTCAAGATTTGGAGAACAACTTCTAAAATGCAGAAATGCCCCACCCCCCACCATCTAAACACCCTCCAAGAAATGTGTGTGCATGTGTGCGTGCATGTGAGTTGTGTCGTCCGTGCATGCCTGCGCGTGTGTGTGTACATGTGTGAGTTTGTTTGCATGTGGGAAGGTCTTCTTTCTTTCTTTCTGCGTATGCAGGCTGATACTCCTGAGTACACTGCCTGTATAGACAGGCAGTGGAGTTTTGTGTGTATGACCATTTCTTATCCCGCCATTAAGGCAGCCATGCTTAATCTTCGGGGAAAGGAAGGAGGTCTTGAAAGGGGGAGGAATCATTAACAGCTACACACTTGCCAACAGACTTCAACATTAGATAACACAGTTCCTGTGAGCTGTCACCAAATCATGATAATTCATTTTAAATCATATTCATCATTGACATTCATATGAGATTATAAATCATTCATAATTCATTCAATAACAACACATTTCAGGTCACATCCATCTGACATCATTGTCAATGTCAGATCATGCTCAATCATTTCAGACCACAGTCATTAATTTCTTATTCCGTTCAAAGACTTCAATCAAAATCATCATTTCAAACATCAGCAAGTTTCTCCTCACTTACCTCTTTTCCAGTTAGAGTCTGAAACAGATAAAACAGAGCTAGCTTTTGAAATCATTCCTCTTCATAAGCTAACTCATCAAGCTCATATGGTAGATACCACATATATGTGGAGTTTTTCCTCATACTTCCTGTTTGGTTAAATATACTTATGTCAAACTCATGCAAGCTACATCAGTTGGTAAGCTCTGTTTGGCCAAATTTCTGTATCTTGCACAGTAATAAGATGCCCAATTCATCGTATTCTACACCATGGACCCTGATGATGGGACAGGATCAAATCTGAACCTACAAAAGACTCCTGGGTTGGATGCACATTCCCAATTAAATGCTGTGTGGCACAATGGGTAAGAGCCAAGCATGAAGTTAAATAGAACATGGACGGAGAAATCAATCATTAAAATGTGAATGAATGATTATCAATTCATCTCAAACCCATCAATAAAGATACAAAGGAGTTACAAAAGCCACCAAATGATGAAAAAATAACAGAATGTGTTGCTGTCCAGATTGGCAGGACACAATGTAAACCTCAGTGGTGTGAGCAGCAAGGCATTTGACCACTGAATGAGCTGACTAAAATGATGTGGTGTCGTCTGCTAGAGACAAAAGACAGTGGCCATAGCGCCTCATTGATGCATAAGCCATGAAAATTTGGCCAAACTGAACTTATCCACTGCCGTAGCTTGCAAGAGGTAAACATGGTACAGTAAGCAATGCCAAACTTGGAAGTTAGATCACTTGTACTCATTCAACTGTATACTTCAAGTTATTCTCAAAGGCAAGTTTAAAATCATGTAAACTTTGTGATAAAAGCACCATCAACAGGGCTGCCACTGGACTAATGCGAAAAACTGATTCTCAAAATTTTTCAATACACCTACAAGGTGGGAGTGGAGCAAAGTGGGAAGAGGGGAGAGGGGGACTTCAACTAGGTAATAATGTGCTGAAAAAAGCCTAAAAAGAGTGGCCTTCTTACACCAAGTTTTGTTCTTGATTCCTTGTTCATTACATTTATCAAGCCAAAGCAACTTCCAGTTAATCTTCACTCTTGACTTGAGTGTTCTAGTACTTTCGGTCTAACTCACTAAATTTGAACACACTGTCAATGTCTTACCTGCCAACATACCAAACGACAGCAGGCAGAACAGAAATTAGGAAAGAAAGGATGTTTATGATGTCAAAATCAGGTTTTGACCCATCTTCATGGGATCACTTTTTACTGTGCCAAAGCCAACATGTGCTTCATTGTTTCCCAGATGAAATCCTCACAAAGAAAAACAACTGGACCCACCAAGGGACAATGTTGACAGGAATTAGTCTACTATCTGAGACTTCCCTTTAAAAAAAAAAAAAAATTCCTAAGGAACTCTCATAAGTTCACATGGAAAGCACACACCGGGACAGAAAAAGCTGGAGGAAATTTTTCCATGCTCTGAACTGAACAGCAAAAAATTTTGCTGGGTCAGATTTCTGGCCTGAGTCTGTGTAAAGTGGCACCACAAGATAAGATTTTAAACAGAAATGTTATGTCACCTGAATTGTGACTGAGCACTTCACTGACTGTCCTGTCTGCACTTTCAACTGACTCATCGTAACAGAACTCCCACAGCAGACGCAGAGAAGACAAGACTGAACATCCTAAAAAAAATTTTCAACAAGCAACACAAGCACAGGCAAGGTGTGACCAGGCACTACTGACAAAAGTGGATAAATGGTATCTCTTTTATTAAGTGCCACTGCCAGACTAAACTGGAAGCTGATCAGTTCCCATCATAATCTTCTGTTTGACATAATCTGAAACGCTGAAAGACTAAATAGATATGTGCCATTATTGTGGTCAACTTGAATGATCAGAACTTTCCGGCAAATTGGCATATCAACAGCATCTACCGAACATAAAAAGAATACATCTATTTCACATGAAACTAGTTCCACATGGGCCACACAACATGCAACATCTATCTATAGCAATACACTGCTAGAATTTAGTAGAAACCTCATAAAATCCACAGATACATACATGGAGGATTAAAAAAATAAAAACCAAAAACTCTGTTTGGGAACCATTTTGCACTGGTCAACAAAAATAAATGAGAAGGTGGTTTCTGTCAAAGTTAACGTGACATAAATTCACTGACCAGTAGGCATCTACAGCACATATGAAAATGGAAACCCAGTTATTTCTGAAGGATAACATACACCATACAGGCTGTTAAACTAGAAGATGATTAGTAGAAAGAAACTCGTGGAGAGCGTGGCAGCAGAGAGTCCTCAGAAGAGAAGCCCCCTTCAAGCAAGTGTTTCGGCCCTTATCTCCTGACACTCTAGGGGGGTTGGGCCACACCCGGTTCATGACTCCGGATGTCCCTCTGCTGCCCCCCTTTTTTTTTCCCCCATCTTGGGACGAGCCATGGCTGGGATTCGAACCCATGACCCTCTGGACATGCTCATTTTCTACTTAATGACTCGCGCTTTAACCACTGAGCCACAGGGACACCTGATATTTGTAGGGAAATTAAGCCTTATGAAGTTCACTTTTGTTCCTCCTTGACCAGATCCAGCTTGAACACCTCTCTGCCGCTTCTGCCATTGCTTTCAGGGCTCTGGTTTTTTTTCCTTCCCTGCAACTGACAGCCGTTTCATGAGGCTGTATGCAGACGTTCCTACAAATCCCCTAGCTCCAATTTCTGCAGTGAGGACTTTGACCTGATAGCCTTCTCTCCTCAGGCTGTTTGCCAGATCAGCATACTTTTCAGTATTGTAGATTTGAGCTGCCTCCATTCTGTTCTCATATGGCACCGTGCGCTCGATCATGATCAGCTGCTTGGTTGACTTAGAGTGGACTACTATGTCTGGTCTCATGCCACTCTTGCTGATGATCTCTGGGTGACTCTTCCATTCTGGGAGGTCTGCAGTGCACTCCCAGTCATCTGCCCCATCCAGCAGACTCTGCCTGCATGTTTCGAGTGGCACTGTTGTTCTTGGCCATGATTTGCTGCCTCCTGCTGTGAAGAATGTTGCGGGTGCTTTTGGAGTCCTGATTTTCCCTTTTGTGGTGTTGGTACTAGCCCAGACTACTGTACAATCTCTTTGAGCACTTGGTTGTGCCTCCATGTGTACCTTCCTTGAGCCAGGGCTACTTTACATGAGCTTAGAACATGCTCCACCGTTTGTTTTTCATGGCAGAGGGGGCATGCAGGATCGTCTGTTTTCCCCCACTTCACCAGGTTTGCATTTGAGGGCAGAAGGTCATATGCAGATCTGAGAATGAAGCTGATCCTGAGAGGGGCCATGTGCCAAATGTCATTCCAAGTGAGACTTCTTTGGAGTGCATTCTCCCACGTTGTCCATTGCCCTTGCTGGCTCTGCTGGACTGCTTTTTGGAGTCTTTTTTGGTCGTCTTCTTTTCCCATCTCCTGAATCATCATGTCTCTTTTGGCTTTTCCTTTGGCCTTTGACCACCATTCAGTTTTGGTCACCTCCAGTCCTTGTCTGTTGGTCTGTGTGTGTCCTGTTATTTCTCTGATCTTGAGACTTTCTTTTGCAGAATCCATCGCCTCTTGAACTTTCCATTTTCTGCCCGTCTTCAGCTGGGGCTTGATTGCTTCTACCACCTTGTCTCCTGAGTCCTCCAGCATGCTTTGAAGTCTGATCTTCCCTGCTTTGTATTCCTCCAGGATGGATTTCAGTGGTAGTTTGAGCTTTGCTTGGCGACAGTACAGCGCGATGTCTGTCAGACAGGGTGGGACACCAAGCCATTTCCTTGTGAACTTGTTGATTTTGGCTTCCATTGCTTCCACTGTGCTGGTGCAGATGTCGTATATCATCAGAGGCCATAGGAGCTTTGGTATCAGCATGAACTGCAGACACCAGACCTTGTATTTGCCAGGGAGCCCACACTGGTCAATGGTCTCCAAGCCTTCTTCCGCCATCTGCTTGGTTTCTTTTGCTCTTTGTGTGTCTTTCAGCGTATACCATCTTCCAAGGCTCTTGACTGGTTCTTCTGTGACTGTTGGAATGGCCTGGTTGGCAACACTGAAGACCACAGATTCGGCCACTTTTCCTTTCCTCAGTGAGAGACTCCGTGATTTCTTTGGCTTGAACTTCATTCTGGATGAGGCAACTATGTCGTCCAGCCTCTCCAGCACATGACGTGTCTCGTCTTCTCTGGATGAAATCACTGTAGTGTCATCCATGAAGGCCTTGAGAGGAGGCATCTTGTATCCATCGCCTAGGTCTGTTTGTCTCGCGTTGTTTGTTGCTGCTTTCAAGATGAGTTCCATTGCCAGCATGAACTGTATCGGGGAAATTGCACAGCCCATTGCAATGCCCACTTCCAAGTTGATCCAATCAGTTGTGTACTCCTTGGTAGAGAACCGCATTGAGAAGCCATTGAAGCACTTCTTGAGCATGTCGCGGATATTCTTTGGCACATGGTACATCTCAAGAGCCAACTGTATCATCTCATGGGCACAGATCCATATGCGTTTGCCAGATTAAGCCACACTACGTCCAGGTCTCTCTTTTCTGTTTTTGCTTTTTGGATTGCGTCCCAGATCATTGTGGCGTGTTCTACACAGCCAGCCACGCCTGGGATGCCACCTTTCTGGACTGACACATCCAAGTACTTGTTTTCCATCAGGTACTTGGTCAGCCTTGCTGCCATGACAGAGAAGAAGATTTTCCCTTCGACGTTCAGTAGTGATATTGGCCTGAACTGGCTGATGTCACTTGAGTTTTGCTCTTTGGGGATGTACACCACCATCTGCCGTCATCCACTGGCCGCTGATCTTCTGGTTTCTCCAAGCCGATCGCAGCAGCCTGTGGAGCCACTCCAGCACCTTGGGACATTTCTTGTAAAGCTGGTAAGGTATTCCGTTTGGCCCTGGTGATGATTTGGCTCTGGCTTTGTCGACCACCTTCTTGATTTCCGCCAACGTTGGAGGCTTGCCATTGAACTGTTCCTCAGGGTTGGTTGGCCACACCAGACCTTGAATGTCGAGTGGTGCTTTGCTCTGTGAGTCAGAGTATGTTTTCCTCAGATGCTGCTCAAGAACTCCTTTGTCCACACTTAGGGTCCCAGATTTTGGCGCTCAAACAGTGTTCTGGCAAACTGGAAGGGGTCTCTGAAGAAGCGCTCTTGTGTCTTCTTCTTTTTGCTCTTCCTCTTCCTCGCAGATTCCGCTTTGCTGAGGGCGCTGTGTTTTTCTTTCAGGTCTTCCCACAGTTTTTCCAAGCCTTGTTTTTCAGCTGGCAGTGCGGTCTTCATTTGTTTCTTGAGGTTGTTCTTTTGGACTCTGATCTTGTCCATCTTTTCTTGGCGTCTGGGTTTCTTTGGAGGTGTTTTCTCTTTGGGTAGTTTTACTCCATAGGCGTCTCTACATGTGGCATACACAATGTCCCCATATGTGGCTAGTTTGTGTTCCAGGGTGCTTTTCCCTATCAGTGCATCGAGTCTTTGGACGATTTTTGCATCCAGTTTCTCCCAATCTTCAGTTTCGTTTGCTCGTGGCAGGTTGAGTTTCAGGCGCCTGGCATCGAGGGCCTGTGCAAATTCCTCATCCGAACCAACAGCGTGGATGTCCTTGGCACTGTGGTTTAAATCCTGGCCTTGGTCTTCTGACGTCTTATCTGCTGATGCAGTGCGCTGCTGCTCATTCAGATGAGTCTTCACACATCCCATCTTTGTTCTGTGGATCTTCATGCCACAGGTGGTAGCGAAACGCTTTCCACAGACTCATGGATATTCCATTTGGTCCATGTTCATAGTCCGTTTGGGATTTGCAGTCGTGATTGGTTGAGCACACGATGGATTCATCATTCTCTCCCTCTTTCGGTGAATCCTGGGAGCATCTTTTCCTTTTATTCTTAGTAGCCACATGTTTAAGGCAAAGTGGGGAGCCAGCCCACAGAGCCCTTGGTTCTATTCCCGGAAGTCAATGGTTTACCCATGCATCAGTAGAAACTCGTGATTAGAATATACCAAGAAAAAAGTGTATATTTCATGATCCCAAAATCCAGATGGCTTTATATTTGTTACATCGCCATGGTTTTCTTTCTACAAGTGCCAGTAGATTTACAGACATTTTCATTTTCTTATTCATAAACATAACTGGAGACCGAGTCTGAATGCATTACAAAAGACATTTTGTCCTTTTGTCAGTCCGCGTGTGTGTGTGTGTGTGTGTGTGTGTGTGTGTGTGTGTGTGTGTGTGTGTGTGTGTGTTTGTTTGTGTGTGTGTGTGTGTGTGTGTGTGTGTGTGTGTGTGTGTGTGTGTGTGTGTGTGTGTGTGTGTGTGTGAGTGTGTTTGTTTGTGTGTGTCAGAGAGAGAGAGAGAGAGAGAGAGAGAGAGAGAGAGAGAGATGTTTACCCTTTTCACAGTATCTGGTAACAAAAATCAGTATTTAATACAAAATCATGTCTAACACTCATTTTTCTCCTTTGTATAAAATGATACCATTGTATTCCAAGGAGAAAACAGTTCTTACCAATAGCTTTTAGCAGTCAGATACCTTTTCATCTTTTTGTTAACTTTCAGTCATAGTTATATCATTTCTGTTTCAAGCCCGTAACTTATTCAGTAAGTAATCATACATATAATCATGCACCTATATAATCATCTTCATTTTGTAAAACTTTGCATTACGAGCTACACTGATCATCATAAGAAGTAAAACTAGCATGTATCCAAAACCTCAACTTCACTGGGGTGACGACCATTAATTCTGTAGTCTAATAATGGATCTACAGCCAGACCTATTTACCTTATGTTAACCTTCTCAGAAATCAAGATTAGAGACTCTCAGTAAACCAATCAGTTATCAATTATCCTAATTTTGAACAGCTGTTTGTTGTTTGAAATAGCTCACTCTCCTCTCTCTCTCTTTCTGTGTGTGTGTGTAATGTACATGTGTGTGCATGTGGTGTGTGTGTGTGTGTGTGTGTGTGTGTGTGTGTGTGTGTGATAGAGAGAGAGGGGGGGGGTGAGAGTGAGAGGTGAGATGTGTATGTGTGTGTGTGTGTGTGTGTTCATATTGCTGAATGACGATTCGGTTACAGAACAATTCATTCTGTGCAAAAATCTTCAGAAATTGACATCGACAAAGCCAACTTGATCAAGTTCAAAATTTGGTTTTGCGGCCTCCTGACTTTCAAAACTTGTGACGAAGCCTTTTCGATTCTTTTGTGAAATTACTGACCAACAAAGCTTGCTTTGATTAAAAGTGTGAGATTGGTCAACGCAGTACAAAAATTTGGTTAACTTTTTATTCTTGTGAATTGCCATCAACAAAGCTTGACTGAAGTGTAAGTCTGGTCAATTCGGTACAAAAATTTGGTTAACCTTTTATTCTTGTGAATTGCCATTTAAATGTTCTTAGTTTTCATGGAAATAAACATGACTGTCAAGTTCTGCCAAATTGTGCCGACTAATGATTGTGGCAGAGATGTACAAAACTGGTGACCTACTCGTTTTTGAGTGAACCAGTATTTTAGGAAGAAGAAGAAGAAGACAATAAATGTCAGCAATAGTCTTTGGCAACAAACAAATGACGGTATATTGACCTCATCAAGTTCTGATATCACGGGTTGAGGATCTGCCAAATTGTAATAGATTCACAAGTACGCAGATTTTCCTCCCTATGCTTGACAAGCTATTTTTCAATATTTAATTAAAAAATAACGTACTGCTGTACTTTACAGATTTTTTTTGTAAAGAGTGACCTGTAAACAGGTCACAGAGAGAGAGAGAGAGAGAGAGAGAGAGAGAGAGAGAGAGAGGGTGGGAAAGACAGACTGACACACACCGCAAGAGACATGGAAAGTGACAGAGAATGCCCTGAATACTTTCTGATGCAACTTTAAGTTGAAGTTTAACAAACTGAATAAAAACAACAGAAGAAACGTTCGTGTTAATATCATTTAATATTAAATTTAAACATGAGTAACGGTCCTGGAAATAAGGGACAATTTTAGCCTGGTGGTCCTTGGAATGGGACCCTTTCAGTGCAACAACCGTGGGGAATCCTACATTTGTCTTGAGCTACGTACTGAAGCGTTACTTTGCTCTCTGTTTTGAGGCTATTTAGCAGCCTTCTGCCAAGTTCTGGTGATTTTGGCCCATTCACTTGTGTAGAAATAGAATTATTCAGAACTGGTGCACAAATCACTTGACTTGATTCAACGTTTGAGGCCCTTTGGGGGCCTGGTCGTTGGTCCTAGCTTACTGGCTTAAGTTTTCACATGCGTGGGAATATACATGTCCCCAACTTAAGTCGGACACTCTGGCTCGTAAACTGTCTTTAGTTGTTTCCAGTGTTGGTCCAAATGACTTTTGAAAGCATTCAGCGAAGGGGCTGAGACCACCGTGTCTGGCAAACTCTGTGGGAAAAAAAATTTGATCTGATAATTATTCTTGGTCTCTGCTTCTGCAGTTTCAGAGAGAATTTCCCCTAAGGTCAGTGGTAGTAGCTAATTTGAAGACAGGAGCACTTACTTTGTAGTAACATGCGCGCTGGTGACCTACTCGTTTTTGAGTGAACCAGTATTTTAGGAAGAAGAAGAGCCGTTCAGATATTTAAAGACTTCAATAATATCGCCTCTGAGACGTCTGTGTTCTAAGCTTGGTAATTTTAGTACCTTTTGTCTCTCTGAGTAAGGCCTGTCTTTCAAATGACTGAGGAGTCTGGTTGCTCGGCGCTGCACATCTTCTAATTCTCTGCAAAGCGTTTTCTGAGACTTATCTTCTTTCGTTCATAGATTATTATTCTTCCGTCGAGTCTCCACAATCAACAGGCTGATTATTATTCTAGACTTACATGAATAGACACATAATGACAAGAAAAAGAAAACCATGATGATTTAACCAGAGGTTTTACCTTGACTTTGATAAGCATTTTGTCGCTGCTTTGTCTTATCTTCTCCGATCGACTGGCGTTTGGTAGAAACTCGTCATATGCTATTTTCCGGTTATTGTATACTGCAATTTAATTGGCTGTGCAAGAACTTCCGGCTTCCTGTGTATGCGCACATTGGCTGTGCGGCAAATAGCGTCTTACAGTTATCTAAAAATAAATTTTCAATTAAAAGCAAATAAATAGATGAACACCACACACACACACACACACACACATATATATATATATATAAACTATCTTTTAACTTCTTTTAACTTGTTTTAACTAATGTTGCTCCCCAAGGGGTTGAGCACTTAAAAAATTGTTTTAGGCATTTTAAATATACTGATATATATATATAATATATATATATATATATATATATATATATATATATATATATATATATATATATATATATATATATTATATATGACAAACACAAAAACTTTCATTGTTGTTAAACAGTAGACAAGTGGGGTATGTTTTGCTCCTTAAGGAAACCTAACACAGAGTAACTTTTATTCAAGACTGGCACAGCCTTTTAAACTTGAATAAAGTCAGACAAATACGCCCTGATGAGTCCCGACCCAGCGGGCGAAAGGCCTCGAGCAGGCAATACAAATATATCTGCCTTCAAAAGGGATTGCGATGGTTCCCTTATGCATCTAGTGAAGAGTTTTCATACCTGTAACATATATGTTTTTTTTTAATTTCATGTTCCCAGTTTCTCCATCTTCAAACTCCCCTCTCCCCTTCCCTCAAGTCCAAATCTTTGCCAGGTCATTAGTATGAAGACAGTTCAGTTGTTGGCCTGCGCTTGTTTTTCCCCCCACTATTAGATTGTTCGTCTATGTATTTGTCTGACTTTATTCAAGTTTAAAAGGCTGTGCCAGTCTTGAATAAACTGTTTATCGTTTACTGTTCCCTACCTCATTTCATTTCCGATTTTGCTTTGATTAAATTGAGGTTATTTGTATTTGTTTCTGTCCGTCTGTGTGTTTGTCTTTTGATCTCCCTTGCATCTTTGGGTGGATCCTCAGGCGTAGGCTCAAAGACTGTCCCCTACATTATATATTATTTGCACAATGTCTTTAGTTTTACACAGCAACTTTTTTCCTCCCCACACTTTCGTTTGGTTGCATTTACTACTTTTCGCTGGCTGCTTTGGGGTGCTATTGGATTCTTTTTTGCACCCATGGTGGTGAGAACACCACAGTATTATGGACTGTGGTGTGTCTCTATTTGACGCCGGGAGCGCAGACACAACCAGCCGTGTCTCCCTGATGAGTCCCGACCCAGCGGGCGAAAGGCTTCGGAGCAGGCAATACAAATATATCTGCCTTCAAAAGGGATTGCGATGGTTCTCTTATGCAGCTAGTGAAGAGTTTTCATACCTGTAACACATATATAATTTTTTAAATTTCAAGTTCCCAGTTTCTCCATCTTCAAACTCCCCTCTCCCTCCCCTCAAGTCCAAATCTTTGCCAGGTCATTAGTATGAATTCAGTTCAGTTGTTGGCCTGCGCTTGTTTTCCCCCCACTATTAGATTGTTCGTCTATGTATTTGTCTGACTTTATTCAAGTTTAAAAGGCTGTGCCAGTCTTGAATAAAAGTTACTCTGTGTTAGGTTTCCTTAAGGGAGCAAAACATACCCCACTTGTTTACTGTTTATCGTTTACTGTTCCCTACCTCATTTCATTTCCGATTTTTCATTGTTGTTGTCTTCCGGTACTTATTTATATGATTAAATAGATAATTCACGTGATATTATTTCGTGTTGTATGCGGATGGTTTTTTTCCCCCTTTGTTTCTCTCTTTTTGTTTTCATGTCTTTCATCCATTCTTTCTTTCTTTCTTTCTTCTTTAAAAATTGAAGAATTCATTTTTTAAAAAAATGTCAATCGGTATTTTGCTGCCAACTAAAGACAAGATACATGTTACAATCTTCATGTCGTTTCATCGTCTGTAAACGCTTGAAACCGGTTTATTTGGAAGAAGAAGAAGAAGAACAACAACAACAACAGCAATGACAACAACACAACAACAAACACAAGAAGAACAAGAACAAAAACAGCAACAACAAAAAGAGCAATACCAACCTCCGTGTTGTAGTGGTTAGTGTTGAGGATTCCCAATTGGGAGGTTGTCGGTTCGAATCCCATCAGAGCTACGTGGATTTTTTTGTGTGCCCTAGTTGGCCGCTACCCAGAGCTGAGTTTGCTACTGGCTCAGTTGGGAAGAATGGGACCACACAGTCGAGTTTTTTTTTCCTCCCCTACTAAATGGATGGTCTCTGAGAGTGTTGCTTTAATTTCCTGACCACCACCACAGGATTCTGTATCTCTCGGGCCTGGTTGACGCTGGGGTACATCATGAAAGTAAACATAGAGTACAGCCCTGTCATGCAGTCTCAGACCGGAATGGAAAACATCCACAGTCAGCATTAAAAAAAAAAAAAGTGTCAAATTCTGTGGCCCTTCATGCCTTAAGCTCAAGGTGACTTCAGTTTCGATGTCCTCTCTGCATCTATGGGCTTGGTCGGCAAATTCATGGGGTTGTTCTTTGATGCATGTGGGGGCACAGTCGGCTCCGCGACAAAGCAATTCTTGTCGTAGACGTAGAGCTCAGCAGGTGGTGTCCTGCATATGTTGGATTACAACAGGCACAACTGAATCCCACCAAAGTGACTGGGCAGCAGTGCAGTGTCTCCTTAGGTGGGCTGCCTCTTGGTGACACAGTGCTGTCTGTGGATTGCTAGCACTCGGGCTGTGGTAGGATAGGCTGTACAACAACAGCAGGGGCAGGAGGGATGGTCTGTGCAACAACAGCAGGGGCAGAAGGGATGGGCTGTGCAGGAACAGGAGGGATGGGCTGTGCAGGAACAGGAGGGATGGGCTGTGCAGGAACAGGAGGGATGGGCTGTGCAACACCAGCAGGAGCAGGAGGGATGGGCTGTGCAGGAACAGGAGGGATGGGCTGTGCAACACCAGCAGGAACAGGAGGGATGGGCTGTGCAACACCAGCAGGAGCAGGAGGGATGGGCTGTGCAACACCAGCAGGAGCAGGAGGGATGGGCTGTGCAACACCAGCAGGAACAGGAGGGATGGGCTGTGCAACACCAGCAGGAGCAGGAGGGATGGGCTGTGCAACACCAGCAGGAGCAGGAGGGATGGGCTGTGCAACAACAGCAGGGGCAGGAGGGATGGGCTGTGCAGGAACAGGAGGGATGGGCTGTGCAGGAACAGGAGGGATGGGCTGTGCAACACCAGCAGGAGCAGGAGGGATGGGCTGTGCAACAACAGCAGGGGCAGGAGGGATGGGCTGTGCAGGAACAGGAGGGATGGGCTGTGCAGGAACAGGAGGGATGGGCTGTGCAGGAACAGGAGGGATGGGCTGTGCAGGAACAGGAGGGATGGGCTGTGCAACAACAGCAGGAACAGGAGGGATGAGCTGTGCAACACCAGCAGGAACAGGAGGGATGGGCTGTGCAACACCAGCAGGAGCAGGAGGGATGGGCTGTGCAACACCAGCAGGAGCAGGAGGGATGGGCTGTGCAACAACAACAGCAGGAACAGGAGGGATGGGCTGTGCAGGAACAGGAGGGATGGGCTGTGCAACACCAGCAGGAACAGGAGGGATGGGCTGTGCAACACCAGCAGGAGCAGGAGGGATGGGCTGTGCAACAACAGCAGGAACAGGAGGGATGGGCTGTGCAGGAACAGGAGTGATGGGCTGTGCAACACCAGCAGGAGCAGGAGGGATGGCCTGTGCAACAACAGCAGGAACAGGAGGGATGGGCTGTGCAGGAACAGGAGGGATGGGCTGTGCAACACCAGCAGGAACAGGAGGGATGGGCTGTGCAACAACAGCAGGAACAGGAGGGATGGGCTGTGCAGGAACAGGAGGGATGGGCTGTGCAACAACAGCAGGAACAGGAGGGATGGGCTGTGCAACACCAGCAGGAACAGGAGGGATGGGCTGTGCAACACCAGCAGGAGCAGGAGGGATGGGCTGTGCAACACCAGCAGGAGCAGGAGGGATGGGCTGTGCAACAACAGCAGGGGCAGGAGGGATGGGCTGTGCAGGAACAGGAGGGATGGGCTGTGCAGGAACAGGAGGGATGGGCTGTGCAACACCAGCAGGAGCAGGAGGGATGGGCTGTGCAACAACAGCAGGGGCAGGAGGGATGGGCTGTGCAGGAACAGGAGGGATGGGCTGTGCAGGAACAGGAGGGATGGGCTGTGCAGGAACAGGAGGGATGGGCTGTGCAACAACAGCAGGAACAGGAGGGATGAGCTGTGCAACACCAGCAGGAACAGGAGGGATGGGCTGTGCAACACCAGCAGGAGCAGGAGGATGGGCTGTGCAACACCAGCAGGAGCAGGAGGGATGGGCTGTGCAACAACAACAGCAGGAACAGGAGGGATGGGCTGTGCAGGAACAGGAGGGATGGGCTGTGCAACACCAGCAGGAACAGGAGGGATGGGCTGTGCAACACCAGCAGGAATAGGAGGGATGGGCTGTGCAACAACAGCAGGAACAGGAGGGATGGGCTGTGCAACATCAGCAGGAGCAGGAGGGATGGGCTGTGCAGGAACAGGAGGGATGGGCTGTGCAGGAACAGGAGGGATGGTCTGTGCAACAACAGCAGGAACAGGAGGGATGGGCTGTGCAACACCAGCAGGAACAGGAGGGATGGTCTGTGCAACACCAGCAGGAACAGGAGGGATGGTCTGTGCAACACCAGCAGGAACAGGAGGGATGGGCTGTGCAACACCAGCAGGAATAGGAGGGATGGGCTGTGCAACACCAGCAGGGGCAGGAGAAAGAGTGGGAGCCACAGCCAACAGACGGAAGATCTGGTATTGTGAGATAAGCAGACACAACAGACAGCATATATTGTGAGCTTATTAGAGGCAATAGACAGCATGTATTGTGAGCTTAGTAGATATAACAGACAGTATGTATTGTGAGCTCAGACACAACAGACAGCATGTAGTGAGCTTAGAACAGAACAGAACAGAGAGCTGTTATAGTGGGCGCAGCAGACACCACTGACAGCATGTCTTATGAGCTTAGTAGACACCACAGACAGCGTGTATTGTGAGCTTAGTAGACACCACAGACAGCATGTATTGTGAGCTTAGAACAGAACAGACAGCATGTATTGTGAGCTCAGCAGACACCACAGACAGCATGTATTGTGAGCGTAGTAGACACCACAGACAGCATGTATTGTGAGCTTAGTAGACACCACAGTCAGGATGTATTGTGAGCTAAGCAGACACCACAGACAGGATGTATTGTGAGCTTAGTAGACACCACAGACAGCATGTATTGTGAGCTCAGTAGACACCA
>CM031612.1:19227794-19230294 GCA_018398815.1 Conus ventricosus | reverse complement strand
GTGGACAGTTTATGATTGGAGACGTTGGTCAGAATTCTGGAAGGGAGGTAATCTGTGATAGAGTTTGCATTTAGCAAAGTGACCCGGCCGTTTCCATGGGACAGATGTCTTCAGTGGGCATGCCCAAAGCAGCTTTGCTCCATCAGTCAGCTGAACGGTGCAGTCAGAGGAGAGCATGCCAAAACATGGGGGAGAAACGGTCGATACGCCTGTAATGCAAACTGTCCACATTCCGAATGTTCATCCTGGGCGTGCCTTTTAAATCAAGTATTCAACTCTAGACCTCTTTGCTTTGCCCGTAAACTGAGAAAAGGTAACATGCATTATCTTTCCCTGATTTTCTTTTTCCAGAACAGGTCTATTTGGCCTCATCAGTTGGCTGAAGAGTTCAATCAGAAAGAGAACAGGTTTATTTATCCTCATCAGTTGGCTGAACAGTTCAGTCAGAAAGAGAACAGGTCTATTTATCCTCATCAGTTGGCTGAACAGTTCAGTCAAAAAGAGAACAGGTCTATTTATCCTCATCAGTTGGCTGAACAGTTCAATCAGAAAGAGAACAGGTTTATTTATCCTCATCAGTTGGCTGAACAGTTCAGTCAAAAAGAGGACAGGTCTATTTATCCTCATCAGTTGGCTGAACAGTTCAATCAGAAAGAGAACATGCCAAAGCACGGGTGTGAAACTGTGCACATGTAAAGCAGACACCATGTCTACAGACGGTTCGTTTTCACTTGGTATTAATATTATCAGCGATCCATTCAGATCTACATGGGTTGGGTTTGACGTGAAGTTCGTTTACTGAATGACGCATGAAGAAACTGCGCGATTATCTTAAGCCACAAACCAAGTGCCAGTATGACTGGGAAGCTACAAGACAGCAATGTTGTAACCATCAGATTTTAGAGAGGAGTGAAGATAAAGAATAATACTGGAATTCAGAGTGATTCAGTTAGAGCCAGCAATCGTCTCTAGTGCAAGAAAGGGAGTCAGAGGGGATGAGGAAATCCTTACCTCCAGACTGAGAGATCCTCATGAGAGCGAGCATTAAGGCTGTTGAGTTCAGCATTGTGGATCCCATCAGAGGGACTATGTTTTGATACTTCTTGAGCAGATGCAGTTGAGTAATGATCAACAGATGTCACTCCGTTTTCAGAGTTAAATTGTCTCTAAGTATTCTTTGAAAGGATAGAAATTTTGAACAAAGCTGGGCAGAATAAAGTGTCGTATACCAAACCGCTGACGGAGACCTCAGAGAATGAAGCCAGGTCAAAGTGGATGTCCAGGTTTAGAAAGGACCATCTTTACGGGGCTGTAGCTGGCTTCAAACTGGATTGCTGGTGTTGTCATTGATGGTTCTGCTAGATCATCTTATCCTGAAACTGTTGAACCATTCAAAGCAAAATCGGAAATGAAATGAGGTAGGGAACAGTAAACGATAAACAGTAAACAAGTGGGGTATGTCTTGCTCCCACAAGGAAACCTAACACAGAGTAACTTTTATTCAAGACTGGCACAGCCTTTTAAACTTGAATAAAATCAGACAAATACATAGACGAACAATCTAATAGTGGGGGAAAAAACAAGCGCAGGCCAACAACTGAAGTGTCTGGCAAAGATTTGGACTTGAGAAGAGGGGAGAGGAGTTTGAAGATGGAGAAACTGGGAAAATGAAATTTAAAAAAACAACAACAAAAAGTTATAGATATGAAAACTCTTCTCCAGCTGCATAAGGGAACCATCGCAATCCCTTTTGAAGGCAGATATATTTGTATTGCCTGCTCCGAGGCCTTTCGCCCGCTGGATCGGGACTCATCAGGGAGACACGTCTGGTTGTGTCTGCGCTCCCGGCGTCAAATAGAGACACACCACAGTCCATAATACTGTGGTGTTCTCACCACCATGGGTGCAAAAAGAATCCAATAGCACCCCCAGAGCAGCCAGCGAAGAGTAGTAAATGCACCCAAACGAAAGTGTGGGGAGGAAAAAAAGTTGCTGTAAAACTAAAGACATTATGCAAATAATATAAAATGTAGGGACAGTCTTTGAGCCTACGCCTGAGGATCCACCCAAAGATGCAAGGGAGATCAAAAGACAAACACACAGACCGACAGAAACAAATACCCTCAATTTAATCAAAGCAAAATCGGAAATGAAATGAGGTAGGGAACAGTAAACGATAAACAGTAAACAAGTGGGGTATGTCTTGCTCCCACAAGGAAACCTAACACAGAGTAACTTTTATTCAAGACTGGCACAGCCTTTTAAACTTGAATAAAGTCAGACAAATACATAGACGAACAATCTAATAGTGGGGGAAAAAACAAGCGCAGGCCAACAACTGAAGTGTCTGGCAAAGATTTGGACTTGAGGGGAGGGGAGAGGAGTTTGAAGATGGAGAAACTGGGAAAATGAAATTTAAAAAAACAACAACAAAAAGTTACAGATATGAAAACTCTTCTCAAAGACTGTCCCCTACATTTTATATTATTTGCATAATGTC
>CM031612.1:19210294-19217794 GCA_018398815.1 Conus ventricosus | reverse complement strand
AATGACGTCAGTACAGCACATCTCTTCGGGATTCCAAAACAGTGGAATGTCCTGCCCTGATCCTGCGCTGATCTGGAAGCCAGACTCTGAGCAAATGACGTCAGTACAGCACATCTTCTTCGGGATTCCAAAACAGTGGAATGTCCTGCCCGGATCCTGCGCTGATCTGGAAGCCAGACTCTGAGCTCCGAGTTCTGGCCTTGTCCAGGTGAAGCGCGTGACCCTGCTTGTCTCTGAGCTTAGAATCAGCTCCGTCAACCCCCATCCTGTCTGGGCTGTCCCTGTACACCGGAAGTGCTGTTCCAGAGGACTGTGGCGTCCTTCTGCCCTCGGGTGGATGGGTTCTTTGTTGTAATGCCTGGGCTTAGAAGACTTTGGCTGCTGAGGAGGTACAACGAAAGTGATATTGCCGTCTGAGTCTTGAGGGGAGACTGTTGTTGAGGAAGACCCGTGTCTGTTAGTGTGACGAGGGAAGCTCTTGTCTTCGAAAGAGAACGCCGAAGTGGTGGACGTTGGGGAGGTGGCAAATCGGTTCATGGCTTTTATTCCAGCTCGGGTCATGAACAAAGTCATCTATACGGCCCCCGAACAGAGCGGCTGAGATGGCGCTGTCACTGACAGTCCGCGGGCTGTACTGATGCATGCTCTCCGGGAGTTCATCCTGGGGCTTGGCCTCGGCCCTGTCGTGTGTGTCCATCCTGACGACTGCCCAGACCCCATGGCCGGTGGATAGGCGAAGGCTTGTCTGGACTGAACGCTTTGCCTGGGTGGGGCATGTTGCCTGTAGGGTGGGGTGGGTCTGGAATCATCTGGCTGTGGATATGGCGACGAGTGGCCTGACTGGATGTGGTGGGGAAGCCCTGAGGTCTGTCTGCTGGCATAGATCTGCCTGGACCTCGGGTCCAGTTCTTGTCCTGAACGTTGTGTAGATCCTGAACTTGACCTGGGTCCTGGCCTATCCGGGCTGGCCCTCACTAACTCCGCAGCGTGATGACTGCCGATGGACTCCGTGGACGTCAAAGCAGGAGCCAGCACACGATGTGCGTTCTCTTGGTGCTGAGGAGAGACGTCGGCAAAGATGTCTCTGACGTGGCGCCTCCTCCCTGTGTCTGCGGTGTATTCACTGTTCCTGTCCACACTGTTCTGCTGTCCGCTGACAGGATGACTGCCCCCTCTTGGAGATGCTGGCAATGCCTTGGGATCATGCTGGTTCCTCCACGAGGGAGCATGATCTCCCTCGTGAGTCGTCACCCTCCTTGGCAGGAGATGGTGACTGGGGACACGGACCTCCACGTACCAAGGACGAACGGTCTGGCCTTGGCGATTCGTGCACCCTGAGGTTCCTCCTGGAAGAGGGAGACCTTGGAGGGGGTAGGTTCACGTACTGGACTGCAGTGGCCGGAGGAGGACGTTCCCCGCGTCTTGGTGAAGAGATGTCGGGCTGAAATGTAGTACTCCACGTTGGAAGGATCGTAGTAGGGCGGGTCGTCCCACCTGCTGGGCCCATGACGGGTGGGCTTGCCGTCTGTCGTGTACTTGTTCTGGCGACTGACGCACAGCAGGTCCCACAGGGACGGCATGGTGACGCCAGGTCAGCAATCACACAACACAATGCTCGTCTGACATCATAGCGGGGTGCGTGACATGAAAACAAGAACAAACGAAGAAAAAGGAAGAAGAAGAAGAAGAAGAAGAAGAAGAAGAAGAAGAAGAAAAGAGGAAGAAGATGAAGATGAAGAAGAAGAAGAAGAAGAAGAAGAAGATGAAGATGAAGAAGAAGAAGAAGAAGATGAAGATGAAGATGAAGAAGAAGAAGAAGAAGAAGAAAAGAGGAAGAAGATGAAGATGAAGATGAAGAAGAAGAAGGAGAAGAAGAAGAGAAAAGAGGAAGAAGATGAAGATGAAGAAGAAGAAGAAGAAGAAGAAGAAGTGAAGATGAAGATGAAGAAAAAGAAGAAGAAGAAGAATGAATGAATGAATGAATGAATCTTTAATGGGTTGAGAATTAGGCTCATTGAAGGCCTTTTTACAATTCTGCCCAACAATAACTACAATTTAAAAAGTAAGGTAACATCAATTACAAAATAACATCAATATAACGATTTCATGCTTAAAATCTCTCTCTCTCTCTGTCTCTCTCTCTCTCTGTCTCTCTCTCTCTCTCACTCCCTTCCCCCCCCCCCTCTCTCTCTCTCCTCTCTCTCTCTCTCTCACCCCACACACACACACACACACACACACACACACACACACACACACACACACACACACACACACACACACACATCTCAATCAACTGCATCGTTTATCAGAATTACACTTTTTTTCTCCGTACGTATGTATAGTCAGGCTAATGTCTACGCATAGGTCAGTCATGATATCAAAAAGAAGTAACTTTACTTCATTTTTGAAGCTGATAATTGGGAAATATTTCTGTGTTTTGCTGAAAGTATTGTTCCATTCTTTACAGCCACAGAAGGAGAAACTTGTTTTGAATAAATCTAAATTACTTTAGGAATAATGAATCTGAGCGAATCATGATTGTGATGTAAATGTACTATTGATTTTAAATAATCGGGCATGCGTCATGAACAATTTTGTGCATAAGAATCAGAGTGTTGAATGTTATACATGAGTGAAGAGGCAGTATTCTATTGTACCTAAATACAATCACGCAATAGAAGGATCGATTGCTTCTGACAGCTGATCATCTTAATGGCTCGTTTTTGCAATGAACAAAGTGGTTTTAAAGTAGAATGGCGCACAATTTACCCCAGATTATAGAGCAGTAGTCTAATCGAGCCTGAACAAAAGCAAAATAATACATTTTTTCGTGAATGTTCGTTGAGAAAGTGTTTTATCTGTGACAGCTGGAACACAACAACACAGACTTGTTTGATTAGGTTATGGATCTGATCGTGCCAGGAAAGATTTTCATCGATGACAATGCCTAATAATTTGTGCTTTGCAACTTGTTTTATTGTTTTATCTTTGTACATTATTTTTAATTTTGCATTCTTTTATGACTTGTCTTTTTTGACGTCAACATATTAACATAGACTCGGTTTAATGAGGATGAACAAGCATGTCATTTGAATCACACCAGTCTTCCACTGATTTTCATGCTTGCATTTAAATGATAATTAATTTCATCGATGCTATGACTAGAGTATTGTAAAAGATGTATCATCAGCGAACAAATCACACACTGTATTTTGAATTGAAAAGGGAGATCATTTATGTAGAGGGAGACAACAGGGGACCTAAAATTGATCCCTGTGGCACGCCTCTTGGACAACAGTCTCTT
Source organism: Conus ventricosus (assembly GCA_018398815.1). Taxonomy (NCBI): domain Eukaryota; kingdom Metazoa; phylum Mollusca; class Gastropoda; order Neogastropoda; family Conidae; genus Conus; species Conus ventricosus. Next base: position 19,214,487 of record CM031612.1, on the reverse strand, counting down.
AGAAGAAATAACACCTCGTGAAAAAACAGATTGCGTACGGTTTCAACAAATAAGATCTAAAAAATGATTCCGTATTGTTGTCGACGCCGTAAACATTAAGCTTTTTTAGCAGTATATTGTGATTAATTAAATCAAAAGCCTTTGTTAAAATCAATAAACACTACCACCAACTGCTTTCCTGTTGTTGATATCTTTTTAGCCACAAATTTGTGATCCGACACAAAGCCGTTTCACATGAATGTAGTTTCCTAAATCCTGACTGATTGATATACAACATTTATGTATTCTCAATAAAAGATGATAGATGGTGATGGATAATGACGTTCTAATGGTTTTTGAGACGGACGATAGCAGCGAAATTGGTCTGTAGTTATTTGGATCATCTAAATTCCCTTTTTTGTGCAGGGGGATAATTTTTGCATGTTTAAATGCATCTGGAAAGTAATGTTTAGATAAACAATAGATTAAAGAGGTATGTAAGAGAATCTACAATATATGGTACAGATAGTTTTAATATCTTGGGACTAATTCCATCAAAGCTGTATGAACTTTTATTTTTCAAAGTTGATAGATATAAAAACACTTCATTAACAGATATTAGGGAATAGAAAACTTTGCGTGTATATTTTTTGCATCACAAAATTTCTGTAAATTCGCAGTATTAAAAATGCTAGTTTTATCTTTCCTATGTTTTAGCTTGTTACCAAATATTGGCAAAATGATCATTTAGTGTTTCTACTGGAATGGAACATTCCTGTCTTGATGAACACGGTCCCGTAAGTTTATTAATAGCTTCCAAATAGAGGCTCCGTGTGTTTATTATTTTGGACCAACTTTCTGAAAGAATCACATTTAGACTTTCTAATCATGTACTTCACAATGTTGCGTTTTCTCTTATACTCTTTGTCATGAGCCTACACTTTTTAAATCATCCCTCCGTCCATGGCATTTAGAATATCCTGAGTGAGCCAGACAGGCAGGATATCTGATTTGACTCGCCTCTGGATCAATGGGATGTGTTTGTCGACAATATTCAGAAAGTTCTCGTCCAAAAGGCAAGGGCATCATCTGGATCGGTGTAGCTATAGATGTTTGCAAAAGGCGAGGAAATGAGATCAGATTGAAAAGCGTGTAAGTTGAAGTTTTTGAATGAACGAAATGTGATTACCAAATGACTTGCCTTTGGAACTTTAAAAACCCTTTCTGTTCCAAGTTACGCAAACAGCATTGTGGTCACTTGCACCAGTAGGCGGTACACATATTTCTGCAAGTAGCAGCAATGTTCGACGAATATATGTGGTCTATAAGGGTATAGATTTTGAAGTAACTCTAGTCGGTAAAGAAATGCACTGATGAAGATAATATGAATTAGCAATGTTGGACCATTGGGAACAAGACTGAAACAGATCTATATTGAAATCTCCCAATAATAGTATTTCTGTTTTCAAAAGCCATACTGTGTCCATCATCTCACAAAAATCGTTATACCACTAGACTTACTTTTAGGATGTCTGTATACAAAATCCGACAAAATTGACGCTAATGTCTTACTTTTCGACTGAATTTCAAGCCACGTTATTTTCAATTATTTTGTGACAAAGATCATTACGAATTTTGTATGGGACATCTTTTTGGACGTAGACAGCAATACCTGTTTCAAGAATATATTTCAGGATTTCTCCGGACTATTGAGTATCCAGGAATGGATATTGAATTGTCACCAACGCGGCTGTTTGTCCATGCCTCAGAAAATCCAAAGACATGGAAAGGTTTATGATTATTATGAATGATTTTTGATACGTCAGACATTTTGTTTATGAGATGACAAATATTTAGGTGACCTATGCGCAGACCGTCATTGACGGCCAGTCTGATACATTCACATTGGTTGACATTAGTGAAAGGAGGAAGCAGCGCTACCTGGAGGTATACAAAATTACCACGTGAAATAGAGAGATACGGAAATGATCAGTTCAGAATAATTATAGTTCAAATAAGTGCATTGGTCATCTCATGGCTCACAATAGACACTCAAGTTATAGGGAAGTCCTGATGATTGCTAATGAGTGAATAACATGCAATCCGAACCCCTACTAAATAAGAGAATTAATTTGGGGGTGGGGCTTCAGAGGGGGAAAGCAGTCTGCTGAGTAACAGAGAGGCAGGCTGGAAAAGGGAGTTGGATGTCCGGGAAATAGGTCAACATTCATATTTTTGGTGGCCAAGACTTGAGTCACAGAACTGATTTTCTTGGTCTAAATTGTGACTGTCGTTTCTCTGTTTGATGACCGCAAGTAGATGTTGTAGCGCCGCCCCATACGGCGAGGGGACGTCTGTTTGAAACACACGGTGAGCGGCGGCTACAGGATTGTCATGGTGAGCGGCAGCTGGACGGTAGTCATGGCGAGGGCGCCTGCATGGTGATCACTGTGAGCGGCGCCTGCACCGTAGTCACAATGAGCGGCGCCTGCAGGGTAGTTACGGTGAGCGACGCCTGCAGGGTAAAAGTTACGGTGAGCGGCGCCTGCAGGGTAGTTACGGTGAGCGGCACCTGCAGGGTAAAAGTTACGGTGAGCGGCGCCTGCAGGGTAGTTACGGTGAGCGGCGCCTGCAGGTAAAAGTTATGGTGAGGCGCGCCTGCAGGTAGTTACGGTGAGCGGCGCCTGCAGGGTAAAAGTTACGGTGAGCGGCGCCTGCAGGGTAGTTACGGTGAGCGGCGCCTGCAGGGTAAAAGTTACGGTGAGCGGCGCCTGCAGGGTAGTTACGGTGAGCGGCGCCTGCAGGGTGTTACGGTGAGCGTGTCTGCAGGGTAGTTACGGTGAGCGGCGCCTGCAGGGTAGTTATGGTGAGCGGCTGCTGCAGGGTAGTTACGGTGTGTGGAGGCTGCATGTAGTCATGGTAAGAGGAGGCTGTAGGGAAGTCATGGTTGGCGGATGCAGGGTAGTTATGACGATCGGAGGCTGCAGGGTATTCAGGATGAGGGGCGGATGCATGATAGTCAGAATGAGGGGCGGATGCATGATAGTCAGGATGAGGGGCAGATGCATAGTAATCATGGTGAATTGCGGATGCAGGATGATCAGGGTGAGCGGCGTTTAGTGGAAGGTCATGACAGGGTACGGTTGATGGGATTTCACTGTAAGACACGGTTTGTGGGAATGAGCGATGATGGAAGGATGGTGAACAGAGTGAGTTTGAGTGACGATACGCTCCATTGTGATGACTGGAAAGGTGGAAAGAAGTTGTGTTGTAATTGTCATGCTGAACATTTCTGTGATTTCTGAATGCTGATGACTTTCCAGAGCTTGCTGTGCTTTGAGAACGAGAGCTCTTTAATGAATGTTTTATATCAGCAGCTGTTTTGAGGTCCAGAACCAATTGTGCAGTTCCGGTTTTGTTTAAGTGAATATGGTCATGATAGAGGTTCCGTTTTGAGGGGGGTCTGAATGATGGGAAATGATCAATGAAGAGGGTTTCACGGCGTTTGCACACAGCAGACAGATTTTTGTTAGAAGGAAGAATTGTGTTGTTGAGGTTATGATCATCGATCGCAGGAACTATGGAACTCATGTGTATACATGCTTCAGGGAAAGCACGTCGAACACTGGACAGAAGAGTGTCCCAGTATCTTCTGTAATGGCCCCTGACGGACAATCGTTTACAACCCACATGAATGGTTACATGGTGAACTTTTTTGTTTTCTTTTAACGTATCAAGCCAGTGCAAAAGATCAGAAATTGTCATCCCAGGTACACAAATTTATTCAGAAAGTTACCTGTGGTTGTCATTAGTCTGGGTTTATGTATCTGATCAGTGAGTCCCCAAGCAGCACGCTTGTTGCCTTGTCCAGGATTGAGAGGGTTGACAAAATGTCAGAAGGTGATCTTTCAGTATTGACGGCTTTATGAGGTGATCCAGAGGGACTAAGGACCATATCAATCAGTATCAGGTTTGAATTTGTTTCTGTTCTTCACGATTTGGAAACGGGATTTACTGGGAGAAGCGGTTTCTTCAATCTTTTTGTCAATGCAAAAACGATTTGAAACAGAATAGAAATCTCCTCCACAGTATCTGGGGTGGAATGTTTGTCTGTGTGGAAACTGAAGATGTGGGAGTGTGTTGGCTTTCAAAGTGTCGAGTTCAAACTGTACAGTGGTCAGTAGTGTTTTCATTGATTTATTTTCATTGTAAAG
>CM031612.1:19167794-19197794 GCA_018398815.1 Conus ventricosus | reverse complement strand
CACGCGACATTATATTTTTCGTAGCGTATTATTTTATTTCACAAACCCAGTGCAGGTTCTCACCTTTCACGACTTTCCCTGTTTTTGTCTTTGATTTTATTTTATTAACAGATCCGACCTCCACAAACACTAATTTTTTAACACTGTAATTAGGGATTTGTATAATTTCATCATCGCAATCTGCTGCTTTCCCTGAGGGAAGTAGCTCTTTTTCTAACAGTTAGGGCCTTCCATTTCATCTAAGTTTTCACAGTGCTCAGCTCATCCAAATGAACATAGCGTCATGAATGTAATGCAAGATCGAGCGGATTTTCCCCTATAAGTAGTTTGTTGGCCTTCGCATCTTCAACTATGAGTGAGGTAAATGCTAGTAGTAAAGCCTAACATTTTAGGCTAGCTCACTATCAAAAAAGTTCGATGTTCCTTCGTCTTCAAGCTTAATGTTAACATTGTTTTTGATTTGCTTGTTATACGGTTTGAGAGTAATGTTAAAGATACTCTTGCTTCTTTTAGTGCGGCAAACCCGTCCTCACCATCCGGTATTGTTAACGGCTCTTTTGGTCCCTGCTCTGTTCATTTTAGAACCATATTATTTTCTTCTGGCTTTGTTCTTTAACCCTAGACTTTGTAAAATATTTTTCATGGAGCGCGACCGTTCTGGTTCCGCATTTGTTATTTAATAGAGGTTCTAAACAGAAAAGGGGGGTCTTGAGTTGTTATTGTTACCACATTTTTTTAAACAAATTAAAACTGATGAATTCCCCTATACTGCAGAAAATATTTAGTTGGGCCGCATACAATTTTAAAAATATACCAACTTGACACCCTCGACATTTCTGAGACCCAGACTGTCGCTTTTCTAAACAGGTGCGTACTCATTGATCGAGCTATCATAACCCCCTCTTAAAACAAAGACTACATCGCGGAAAGCCGTGTTTAGTCATTCTGATGCGTTTTATCCGGAACCGTTACACTTTGCTGTGTTTTGTGCATCAACTGGGTGTGAACATGTCGTATGCTAATCACTTAACTCCTCCTTGATCCTTTGGTTAGGTCAGTTTACAGATTTTCATTTCTCATTAACCCCTTCTGCCGTCTTTTTAACTGACTGCAAGCGCCATTACCGCAATGACAAACCGTTTAATCATTCAGCAACAGACTGACATGAAGGCTTTGAACGGATCTGTCACCGAATTCAATAATAACAACGCGGACTTTCGACAAAAGTTGGATCTTACTCATGTCTAGGCACCCCTATTTTTGGGGCGTGCCCCGAAAGTTTACCTTTGATGGTCCTCCCTTACACCTCTTTCTCTTCAAGCGACACAGCTTATCACCTTGGGTCTATAGAGCTAGGATCCAACAGCATGGACAACCTATATCTTCGACCTTCTAAGGCCTAAACTCGGGCGGGAATAGAACGAATCAACGAACTCTATTCGTACTTACGTTTGGTGTTTGTAGCGGGCGCAAGCACAGGCACGAACGAGTCACACGATCTTTACTGGCTTTGACGCGCCAAACTCTTGCCCCTAAATCCGCGCAGCCCGCCATCCTTCTACAGTAGCTTTACCTTCAAGTCTTAAAGCTACCAAATGTTTTAACACATCGCCGATCGAAGTAGCTTTGCTGTTGGCATGGTTTATAATGCTGCCTTTGACCTCCGACCAGGTGGAATAATAATAACTATATAATGAATTTTATAGCAGGCACAGAACAGAAGGTTGGGGAAAAAAAACAACATAAACTTCTGCGCCAGTATATTACAAACAATAAGAACACCAGATTAATTATTTACATTCCGGAGTCCACAACCCAAACAGTCATTGACGGCTCAGCGCAAAGCTTTTCGGACTCTGTTCGCGTCTGACTGAATATGAAAGACCGCGTTGTTCTTGGATTCATGGCCTGGAATACTAGGTCTTTATTTACTACATATTACACCTCTTAGAAACTAATGACCTACGTGCTCGGATAAGCTACTATTTGCTTGCAGTAGCAACAGCCAGTGGAAATACTCCCACACTTCTGGTTACGCGTCACGGCTTTACCAGCTAATTTTTTTATACTTCGCAAGCTGATCAAGCTGTTTTTTTCCCCTGATTTCTCAGGTGGATGGCGGTGGAGGCTGGCTTTGTCCACCGCCGCCTGTAATAGCCATCACTCGTGTACTTATTGCAACTCAACGGCTGTTTACCGTTACTACTGTGACTTTGCTCTCTAAACGTGTTCGTATTCGTTCTGCTAGGGTGGGTCGTTTCTTCATATAAAATCTTTGGATGTTTCTCTTATTCTGCTCACTGAGTTCGTATTGTTTTCGGTTAGTAGTCAGACACTTTAGTTCTTGCTGATCTTTCTTGAGAGATAGATTTTTTTTTTAGTTTTGGGTTATTCTTTTCTTTAATATCATGCCTAAGTTGGCGTCCTCAGCCACAAGAGTTTTTCTTTTTTCACTTTTTATATGCTCCTCTAGTTCACCTCGTTATGTCAATTGGATTGTTAATTCGCCTCTAATGGTTCTTAAGCATGATAGGGCGTTCGTTCTCGCCTAGGGCCATGGGGAATATAATTGTTTTCAACGCTGTTTCTTTGAAACACTGGTTTCTGCTTCTATGACTTTATTACTTGCTGGGATTGATTTATTTCTTTCAGGTTCATGTTTTGTGGCATTTGGTTCTCTGTGGGAGTTTTGTCGTGTGTTTTGAAGTTTTAGCCCTGCTCCGCCTTAATTTCTGCTAGCAATGCCAAGCGCTTATGCTCTTTACACTGAGTCTAGTTTCAAATATGAACCACAGTTAAAAACTTTGATGGGTCGGGTTTAGTAGTAAGCCGAACAAGTTGCCCTTGATCGTTTTTTAAACCCCATTGCCCCTTTCTACATTCAAATCCTTTGGGTTATAAATTCGGGAGGTTTTTGACCTACAACTTTTGTACAACTGCTCCGACCGTACTTTATGTAAATTCAGCAGATTGAGAGCGTTGAGGCTGCTGTGTTAAGGATCATTTCACTACTGTCGTCTCCACGATCAAACAATCTAATCTGCTTCGCCTTCAATTCATGCCCTGTTTTTACTATAATTAACTTTTATCTTTTGCTTCATAACAATGCCAGTCACCAGTAATGGCTCGCTTTTGACCGCATAGACACTGAACGAGCCCTTTGGCGTGAAGGAAATACGGGAATATTACTGGTTCCAAATAATCCATCTACTCTTGATGCGATTACCTTCTTACTGTCCAATTTTTCCAGACATAGGAGCGGATGAAGTGATTGTGCAGGCTCTGCGCGTCTTACTTTCAACTCGGCTCGATTCAACACGACCCAACAGGACAGTTGTGCGAATCTGGGGGCGGGCAATCGTTTAAGAAATTTCTAATAAAACTTGAGGGGAGGCAGAAATAATTTCTTTACCTAATGAGAACATAATTTATAAACCTCTAATTTGATCTAAGGCTAACGGGAACGAAGGGCTGAATCTTGGTTTCACGCATTGAAAATGAAGAAGACTAAAGCTTAGAATAGGCGCGAACTCGCCTCAGGTGTACAGCAGCACAAAGGCTGTAGCTGTACATTTTGCGTATGGAACTCGTATTTCCATTCCCTTTAGATTTTGGTTGTTAACGCGGCTTGCCCATAATTACATGGAGCAATAACAGGGATTGTCATATGACCTAACTTTTCCTGCATCACACGGTTATCCGATCATCGACCAGCCGCCAAGTACAGCCTTTCTGCCTCTGTTCGTGATTGACGTTGTTGCACACCTTCACTTAGCAAGGGTGATTGCACACACAATATCAGTCCAAAATACCACTATCTACGAAAGATGATTCCATATAAACATTCTCGAAGCAGGGCGCATATATGGAATTTAAGTTTTAGCGTTTGCCGCAAGATCGCTTCAAGGTCTTTTATTGCTGTGTAGAAAGATGGAAGGAAACCGTTCACAAGCGCGTGCCCCTAAAAAAAAATCCTCCCATAACGAAGTGCCAGTAACATGACGGCAGTACTACCAAATCTAAGCTAGCGGGGGGGGGGCCTTTTCGGCCTTATCATCATATTGACGAAATCAAGACAAAATGTTTGGTGGTGGGGCGGGGTAGAACTCCAAAAGCAGCCCTAGTGTCTCAAGATATACATTTCCCAGTTGTATTAGGACTCGATTGCTTATTTAACAAAAAATACGGTTTATGGATTGACCAAAGGTCACCAGAGGATACTGGTTGTATGAAAGCGGGAGAAGAGGCCGAGCCGTAATACACATTCCAATTGCTAAAGAAGAAGAAGCGATAACCCGCTTAATGTACATATGTTTTTAATATATGATGCGCAGTTGAATCTTCGAGAAAACGCTTCGCATATGTATTATACTAATTATTTTTCATTTTATAAAAAGCACAGTTCTGATCAGGTTTATCAAAAGTGCCTACAGCACGGAGCTGTCGGAGAGAAGCGATAGCTGGCAATTTGCTTTATAGAACGCCTGAAGTACACACCTTCAGATTCACCAACTTCGCAAATGCCAGCAAGTATAGCGCCGCCCTTTCCTCAAATAAGCACAACCAAACGAAGGTCTTTGTGCCATTACTGTGTTAAATATGTTAATACTTGGAGCATCGGACTATAAGTGCTCTATCCGCAGGAAAGTGTTGGTCTCTTAGCAACGGGCAATAGGCGACCGCGTTTACCTTAGGCGGTTTGTTTTAGCTCTCGGCCTGTGGTTCATTCGCGTAGGTGTGTCGCAAAAAAATAAAACACTAAACTCCACATCCCACTGACTGGTACCAACTAACCGCTCAATTAGCTCGTTCAACAGACTAAATCACGCGCTTGTTGACTCCACAACTCCACGGATGAAGATTTTCACTCGATTAAGGCCGATTTGATTGGCTCCACCGCAACCGTTTGATCTTCAAAGAAGGCGAGGGCACGTTTTTCCCCGCGACCCCGAGCAGATTCAAACGGACTGCTTAAAACAAGTAACGAGACCTTAAACTCTGTTTAACCCGCTCACAATAACCACACCCAAAGGGTTTATACTTAGTTTATGAGTCAAGGCAAAAAGACCGTGCTATAGGTTCTGATTAAGTATTTTTTTTAATTTCATACTATTTTGGCTTAGACAAGAAAGCCCGCATGGCTAACGATATATGAAGGGGACAGGACGAATTGTTGAAGGAATCTCGAGAGCGCGCGATTCTCCGCGCATGCATGATATTGATTTTCGAAGTATTGACCAACAAACGTTAAGGCAAGCGTTGTTCATTGCTATATTCACGTTCCCGGCCAAAACTCAATAGACCCGCCGTTAAAGTAATAGTTAGGCTGTTTTATTGATATGTAGCAAAACACTGACGAAAAATTAGACGTCTGGGTCTCAAATAACAACAGATATTCTTTCTCATAACGACTTAACACCGGTGGGAGCGAACTGTTGCCCAGTTTGACGTGCCGCTGAAGAAGCCCAAAATGAGGGGGCTTGGTTGTCAGAGGGCGAAGTCTCGCGTTAGAATCAACAGGCTAAGTATGCACCGATTGTAGGCACGGCTTCCATCGCTACTCGGGAGTAGGTTTTAAGAGAGGCGTTTTAACATAAAACATTCAGAAACAAATGTTCATGTGGTGCGATCTTGAAGCTGCATCATGTCCGCGACCCAGCAGAGAGAGTGCTAACTATCAGCCCTAGCGCCAAAGATCTAAACTTCAACGGAATATCCTTTCCTGTTGGAATAGCCCAAAATTGATAGTTTGAAGGAACAAAAACACCCAAACTTTAGTGTATACACCTGGGATGCGGAAAAAATTTGGCGCCAATTAAAGTGTTCCAGACAGTCCAACAATAGGCGGAACAGACAAAATATGTTGACATTATATAATGTTTTCACCAGCTGGTCTACCCATTACCCATAGCTCGCACCAAAGCGTAAGTATTATTGGTTCTACTACAAAAAACCCTACGCGCCCAGACTTCTGCAAGAACATGTTTAACAAGAATTCCATTGTGCAAGCAGCGAGTGACATATTAAAAAACATTGTAAAGTTCTGTAGACTGTTAATACAGACACTCATTCCGCCCCACGGCTTAAAGTTAGTTTTAAGACCTGGAATTAACCTGCAACTTCTCCATAGTTGATTACGAGACTTTGAATACTCCTTGTTCCTTATGAAGGGCCAGCGCCACAAAAACTTCAAACCACAGTCTTACTGAGTAATCATCAGATTTGTTCATTTGCCTTCCATTGTTGTAGGTGGATGGCGTTTAATCAGAACCTAAGGAATTAATCGCGGACAGATGTGCCGCCCTTCTTAAAACGGCATGCCGACGTGCGTAACGTGTTCTCATACACTAAACTTATTGAATCCCTCTGGGCCTGAAGACCAACAACCGGATGACTCAGCCAGCATTGTTGGATTTGCGGATTAGAGCTAACGCCCAAGAGGGTGTAAACCCACAGTAAGAGACCATGATCACCTTCGGCAATTTCATAGAGGAGCGGGCATACAAATGCCATCCCATCCCCACCCGTTTGATCAACGAATTGACCGCTGCTGTATTTTTCATCAACTTGCGGGGGGTTCCGCCTCTCACCTTATAATGAAAGCCTCGTGGACGATGCTTTCAGGGTGTATGCATTGCAAGTCATCCGCAAAAGTACTGTGCATTAATTAGTATCCCTGTCTTTTTCTGGACTTATGCCGCCATGGATGGGGTTCATTAGAGTCATGGCTATGTCCTTACAGTCTGCCACTACCAGAAGAATCATTTAGACCCAACTCTTTTAGACAGGGCGTTTCCCTTATGGAGTACATGAAACAGTTGGCAAAGGTTTGACGCCGACACACTTCCGCCTAAAGGCGCGTATTCTTTTCTAGTTAGAGGACGGAATCCGGCTGCTTACCCGCAAGCTCCAGCTGCATGGCCAAAGTTCGATTGTAAAACCGCTGGGCGAATATCATGACTCTATTTAATGGCAGATCTAAGTTTGTTGGCGGGAGTCTTTGCAAACCTTAGAAGACCTGCATGGACAACCTTATAGCTTGGATTTCCCGGCGATTACATTTGCGCCCGGGATGAGCTGGGGAGCTTTCTTAACGTATATGGAGTACAGATTTATTTTCTTGTCGGATTTTACCAATGACTTCAGCTGATTGAATACGGATTCGTGCGGGGATTAGTATGGCGTCGCACCCTACTGTCAGCAAACAACAAATCCTAGATGACTATGTACAAGTAACAAGGTTAACTATTCTGTCTTTAGAAGCACCCCAATTGTATGGATGGGCATGGCATGTTCCATTACGCAACTTAACATGTACACAGTACGAATACTATTCAACACGCATTAAGTGGTTGGGCAGTTTAACGCCTGCTCAACAGCGTGGTTTCATTCTAGAGTTGATTCGACTATCTCCTTGAACCTCCTTGACCTGATATGACTATCCCTTAGCGCAGCAGTCTAAGTGGATCAAGAGAACACCTAAACTTGTGCCTAATTTCGAGGACAAAAAATTATGTCTGTCATTACAGATTCTACCTTTTCTTTAAGACATGGTTTGAAGTTAACGTGTTATCGCATAATTGCTTTCGATCAAGAACAGTCATGACACCATACTCCAGAAGAACACTGCTTCAGACAAATCCACAGATGCTTCAGAAAAAGACTTTTTTTAAGCTGAATGAACACCGCTGATTTGGAAAGGCCTCTGGCGCCTGCCCAGGCCCGATGTCGAATAGTCTCCCAACGAGAACGCAGCAATTAGCTGCTTCACAACCAAATTATCCGGCCTTTAGTAAGATTTCATGATAGCTTTTTGGTTAATGATGAAAAAAAAAAGTCAAATGGACAAACGTTTTTATTGGGTTACTGTTTAGAATTATCAAGCTTTGGATGTAGACTTTCTTTATGCTACTTTCAGCCCTTCGTATCCTGAGTCCAGAGTCTTTACACAGATACGATAGTTTTGTTCTAGATATTCTACTGCAGATATTATAATGACATGGAATCGAAGTAGCTCAAGGAATGCGGGATGGTATGATACATCAGATTACCTAAAGATTCACCTTTACATTCAATTACTAAAAGAAGGTTTTTGGAAAGATGAAGGATGAATTATCTTGGAAAGGTAATCAAGGAGTATGTGGGGGTTAAGGTCAACTGTACAGTACTTTCCGAGCCAGGAGTAACTCATATTAAGAAAGCAACGGGATACTCGCTCGCGTTGTGCAGTCAAACATATCCATGCCACTCACAAAGAAGCGTGTTTGGCAATAAGACTTTTCATCATGCACAACGTTAAAAACTGCGAATTACTCTACATGAGATCACCCCAAACAGTTGTAACAAAGAAGTCATTAGATAGAACAAAACAAAAAAGGGTGTTTGTTCATCCGACGTTTTTCATATGCATTGGGCACAGGAGAACCGTAAATTAATTAAAGCGGACCTGTGCTGGGCGGGCATTATCTGAGTTCTTCTTTCACACAAGATCTTTGGGGTGGCAGTTTTGTAGTGTCAGTTTCTCGTAACTAATACCCGGGGGATTCATCTTTAAATTCTTTTAATTTCATATGGGTCAACACTCCAAATGGATCTGTTGCCCTAATGGCGAGTGTCCCTTCAGCTTCCCGGTAAATAACGGTACCTTACTTTTCAATCCAAATGGAATAGTTTGCTGGATGAAGGACTCTCCTTCAGAACTTTATTGTTTTTCTTTTTTGATTGCTTGTACTGGCTGTAGCCCTTTAACTTCTTCATTATTTCATTGCGCGCAAAACTAGGTCCATTTTAACCCATTCGTGTTAGCGAGAATTGTCAATCAGTTTGTGATCCTTGGAAAGAAAAACGTCTTTCAGGCTAACTGTTTGTTAAAGTTTTCAACTAAAGCCTGTGATCTTGAAACTCCTGGCAAGCTCTTTTAATGGTAACTCTATGTTTCAACAATAATTGATTCACTTGGCTTTAAATTTTTCCATCATCGCTTGAATCATGCGAGGGTAGTTAGTGGACTCGTGGTCTATCAGCTGTATGGCAAAGACCAGCAGAAGCACACTTTTGTGATACTGGTTCTGCATTTTGTCTCTTGCAGATTGTCAATGATGTGCGTGGTACTTAAATCTTTTTCGTCGAATGTATAGAGGGTTAAATATAGAAGGTCCATTTGATGGGTGTCGTTTGGAGTTGTATTGACAAAGTGTGGTCTTGTATTCGTTGGGTTGCAGGTGTAAATTCACATTTGCCAATCGCTTGTTAGGATAACCATTCCTTTGCTGTTTGTTCACTAACCCGTGCTTGGCTTAGCTTTTTTATTGCTGTGCTGCCCTTCCCATATCTTTGGGTGAATAATAGGATTTTGTTTTTATTAGTTCAGCAATTTATGTGCCAACAAAATAACCGACGGTCATGCCAACGACCATACAACGCGATTTCTGGCATTTTTGTTTTTCTGATGGTTGATAAATGTCATGAATTATGGTGGGGGCCAAGTGGACTGATTGCCTTGTTATAGATAATATTCTTTTATTGCTTGATCAACATTTTTACAATGTGTAAGCTGCCTGCCCTGTCTTTTCAGTGTGTATTAATAAAATCTAATGCTAAGTCTCTGCCTTTCCTAGGCGTCTTGGCGTGTAGTTCTCCATCGTTTGTTCTTTTTTCTTCGCTGTATTCCCAGTTTATAAAATGCGCACTTACTGCCTCTAAAGCAAGCGCATTCACACAGCGCCGCTCTCTTATTGCCGAGTGCAGCATATTTTATAAATGTCTTATTTTTTTACATATTTATATACTCTGGAATTATTCCTTGCTACACTCGAAATCTTTGTGGCAACGAAGCTGCATGAAAGCATCAGCTTTTGCTGCATCCTCAAAGTTAGTTTGCCAAGATCTGCTGGCTTATTTTTTAACAAGCTTTACCAAGCATTGCGTTCTAACACTTGGCCTCCAATAACAGCAGAATGGTATACAGCATTTTCCACCCTCCCCCTCGAGCGCCACGGAGTCTTTTTATACATAAAATAATTATAAATTTATTCAACAAACATTGAACCGCGCTGATCTCCTACAGTCCAAGCAGCCTACACTTCTGAAATTATGAATGACCCCAGTTGATGACAAGTAATCTGCCAACCACCACGGAGAGGCAGTTTCTTTGGCGCATGAGGGAAAAAAACGTTCGCGGAAATGAATTTAGCTTTAACAGTTCAACAAGATGCCGCCGAAGCATTTTAAAGTATCATAAACAGGTATGAGCGCAGCTGGGGTCTAGATGGTGACAAAGGTGGGGCCAACACGGTTTTAGTTTGTCCATAAACTAGTCAGTAGATTTGGTTATTGCTTAGAGAACAAGATCTACGTTTGATTTAACGCAGATTCAAGTTTTAACAGTCATTAGAGTCTCTAGGGTGTGATTTATATCCAGATTTGGAACATTGTTATCGCCATTAATCATGGGCTTCCTAATTTTAATCATCTAGATTTTCTTTCCTTCCAACTGAACGATCTGGAAAATCAGCAAAACAGAAACCACTGAATCAGGTGGAGAAGACCCAGAAAGTGACTCGGCGGAGAGCATTAAACTCCTGGGCGTTGTTGCAGAGGACGACAATTAGCGGCGTGGAAAGACACAAAAATATATGTTACCGCATCATGAACAACCTAAACGCCTCCAACGCCAGACCCAGTTGATCCATGCAGTATAAAAACTCCATGTGATCAAGGGCACCCAAGTCTTCATGGATTATTGACTTAACAAGTTGCCATTTTTGGGCCCTTGCTGCTGCTGGGGGCGGTTTTATGTTATAAAACCATATACCGCTGCCAACAGAACCAAAAGAATCCCCAAATAGACCCCATCCCTCCCGCCGCGAAAACACTGCCGCCAACCCCCGCCACTAAAAAGCATCATTTTGCTCCCTTTCAACTGGAATAATAATTTTTATTCAAACAAAAACAAATTTTTTAATAAAAATAGATCATGGCGTATTTAAAATGATGACGTCCAACCCACCTCTGGGATCACAAAAGACTTTCCATAGCCCGAATAGTAATCAATGCGGTTGCTTCGGATGTAAAAACCTTCCTTAAAATCTATGCCGAAACGCTGAGCACAGGACTACTCAACGGCTGACGCGTTTTGTGAGGCGTGTGTGTCCTATATTAGGCATTTGTATTTACGCTACCAACCTGATTGTATTTTTTTGATACTTATAAGCTCACTTACCTCCCACACACTTGATTGTACTTAAAGGATCATTCATCAAGAACTTATGTTCAGAAGATCAAGAACTTAATTAAAAACTTCACTCAAGAACTTATACGAACTTGACGTAACATAATTAAAAACTTGGGGGTCACTTACTCAACATTAATTAAGCCTTGGGGTGACTTGGGGGCGGGGAGTGTGTGGGTGTGCCCCGAGCTTTCTTATTTTGTCATGTGTAACACACCACTTCGTGCAAGCCCGTGCTTGCGTTTATTGTGCTGCCTTGCTCTTGGTAGCACGTTCCACAAAGCAGCCGCCAGAAGTGCACCAACAACAGTTTATCCCACACCTCCTACTTTTTTATCCAGGTTGGGACTGGCATTGGGCAGAGATTACCTAGTGGTTTTTATTTTACAGTTAAAAATACTGCTTTAGCAGCGCTAAAAAGGGCCCTACAAGGTTTGTAACCGGTGGCGTCGCCAGCAAAGCGACACAGCAGCATTGATCCATGTGAAACCCTTTGACGCTCAGGGTGAAGCGCTAAGCAACGGCTTGCCCCTTTGACCTATGGACGCTCAGGTGGAGCGCGGCCGAAACGGCTGCCACTGTAACTTTTAACTGCTTCTAGGGATTAAAGCGCTACAACAAGAAACGGCTTGCTACTGTGACCTTTGACGCTCAGGGTGAGCGCTGGTTCTCACTCCAGTGGGACCTTTGCGAGGAGCTAAGAGTGTGTTTGGAGTGAAATAGTTCTTGTGCGGGAGTAGTCCAATACTTTTCTCTCCTCATGATGCCCAATTCATTCAAATCCTTCCTCCTAGAGTAGACTTCTGTGAAAGGAAAGACCAACTGTAGAAAACCTTTTTCGCATAAAGGATTCAACAAAGAGCAATCTCTCATAGGTTTGCGAAGAATATAACGGGGCCTGCCGCTCTCAACTCATCCAAGCACTAACACCTTGTGCCTGTTACTCAACTGCTTGTCAAGTATTGTCCGTTCAAAATCTCCACTATCTTTGTTTCTTGCCATGCTCAAAATATTCTATAACCACAAACCCACTGCACACCACCCCAGTACCTATCTTTCCCTCCACCACAACCTTCACTGGCAATACAACCCGCGCTCACGACCTGGCGCGCTGTCACCTGCACTGAATACACCCCCCCCACCCCTCACCTGGCAAGCCCAGTCTCTCGCTTTATTGACTTTTTGTCGTTGCCGTGCGCTGTGTAGCACCAGGTCGGGCGTCTCGCTGTGTCAGCTATCTGTTACACATAGTTTTGTCGGTTTGTCGTACACGTCATTGTATCTTTTGAAGCATTTATATAAGATAGTGCTGCCACACTCACTCCTTCTCCTACTGGTGCTGTATAAGGTCTGCTACCCTATCTAGTTTGTTTGCCAAACCCTACGAAATCCGCATTCCGTTCATTAGTGGGCCATTCAAGGGCAAAATGAACTGGTTAGCCTTAGAAACGTCGAAACAGAATTACACATCTTAATACACAGATCAGCTTGCCACAAGAAACTGAATTGTAGTTAACAATCAATCAAGTCACGAATCAGCCGTGTTACCTTCGCCTTAAGAAAGAAACGCTGTGCGGGCCGCCATGTGCATAGTTAGGCTTGCCTTCACTAACTAACTCAACTATTCTTTTCAACAATACTCTACCATGCGTTAACTAACACTATATGGCCTCGAATAACAAACCTGTACTTCAGTACGTTTTTCGCCCTTTTCAAAAAACACAATTAAAACCACAGGGGTCCCAACCGGACGAAAACACGCAGCCTTTTGAGTGGTGGCTCAACAATGCGGCCGGGGGTTGTGCCGTCGACACGCCTCGATCTGAATTTCTGTTGCTTGCAATGTGGGCACCCACTGAGTGTGTTTCGTTTACCACCGGACAGGGCTAGGTCGCAATGCCGCGAGCCGTAAATTAGTGATCGAGATTCAGCCCCGTGTCTGCCTGTTATGTAAAAGTTTGTAGTTGAAAATTCGTCAGACGAAGTGTGCGCTTTATGGCATTTAATTGAGAGAGGAAAGCGAAGAGTGTGTGTGTGTGTGTGTGTGTGAGTTAGTGTGTCTGTGTGTGTGTGTGTGTGTGGTGTGTGTGTGTGTGTGTGTGTTTGTGTGTGTGTGTGTGTGTGTTTGTGGTGTGAGTGAGTGTGTTGTGGGTTTGTGAGTGGGGGATTTTGTGTGTTTGTGCATGTGTGTGTGTAGTTTGAAGTTTATATTAGGCACGGGCACTCGGGGCAATTCTGGGATACTTTTCGCCCGTAATGGTGAGGGCGGAAGTGGCCTACTGCCCTTTTCAGTTCTTCTACCGAAGTAAGACTTGTTATGTTCTGTCTTGTTGGTCATTGTGACGAGCTTGAGTCATTCAGATCACCTGTGATGCTGGACCCCACGGAAGGGGGGGGGGGGGGGGGGGGCGGGGTAAACCAGAAACAACACTTCCTTTTCACTTGATTTATTTTGTGGAAGTTTTTCGCTCACAAGGTTTGTAGAGATGAATAGCATGTTGTAGATTTTATTAAATAAATAACACAACCACCACACACCCCCCACCACACCCCCACACACACAACCACCTCCCGTCCACAACACACACAACACACACCTCACACACATGTCCACACCCACAAACACACCCAGCACACACCCCCTCAACCACACACACACCACACCCACACCTGTCACACCCCACACACACCCAACCCACCACCCCCCCACCCACACCACACACGCATACATTTTCTTCAATGACAATCAATAGCCATGCCCCTTTGGTTGTTCTTGGAGAGAGCGAGCGAGAGAGAGAGAGAGGAAGGACGAGAGAGAGAGAGGAGGAGAGAAAGAGCGGAGCGACGAGCGAGGTGGGGGGGTGGGGGTGGGAGAAGATAAAGGTGAACTGATAAAGAAACGGGAGAGGGGGGGTGAGATGGGAGGGGAGCCGGTGGGAGTGGCGGGTGTGGGGGGGGGGGGGGGGCGTCGTGGTCGGAAGTTCGTTGGGTGAGGTGGTAGTGGTGGTGGTGCTGGTGGTGGGGTGGTGTTTGTTCCCAAAAGGGCTGTTTTTTAATCTGCTGTTCTGTGGGGGGGGGGGGGGGGGGGGGGGGGGGAGAAGGGGGGGGAGGATGGGGGGGGATGGGGGGGGGGGAGATGGCTGTGTGACTGCGAAACTATAAAAACAGTCACGTGCTCGCCCGCCCCGGCACACAAGCTGCTTTATAGCTTTTCTGCGTGCCTTCACGTGCTGAACACACCACCACACCCCCCCGAGACACCTTCACGTCTATGACCTTCTTCATCTTTTCTTTTGTGCGTGTGGTCAATACTGTTATGATGTACAGAGCCTTTGTTGGGCTGTGTTTTGTTCTGATTGTAGGGTACTTACTGTACTGCAACTTGGCTGTATTGTACTGTGATGGTGCTACGCCTTGCTGTATTGAGTACCCTGTACTGCGTTTGAGTATTGTGCAGTTGGTATAACACCTGGCTGTATGTGCTTCCATGTTCTGCGTTTGCTGCGTTGCACCGTATGTAATCCACTTGTCTGTTGTCAGTATGGTAATACACCTTGCAGTATTGTGCGATATGTACTGGCAGCTTGTGTATTGTACCGTGAGGTATACCTGCTGTATTGTGTATACTGTACTGCAGCATGCTGTATTGTACAGGGTGTTAATACCCTGTGCTGTATTGTGTATACTGTACTGCAGTTTGTGTTTTGTGCCGTGTGGTTCAAATTTTATAAAAAAAAAAGCACCTTGCTGTATTGTGCTATACTGTACTGCAGCTTGCAGCATTGCCTGTACTAATTGTACCTAGAGTCTAGCGCTCCGATGCTGCCATGAGTACCTGTACTGCAGCTTGCAGATTGCCTTGTACTACATTGTTCCTTGCGTTAGCCGCTACAGACTTCTGCATTGAGCTCCACTCGTACTTGCAGCTTGCAGCCTGCTTGTCTACATGTTCCTTTGGCAGTTAGCGTACAGACTGCTGCCTTGAGCTACACAGTATGCAGCTTGCAGCATTGCATTGTACTACATAGTTCCTTGCGTCTAGCGCTAAGATGCTGCATTGAGCTACACTGTACTGCAACTTGCAGCATTGATTGTACTACATTGTTCTCCTTGCCGTCTAGCGCTACAGATGGCTATTTTCCACCGATGACTTCTGATCTGGCTGGCATTGTGTAATAAATGTCTGTGGAGGTCAACTGCACCCCTCTGAACAACAGCTTTCTGTTTCGTACAATGCCTGTGCCCCCTCCTGCATTAGCCATCTGTACAGCAACGCACTGTATGTAGCGTTTGTACTGTGTAACTGTGGTAGGTGTATGAGATACCGTAGGCTGTATTTTTTGTCTACGGTGGGGTTTTTGGGTACTTGCTCTAATTAGGCTGTATGATTGTCCTCAAGGTGGGTGTATGATATAAAGTATGCTGTATGATGTACTACAGGTGGTTGTCTTGATATAAAGTAGGCTGTCTGATTGTACTAAGGTGGGTGTTTGATATAAAGTAGGCTGTATGATTGTTATTACGGTGGGTGTATTGATATACGTGGCTGTCTGATTGTACTACAGGTGGGTGTCGTGATATAAGTAGGCTGTATGATTCGTACTACAGGTTGGTGTAGTGGGGCTAAGTAGGCTCTATGATTGTATAAGGTGGGTGTATTGGATATAAAGTAGGTTGTATGATTGTACTACAGGTTGTGTATTGAGACAACGTAGGTTGCATGATTGTCTACAGGTGTGTTGTATTTGGATAAAGTGCTGTATGAATGTATACAGGTGGGTGTATAGAGCTACGTCAACTGGCTGTATGATTGTATACAGGAGGGTGACTTGAGATAAAGTCGGCCTGTATGCTTGTCTACAGGTGGGTGTCAGAGATTTAGTATGCTGTATGAGTTGATACGGTGGGTGTCTTGCTATAAAGTCGGCTGTATGATTGTACTACAGGTTGCTGTATTGAGATAAAGTCGGCTGTATTATTGTACTAAGTTTGGTGTCTTGGACTAACGTAATCGGCTGTCTTCTTGTACTCAGGTTGGTGTATTGGGACTAAAAGTAGGCTGTATCTTGTACACATGTTGGTGTATTGGGATACAGAAGGCTGTTTATTGTACTACAGGTTGGTGCTTGGGGTAACGTGGCTGTGTTATATGTTTTGGCTGTCTCTAATCCCTCAAAGCAATCTGCCTGTGACAAGGGGAAGAATGCATCAAGTTCCGTGTCAAGTCCCATTTCATGAATGCGTCTGAGTTAACCCTTCAAACGCACAACGCCCACACACCCCCCACACACACACCCACCACACACCACAAACACACACCCCACCTGACCACCCCCCCCACCCCAACCCAACACCCACACACCACCCACACCACACACACACATACCCACACCCCCACACTACACATGTGGTCCCCAAACACCCCACCACACACACCACCCCCCCACCCACCCATGCAACACAAACCCACACACCACACCACCACAAACCACACACACCCAAACACACGCCACATATATAACACACACACCCCACCACCCACAACACACACACACAACAACCCCCACCTCCCCGCGCGCACCCACACACAACACAACAACACCCCCACACACACACACAAACACACACCCATACACTGTCACTTCATACATCTTCATGTGAAGGCCCTTACCCTTCCGTTTTAGTTCATCGTTCTGACGGCATGTGCCCGCTGAAAATTTGCGTCAGCCTTCATAGTGGCAAAACAAATAGAATCTTATTCAGACATATGTTCACTGGTTCAATGTATAATAAGGATTTCCCTTCAGCCTCAAACCCCAGTTTTCCCCCTATCATCTTCTTCTTCTCTTCTTCTTCTCTCTTCTCTTACTTACCCTTGCCTTCCAGTTCCTTCTTCCCCTTCCTTTCCTTGCACTGTCTTCTCCGATACTCCCCCCCCCCTTCCAAGGGTTAGAGGTGCCCAGTTATGAGCGCACTCTCATGCCGCACTGACACATTGAAACAATCCTTGCAACGAGATCCCCAGATGAAGCCTGAGGGCTTAAACCCACCACACTCACACACACACACCACACAGCGCAGGCGCCGCGCGCGCGCACGCACACACAACACACACACACCACAACACACCACAACACACACATCTATATCTATATATATATATATATATATATATAAATATAAATATATATATTCTCAGCACCACACACACAGACAATCCACAGAGAGAGAGAGAGCGAGGGAGCGAGAGAGAGCGAGAGAGAGCGAGAGGGAGCGAGAGCGAGGAGATGTGTGTGCGTCTACAACGTCCCCCATTCACGATGTATACACCTTGCAGTAATCTTAGAGTGTGCGCGCGCGCGGCGCGCCCCCCACCCACACACACCAACCAACAACACACCCAACAACCCCACCATAGAGCACGCGGGGGGGCGTTCGCGTGGCGCGCGCGCCTCGGCACACTCGTGGCACACACACACACATCACACACACAACACACTATACGTGTTTATTGTGTATTCAACAGCCATGTCGCCCCGCGCGATACGTCACACCACCCACAACACACACAACAAACACACACAGCTTCAGGTAGCACATTTCTTTGTTTTAATTTTACCTTTATGATTGTTCGGCTTTGGTTTGGCTCCTTCTTGAACAATCCTGCTGGAGCGACTGACTCTAGGCCATCGTCTCTCAGTTCACTCACTGACAGTGCGAATTCTTCCCCGGCCCATACCCACTCCCAGAACCAGCCTTCCCCATTCGGATCCACCACCCTCAGTTCATCATCACGAACCCAGACGCTCAAGTTGTCCCAGGTGATTGATGCCTCTCGCCGTCCCGGAGAGGACGGTGGAAGGCAGGGTGTGACTGAACCCTGTGACAGTCGGGGCTACACACACACACACACCCACCCCACACATGGTTGCCCTTTCTCACAACATAATACGAGCCAGTAGAATGGGGCCCCCCCCCCCCCATGCCTGTCTTGATGAAGGAAGCTTCCGTCACATCACTAGTACTAACACAAGACTTGGAACAGGAATAACCCCTGCCCACCGCTGCACTGTGCTCTCTCTCTCTCCTTCTCTCTCTCTCTTCTCTCTCTCTCTCGTTGTGTTCCAATGTTGCGGGGACTTACCTGAATTGTCCTACATCACCGTAGTAAGGACAGAGACGAGCGGTGGGATGTGATCTTACAACAATGGCCACCAGTGGCGAGAGAGGATGGACGGAGGAAGGAGGGGTTTGGATGAACGGGTGGGTTTGGGAGGTTCGGGTACAGAGGTTATGTGAGCGGGAGTGGAGGGGTGGGGATGTGAGGGAGGGGGGAGGGGGGGGAGTGTGAGAGTGGGGAGGGGCGGCGAGTGAGGGTGTGGGGGATGGGGGGGGGGGGGGGGGGGAGGGGGGGCGGTATGAGTGGAAGTTGAGTCCCTTGTTGTCGATTTCCAAACTGACGACTGGAGAGACTGGGCTTTTCTAACGTTACAAGCTAGCGTGTGTTGTTGTTGTTGTTTGTTGTTGTTGTTGTGTTGGTATTATGTCGTTGCTGGTAGTAATCTTGGTGTTGGAGTTGTTGTAGGTGTGGTGGTGGTGGTGGTACTTGGTGATCTTAGCGAGGAGGTGAACGTGTCATCATCATCATCATCATATGTCGTCGTCGTCGTTGTATGCTATCATTCAACGTCGCAAATTAGCTGTCGGTCTATGTTCGCCCTTATACGTGATGTTCCTCCCTATCTTGACCCCTACACCTAGTTGAAATCATTATCTATCACGTCATCTCATCGGCGTAGCGCATCCGTTATATCCATGTGCTTCTCCAGTGGGGTGTTTAACTGCCCCGTGCCCCCAGTCTTCAAGGTAGCTATTTGGCCAAGGTTGCTTGGCATTGTGTATTTTCGTGTAGCCGGACTCACCCGTCTTAGGCCATGAGCATCGGGAATCTTTAGAGTCCGTGTATGGACTAACTCACCCGCCTATTTACATTTTTTTATCTGATTTTGCTTGGCAAGCAGCAAACAGTTCAGTGCGTGCTCTCCATGTTCATGGTGTTGGCAGCGACATGCAGATTATTAGCTTGTTTGGTTTGTTTGTTTGTTTGTTTGTTTGTTTTGTTTCTCCAGTTTTTCTTCTCAGATTTTTTTTTACTTTATATAAAGCGATACGTGAGCTGCACAAAACGAGTGTTGTTGTTTTTATTCTGGCCCATTTGTTGTTTTGTACATGCAGTTTATTTGTCATAGTGTCAGTGGTGAGGACAAAGGAGGTGTTGATGATTCTTCTCCCGGTTTTTTTTTTCTCATATTTGATTTTTGGGTTTTTTTTTTTTTTTTTTTTTTTTTTTGGTTGTGTTAATCTTTTTTCTTTTTCGTTTTTCGTTGTTTTTTGTGTTGATGATGCCGTGCAAGCCTGTAGGTCTGTCTCCGTCTTCACTGAAGTACCACCCCCACATCCCATCAAACAAAGAAATGGAGCATTATTTGTGAATAAAGACACAACAATTTCGACGTAATGTAACAACTCTCTCTCTCTCTCTCTCTCTTTCTTTCTCTCTCTCTCTTCTCTCTCTCTCTCTCTCTGCACCTTGAAGTCAAGAAGTCGGATGTCGCGTGATGTAAACTTCAGGCCAGGTTCTTGAGTGCGGACCGTTTTCTTTTTTTTTTTTTTCTCTTTTTTTTCTTTCCTTTTTTCTCTCGCGGGGGAGGAGTTGTGAAGATATGCGTGAGCTTTTTTTCTGGGCACTGTCAACGGCCGTTCACAGAAGTCTTTTATCTCTCTCTCTCTTCTCTCTCTACTCTCCTCTCACCTTTCTCTCTCTCTCTCTCTCTTCGTTGTGACTGATCGCCTATTAGACCAACAAGAAAACAAAACCGAAGAAAAATGACAACACAGCGAGAATTTCTTCTCCTTATCCTTCTTCTTCTTTATTTTCTCTCTCTCTCTCTCTCTATCTCTCTCTCTCTCTCTCTCTCTCTCTCTCTCTCTCTTCTAGCCGTAGACACTTCCTCCTAATTCGTCCCACTCTTCTTCATGCGGTTCTCTCTCTGTCTCTCACCTCTCCCTCCCCCATTCTCTTCTCTTCTTTCTAGTGTGTGTGTGTGTGTGTGTTGTGTGTGTGTGTGTGGGTGCGTGCGTGCGTGCGTGCGTGCGTGGTGCGTCGCGTGCGTGCGTGTGTGTGTGTGTGTGTGTGTGTGTGTGTGTGTGTGTGTGTGTGTGTGTGTGTGTATGTGATTGTGTGTGAGTGTGTGTGTGTGTGTGTGTGTGTGTGTGTGTCTGTGCGCGCGGCACGCGCACGCATCGCACTGTAGTCTCTCCGATTGTCAGTGTTATGATAAGGACTATGGGCGGGTGTTAATGATGTTCACACCTTCTGTGCTCTTGTATCAATGAGATTTTGCGGTGCAGTCGTTTTCGGACGTCGTCTGTTGTCTTGGTTGTTGTTGTTGTCTTGTGTTGTTGTTGTTGCTCTCTTCGTTGCCAGTTCTTCCATTCCTTTCTTCATATCTATTTCTCTTTACTTTTTTTCCTGCTTATTATATATTCAATATTCTTTATTTCGATTTGCTGATGCAGGTCCATGCATATATGTCAATTGTGGTTGCTAACAAATGGCTACCTTTTTTTCTTTTTTTGTTTTTTGTTCGAGTGTGTAGGAGGTGGTTTCCTTATCGTTTGGAAGAGAACGTTCGCATTTTTTTTTTCAACCCCTCTGTGCTGGTCCAGGCTTGTGGCCCACACAAATGATGACACGAATAGCTGAAGCACGTGATGACACTCCGGACTGTGAGAGTTAGTCATGCAGCAGGCTCAAAGACGGCCAACGATGACGTCCAAAGAAGCGCGGACCATCACAACGGCATACGCATCGCACCAGAAGATCTGACCTCTCGCGATTTGCGGAAACAAAAAAAAAAAATTTACCATGTGAACCGATCCCCGTTCAAGAGGCATGCCCCCGTTACGGATAGTGACAATGACAGTGATACGTCCTACTAACAGAACATTACTGCCGTACGGGATTGTGACCATGACCAAGTGATCCGTCATCTACCGGACTCCTGAGATCACAGGCATTGTTGCCCCATGGAGAGCTCACCTCTCTCCCAGGCCATGCCTGACATCACAGGATTGTGACAGGCAAGTGATATATCTGCTACAGAACATACTGAGTCACGGCTTGTGGCCACTGGCCAGTCTACATCTTTTGCCAGCCCATCTGACGTCAAGGAATTGTGACCGTGACAGTACTAATCATTCTCCCGACACCTACTGCCGTCACGGGTTGTGACCCACACAAGGGCTGCATACTCGCACGGAAATGCCAAGGTCACCGGCTTGTGGCCATCAAAGTGAGGGGGCACCACCCCCCCCCCCCCCCCCCCCCCCCCCCCCCCCCCCCCCCCACCCCTACCTAACCCCCCCCCCCCCCCCCCCCCCCCCCCCCCAACCTGGATAGTTTTCCAATTTGGAAAAACCAGTGATGTTTTATAGACCTCTGGCACTCTGAGTACCGGCATTGTGGCAATCACAAGAGATGCCTATCGTACCTGGGTGGGGGGATTTTTTGGTGGCAACAACCAGAGATGCCATTATTATAACTTGCCACGTACTGACGTCGCAGGATTGTGCCAATCACCAATTGATGCATCCTAGTTTTTTAAAACCCCCTGGATTGTGGGCACACCAGTGGTATTGAGACTGGCCGGTACTGACGTCACGGTTGTTGGCAATCACCACGTGATTTATACCTTACCGAAATACTGCTGTTGCAGGATTATGACACAATCCCCAGTGATCTGTCCCCGCACTGCAGCTCCAGACCTCCAGAGCCTGTTATCCCCCTTATTTTACCACCCCCCCCTTTGACCATTACAAGTGATTGTTCATCATCACAAGTGATAATCATGTCGGAACATATGATGACGTCCCAGGAATTGTGATCATCACAAGTGCTACATCAGAGTACGACATATATTGAGGTCACGGGATTGTGATCATCCACGTGCTCCATCCCCTTAGTACCGGAACATATTCTGTCGTCTCGGGATGTGCTTCATCAAAGTGATACATCATAGACCCGGCAACTTAACGACGTACAGGATTGTGATCATCAAAGTGATACATCCTATTACCGGAAATCCTGACGTCACAGGATTGTGCTCCTCACAAGGATACATCATAGTACCGGACATCTCCTGACGTCACGGATTGTGTCATCACAAGTGAACTCATAGTACGGGAAAATATTACTAGACACAGGATTTGATCACTACAAGTGATACATCATAGTACCGGAAACATATCCTTGAGTCCAGGATTGTGTATCATCACAAGTGGATACTCTAGTACCGGAACATATACTGACGTAAGGATTGTGATCATCACAAGTGATACATCATCGTACGGAACATATATGACGTCACAGGATGTGCTCATTCACAAGTGCTACCTCATAGTATCGGAACATGTGACGTCCAGGATTGTGATCATATCCACGTGCTACATCATAGTACCGGAACATAGTGCCGTCACAGCTTGTGATCATACAAAGTGATACCTATATACGGAACATGTGGACTTCACAGGATTGTGATCATTCCAAGTGTCCATCATTGTACGGCGGAACCTATTGACGTCACAGGATTGTTGCTATCACACGTGATACATATCGTATCGGAAACCATGTGAGACCCCGGATTGTGATCATTCATCGTGCTACATCCTAGTCCGGACATATATGACGTACGGATTGTGATCATACAAGTGATACCTCATCGTATCGCGGAAAATGCTGACGTCACAGTTGTGCTCATTCCAAGTTTAATAATAGTAGGCACATATTGACTACAGGATTGTGATCATATCAGTGACAGGTACATAGTTACGGAAACATAATTGCCGTCACAGGGGATTGGTGATTCACAAGTGTGTACAGCCTGGAACCTATTGACGTCACAGGATTATGGTCATACAAGTGATATATTATAGATTGGAACACATTGGACGTCACAGGATTGTGCTCATTCACAAGTGTGTCACAGCCTGGAACATATGACGTCTATGATTGTGCTCATCACACGTGTGTCATCGCACTGGCCCTACTGAGTATAGGATTGTGATCATCACAAGTGATCTATTCTAGCATTGGACACCTTGACGTCCAGGATTGTGATCATCACAAGTGATATCTTATAGATTGGAAACATTGACGTCACAGGATTGTGATCATCCAAGTGTGTCACAGCACTGGAACATTAGACGTCACAGGATTGTGTTTCACCAGTGCTACATCATAGTACCGGAACATACTGACGACACGGATTGAGATCATCAAAGTGATACCCTAGTGTACGGACATATACTGGAGTCACAGTATTGTGTCATTACAGTACTCAAGCCTAGTATTGGCCACATATGACGTCACCCCCCCCCCCCGGATTGTGAGAAGTACCCGTGCACGTCTAGAACACATGGGCAAGTAAAGACCGACCGTCACCTCGCCTTTCATGGTGTGAAGGAAAGTACTTCAACGACATGCGTGATTGGGGACCCCAACTAACTGCGAGGGCGATGTTCCCACGCGGGTATATGGCGCGCGCGGGACACACGCGCGGCACCACACACACCACACACACACAACACACACACAACACACACACACACACCCATCACATACACACACACACACAGCCTGCAGCGCGCGCGCGCGCGCCCACACACACACAAACCCCCAACACCAACACACACACCAACACCTGATACACCTGAAAACCAGTCTGCACTTCATGATGGACAAGATTCATCCCCATCGAAAGGAACCAGCGTACTAGCGGACAATAGGGAGAGCTTGGGAACCTCTTCTGGGTGACACCACGTAGATCCAGGACCACGACAAATAGCCTGCCGGGCTGCACCTCGAAGCCAGCAATAATATTCCCGACCCCTCTCCACACGGGCTTCCACGACTACAAGCCTTCATGGTGGAATTCCGATGTGTTGTACGACTATTAACTACATCCTTAAAGAGGAGCTGTAGACAGTGTTCCCGTTTTGATTTTGGAATTGCAGTGTTCGGGAGTATAGTTATTATAAAAAACCCTGTCATTTTTTCGTCTGAAGACGGTTGTAGTGTCAACTACCTCTCCTTTTACTTGAAGTACGTGTACAGAAACAATAGTTATTCTCATGTATATTTGCCTACATTTTCAGAAGCACCACATATGTCGTGTTTTTTAGTGTGTGTTTTTATTCTTTTTCTTTTTTTCTTTTTTTTTTTTTGAAGTTGTTTATTCTGTGATTTCTTTTTAGATTCTGGTTCCTTTCTTGTAATTAAGTATTTATTTGAGTCTTTGTAGAATTCCTATTGATTGTTAAATAATGTCTTCATCTCGTCAATCGATCGTACAATAACTTGTCGTTTTTTCGTGGAATTGTAGATCTATAACTACCAACCAAGCATACTTACGTATCATCTTTCTTCCAACCATTACGAAGTTTTGATATTTAAATCGAGACTATTATCCTTCCAAACTGCCAGTCTGCTAACTCTTATTTCCAACAAACTTTAAATCAATGTTAGGAAACCGCCCAGAGAACGTGGGACAAACGAGTCACCAGACCCCACCGCGGTTTCCGACCTCTTAGGTCTTCGTCTGGTGATATACAAACGTATAAAAACAACGAAAATTCACTTAGCTTTGATCGCTTCCAGATCGTTTCTGGGTTAGGCAGGCAGCAGGCGTGTTCAATTATCTACTCAAAATAAAGCGTCAGTTTGCTGTAGGCAAAAGCATATCGCAACCTTCTTTGAGTTAAAAAAGCTGAGACCAAGTTGGCACAGGCGTTGTTATACAAATGATGAAAATGATTGGAAATCTGGAAACATGTACACTTATATTAAATCATTTTAAACTCATAGAAATATGTTAGCCGAGTAGGAAGAAGCACTCCACACTCAGAAAACTAGAATGGGAATTCCGCAAGGTTCAGTATTGCACTATTCTTTTTAACATTCCTTATTCACGACCTCCCCCAAGCAGTACCAAAAAAATGTCGTGCTAGTGCAATACGCAGATGACATCTGTATGTGGATGGAAGTACTCTGAACCAGTCAACTCACACAAAGAGGCATAGAATTATTGTTAGAAGATATATCAACGCGATTTCGTAGCATAGGGACTATATGAGAGAAAATGGGTCTGTCCTTGTCATGAAAAAAAACCTCTGCTGTTTTCAGCAGGAAGCATCCGCAAATTTACCAGTCTTAAACTTCTAGGGCCTTTTAGAATATAAACAAAGTATCAAATTTTAGGACTATTCTTTACTCCAGAATTATCTTGGAATATTCATTTTGAATATATATTAAACAAAAGGTTTAGGAAAAGTTTGAATTTACTAAAGCTATAAGCAGTTCCCTGCGGGAAGTTGATTCAAAAATCTACTTCATCTTTCTATTGCTTTTGTCCGATCATAAATTACATATGGTCACGAAGTGTATTTTAGCGCACCAATTTCTTCTAAAAAAATTTCAACGTTGGCTTGCACGCAATAAATTTGCTATCGGTCTCCTATGCATGCCCTCAAAACGCAACGACATCTAAGAGAAGCTGGAATTTTTCCCTGATGATTATCGTGAACTAGCTGCATCAAAATTTTGTATACAACGAGTGCTGGCGATCATACATTCAAGAGATATACAACATTAGAACGGCCCTGACTTTCCCAAAAAAGGGCTATTCCGATTAAACGCGCACCCCCCCACATAGTAATATACTTCTGAATTGATTAAAGGATAAAAATCGATATTTTAACGAAGTGGCTAAAAAAACCATCTTCTTCATTATTCCACAATGGGAGTACCAAAACCTATTCTTGGATATGGTTATTCAGATATTATAAAAGGGTAAATGTTAATATCACTCACAATTTACGCCAATCACATGTATACGAACGATTATCAACTCATTTTCAAGTGTTTTACTGATGGTTCCGGTTTTAGATGCTGCAACTGTTGGTGCAGCTTTGTTATTCTTCCTTAAATTCAAAGAATCGTTCTTTGAGGGTTGCAATTATATCTATATTCACAGCCGCATTAGTCAGCTCTACTGTGCAATGGAATTTCTAAAGATCTTCCATTAACTTCGCTCGACTAGTTTTTTTTGTAGATTCAAAATCAGTCTACTTGCCCTTGGCTCCTCTAATATATCGCACGACCCGAAACTTGTGTTTGACCTTAAATATTTTTTATACTGTCTGGAGTCAAAGGCATTTACTTCTAGAATTTTGCTGGATTCCTTCGCTACTGGTAGTATTGGAAATGAATGGCTGATAGCGGCCTGGCGAACAAGGTGCTAAAAAGTAGGTCATTTTTCAGAGTTGAAATAAACCGTCAGGTAGTGACTGTTATCGACCCTTGAATCGCTGAGGAAGAGAGCTCAACAACTGTTGATAGTCCACGAGATTTCATACAACCAATGGGAAGCTTTTCCAATAGACCTTGTATTAGAAAAAAAATGCCTGATCTTCCCGTTTATTAGTCCAGACAAATATCTTCCCTTATATTCGATTAAAGCTAAATATTTGAAAACAAGTTCAGTCAGAATACTAAACTGTATTTGTGGTAAAGAAATAAATGCACCACATTTTAGCCTTTGCACAAAGTTGGACTACGTTCTTACACAACATCATTCGATCATACTTTTTCTGAAAAAACTTGCAAGATCTACTTTCGAATCATTCTCTGCTGATCCGTACAATTGTGAATACTTAAATACATAGTCGATTGGAGTTTTTATTTCAGTACTTTGAGCTAATCATTTTGGTTTAAGATCGTGAGGATTTTTGCTTTCTTGTATATATTTGGAGTTTTTTTTCCCCCACTAATTGTTGTATTTAAGATGTTGATTTGTTTATTGTTCAGTTTAGGACCCATATCAGATACCTACACTTAAATCAATACAAAGACCTAATTCATGCTTAACAACCATAGGCTTATTCATTTAACGCATTCGTAGTCAGTCACTCTCTTCTTTCCTTCCGTCTAATATCACTCAAAGTGAACAGACGTTAACAGAAGTCGAACGAACGAAACACACACACACACCCTCACAGAGTACGAGAGAGAGAGAGAGGAGAGAGAGAAGAGAGACGAGAGAGGAGAGCGGAGAAGGATGAGGAGAGAGAGAGAGAGTGAGACAGACCAGAGAAGAGACGAGAGAGCGACGGAGAGGAGAGACAAACAGGACAGGATAGAGGAAGGGTAGTGAAAAATGGAGGGGGCGGGGGGAGGGGTAAGGGAGACCGGGATTTCTCTGGAGAAGAATCTTAGAAAGTCTCATGACAGGAGACAATCAAATTATGCCATTCCAAACGGATCCGAATGACTTGCAGCATGTGCCACCCAATTTACTTCCAACTCGGACATTTATGGGATCGAGAGTCTTGGACCGTTGTTGCGGCACCTCTACTCGGCTAGCACAACGCTGTGTGCCCTAAAAAGAGTTCCTTCACCACGTCTGGTGGTCGAAAGAGAAACGGTTCTATGCGGTGCACACCGGCCCTTCGTCTTTGACTCCTTCCTACTTTTTAAGAGTGAAGAAGGCTCCGTGCTGAATTCTGTCATGCGCCAATACAAGGAAAATATCTTTAGAATGTTGGGACTTGGCTTGCTGTGGACCAAAATATTACAGGCAGATTTCCATGAAAAATCATAGTTCAGAGATGTTCCGCCTGCCGCGATCTTAGAATTTTTGAAAAGAGATTAAACATTTTTCCTTCGGATCTGAGATTTTCAAGTGAAAAGATGTTTTAACACAAATTTCGGGTCGGTTTTTTTTAGGAGATGTGTTTTAAAGAGTTGTGTGAATGAATGATTTGTGAGTGGCTTTTCCCGTGGTGGTGAAGCCCTGATATGGCTTTGCGGTGGTGGGCTATACGCACATTAGCTACCTGTGTGGTGATCAATGCTAGAGCAGACTGCGTAGCTTGCGTACCTAAAGTCACAACAGTGGGTGTGGTTTTTTTTCCGTGCTTGAGATGCGGTGGTGGTTGGATGAGGTGGGAAAAAGACTTAGGGGTGGGGGTGGGTGGGAGGGTGGATGCGGCATGCTGGCGGTGGAGGGGAGTTGGGAGGGCTGGGGGTGGGGGGGGGGGGGGGGGGGGCTCGGAGTAAGGCGGGTTGAGGGAGGGGGAAAAGATTTTGATCAGATTGCGGTTCTGAATAATCACAGAAGTTGTGATGTTTAGAGTGATGATGACGCGTGAGAGGAGAGGAGCGTCGACGTGTCCAGGCGACGACACCGCAATGATTCGTGCGCATCTATTTCGCGCACTCCCACACCAACACCACACACACGCGCTGGCGCGCGCGCGCGCGCGGCATATGAAGTGCTTTGCCTAACATCGCAACAGCATATATACGCTCATACTCACTAACCGGCACCATAATGATATAGCGCCGATGTAAGCACGCCGACCTGCCTCTCCCCCCCAAAACATATACGAGCGAGCCGAGAGAGCAAGACGCACTTCAACCGACACACGCGCATGCACAGGCACGTGCGCGGCCCCACACAACCACAGACCCTGTTATATGTATAATTTACATGTTCAAAACACTGCAAGCACACACACCACACACCCACACAACCACCACCCCACACACCCCCCTCGACGGTCACTGACCAAACACCCACGACAACACACGGCACGCACGTGCACCCCCCACACAACACACGTGCGCGTGCCCCACCAACACTGTGCATGCATTGCACTAGTCGGTGTCTGGTACTAACGTGTGATGATAAAATATCGTTTGGCGTTTGTTTGTTAGTTTGAAAGTACTAAGTGGAGATAACTTAAGTGTGGGAGGCTTGTTTGTTAGGTTTTTTTTTTTTTTTTTTTTTTTTTTTAAATAAGTGTCTAATTCATCTGGCGCGGTAAAGACATTAAATGCCCACTAACTGTACGGGTCCGAGCTCTAGTCTTACCTACCCACATCACGAATGCGCTGCGCATATGCACAAATCCATTCCCCCCACACTCACCACCCAACACACACCTCCCCCCCAACCCATATCTCTCTCTCTCTTCTCTCTCTTCTCTCTCTCTTCTCTCTCTCATTTACGCACACCACACCCACCAAAACACACACACACACACACACCACAACACACACACCATATCATCATCATCCTCTTCATATCATATTATCTCATCAACACCAACACAAGAATGAGAAATGGCTAAAATTGCCTGAATGAATGGACACACGTTAGAAGAATGCGAGGACAGAAAGTGTGCTAATAGTAGTATGAAGATAAGCAGAAAGCTAGAACGCCGCCGCAAGAAGGAAAGCAAACCGCCCAGGGACAGAAGA
Source organism: Conus ventricosus (assembly GCA_018398815.1). Taxonomy (NCBI): domain Eukaryota; kingdom Metazoa; phylum Mollusca; class Gastropoda; order Neogastropoda; family Conidae; genus Conus; species Conus ventricosus. The sequence continues at coordinate 19,168,182 of CM031612.1, read as the reverse complement.
AGGACGAAAAAAGAACGACCGACTACACATGCACACCCACTCAAAAAGACCCCCCCTCACGAAAGGGGGTGGACAAGGGGGGGGTTAGTGGCGGGAGTAAAGACAACAAGCAGAGAAAGAAAGCCAGAATCAAGCACAAACAAACAGCCGCAAAACCACCGGACCGGCTCCCCCCAGATGAAAGGAAACACGCAAAGGCACCAGACCACCTGTGTTTTCCGCAGCAATCACACCTAATTAAGCTGTCCTCCTCATACATGGACGATGAAAACCGACCAAGCTTTTTTATTCTGTCATATTAAAACACCGGCCATAATTGCGCAAACACCGTCTCAAAATCTAGTATGGGCTTCCTGCTTGTACGGCTTTGTTCCGCACCGCATGCACA
>CM031612.1:19154580-19162080 GCA_018398815.1 Conus ventricosus | reverse complement strand
TTGACAGTCAAGAAGTCGGATGTAGCGTGATGAACTTCAGGGCAGGTCTCTTGATGTTCGACCGTTTTCTTTTTTTTTTTTTCTCTTTTTTTTCTTTCTTTTTTTCTCTCCGAGGGGGAGGAGTGTGAAGAATGCGTGAGCTTTTTTCGTGGGCCTCTGTCAAAGGCAGTCTACAGAGCTCTCTCTCTCTCTCTCTCTCTCTCTCTCTCTCTCTCTCTCTCTCTCTCTCTCTCTCTTCTCTCTCTTAGTTCGTGACATGACTCGCATCATTAGAAAAAAAAGAAAACAAAAAGAAGAAAAATGACAAAACAAGCGAGAATTTCTTCTCCTTCTCCTCCTCCTTCTTCTTCTTCTTCTTCTCTCTCTCTCTCTCTCTCTCTCTCTCTCTCTCTCTCTCTCTCTCTCTCTCTCTCTCTCTAGCCCGTAGACACTTCCTAACTCTCGTCCCCACTCTCTTCATGCTGTCCTCTCTCTGTCTCTCTCCCTCTCCCCCCCCCTCTCTCTCTCTCTCTTTTGTGTGTGTGTGTGTGTGTGTGTGTGTGTGTGTGTGTGCGTGCGTGCGTGCGTGCGTGCGTGCGTGCGTGCGTGCGTGCGTGCGTGTGTGTGTGTGTGTGTGTGTGTGTGTGTGTGTGTGTGTGTGTGTGTGTGTGTATGTGTGTGTGTGTGTGTGTGTGTGTGTGTGTGTGTGTGTGTGTGTGTGCGCGCGCGCACGCGCACGCACTCGCACTGCTACGTCTCTACGATCTGTCAGTGTTCATGAATGGACTAATGGGACGGGTGTTAATGATGTCTACACCTTCTGTGCTCTGGTATCAATGAGATTTTGCGCTGCCAGTGTTTTCGGACGTCTGTCTGTTGTCCTTGTTGTTGTTGTTGTCCTTGTTGTTGTTGTTGTTGCTCTATTCGTTGCCAGTGCTTACAATTAACCTTTCTTCTTCTTCTTTTTCTCTTTCACCTTTTTTTCCTGACTTTTCTTTTCTTTTTCTTTTTTTTTCGATTTGATGATGCACTGTCCATGAATATATGTCAATTGTGTCTGCTAACAAATGGCTTACATTTTTTTCTTTTTTTGTTTTTTGTTCGAGTGTGTAGGAGGTGGGTTTCCTTTTCTGTTTGGAAGAGAACGTTCGCTTTTTTTTTCAAACACTCTGTGCTGACGTCAAAGGATTGTGACAATCACAAATGATGACGACATAGCTGTAGCACGTGATGACACTACAGGACTGTGAGAGTCCTAGTCATGCAGCAGGATCAAAGAACGGAACACGATGACGTCAAAGAAGCGCGACAATCACAAAGGATACGTCATAGCACCAGAACGATCTGACCTCTCGCGATTGGGAAAATTACATGTGAAAGATCACAGTTCAAGAGCATGCCCACGTTACAGGATTGTGACAATGACAAGTGATACGTCATACTATCAGAACATACTGACGTCACAGGATTGTGACAATGACAAGTGATACGTCATACTACCAGGACATACTGACGTCACAGGATTGTGACAATGGCAAGTGATACATCATACTACCAGGACATGCTGACATCACAGGATTGTGACAATGGCAAGTGATATATCATGCTACCAGAACATACTGACGTCACAGGATTGTGACAATGGCAAGTAATACATCATTTTGCCAGACCATACTGACGTCACAGGATTGTGACAGTGACAAGTAATACATCATTCTACCAGAACATACTGACGTCACAGGATTGTGACAAACACAAGTGATGCATCATAGCATCGGAAAAGACAAGCGTCACAGGATTGTGGCAATCACAAGTGAGGCATCATAGTACCTGGATTGTGGCAATAACCAGTGATGTGTTATAGAACTGGCACATACTGACGTCACAGGATTGTGGCAATCACAAGTGATGCATCATAGTACCTGGATTGTGGCAACAACCAGTGATGCATTATATAACTGGCACGTACTGACGTCGCAGGATTGTGACAATCACAAGTGATGCATCATAGTACCTGGATTGTGGCAACAACCAGTGATGTATTATAGAACTGGCACGTACTGACGTCACAGGATTGTGGCAATCACAAGTGATTTATCACATTACCCGAAATACTGATGTTGCAGGATTATGACAATCACAAGTGATATGTCACAGCACTGCAGCCTACTGACCTCACAGGACTGTGACCATTACAAGTGATGTATCATCATCACAAGTGATACATCATAGTACCGGAACATATACTGACGTCACAGGATTGTGATCATCACAAGTGATACATCAGAGTACCGAAACATATATTGACGTCACGGGATTGTGATCATCACAAGTGATACATCATAGTACCGGAACATATTCTGACGTCACGGGATTGTGATCATCACAAGTGATACATCATAGTACCGGAACATATACTGACGTCACAGGATTGTGATCATCACAAGTGATACATCATAGTACCGGAACATACTGACGTCACAGGATTGTGATCATCACAAGTGATACATCATAGTACCGGAACATATACTGACGTCACAGGATTGTGATCATCACAAGTGATACATCATAGTACCGGAACATATACTGACGTCACAGGATTCTGATCATCACAAGTGATACATCATAGTACCGGAACATATACTGACGTCACAGGATTGTGATCATCACAAGTGATACATCATAGTACCGGAACATATACTGACGTCACAGGATTGTGATCATCACAAGTGATACATCATAGTACCGGAACATATACTGACGTCACAGGATTGTGATCATCACAAGTGATACATCATAGTATCGGAACATGCTGACGTCACAGGATTGTGATCATTCCAAGTGCTACATCATAGTACCGGAACATATTGACGTCACAGGATTGTGATCATCACAAGTGATACATCATAGTATCGGAACATGCTGACGTCACAGGATTGTGATCATTCCAAGTGCTACATCATAGTACCGGAACATATTGACGTCACAGGATTGTGATCATCACAAGTGATACATCATAGTATCGGAACATGCTGACGTCACAGGATTGTGATCATTCCAAGTGCTACATCATAGTACCGGAACATATACTGACGTCACAGGATTGTGATCATCACAAGTGATACATCATAGTATCGGAACATGCTGACGTCACAGGATTGTGATCATTCCAAGTGCTACATAATAGTACCGGAACATATTGACGTCACAGGATTGTGATCATCATCAGTGACAGTTCATAGTACCGGAACATATTGACGTCACAGGATTGTGATCATCACAAGTGTGTCACAGCACTGGAACATATTGACGTCACAGGATTTTGATCATCACAAGTGATATATTATAGCATTGGAACACATTGACGTCACAGGATTGTGATCATCACAAGTGTGTCACAGCACTGGAACATACTGACGTCATAGGATTGTGATCATCACAAGTGTGTCATAGCACTGGAACATACTGACGTCATAGGATTGTGATCATCACAAGTGATATATTATAGCATTGGAACACATTGACGTCACAGGATTGTGATCATCACAAGTGATATATTATAGCATTGGAACACATTGACGTCACAGGATTGTGATCATCACAAGTGTGTCACAGCACTGGAACATACTGACGTCACAGGATTGTGATCATCACAAGTGATACATCATAGTACCGGAACATACTGACGTCACAGGATTGTGATAATCACAAGTGATACATCAGAGTACCGGACATATACTGACGTCACAGGATTGTGATCATTACCAGTAATACAGCATAGTATTGGAACATACTGACGTCACAGGATTGTGAGAAGTACCAGTGAAACGTCATAGAACACATGGGCAAGTAAAGACAGACGTCACATCGCACCATTTCTTGGTGTTGAAGGAAACGTTCTTCAAAGACATGCGTCGTTGGGGAAAAACAAATAACTGGCGAGGGAGATGTTCACACGCGCGCGTATATGCGCGCGCGCGGACACACGCGCGGACACACACACACACACACACACACACACACACACACACACACACACACACACACACACTCACATACACACACACACACACGCATGCACGCGCGCGCGCGCGCGCACACACACACACACACACACACACACACACACACACACACACACACACACACACACATGATAACCTGAAAACCAGTCTGAACTTCATGAAGGACAAGATTCATCCCAATCGAAAAGGAACCAGCGTACTAGCCGGAAACATAGGGAGAGCCTTGCGGAACCTCTTCTGGGTGACTCCACGTAGATCCAGACCACGACACAATAGCCTGCCACCTAGAAGACAGCAATAATATTCCCGACCCCCCTACTACCACACGGGCTTCCACGACTACCAAGCTTCATGGTGGAACCCTTACGATGTGTTGTACGACTATTAACTACATCCTTAAAGAGGAGCTGTAGACAGTGTTCACGTCTTGATTTTGGAGTTGCAGTGTTCCCGAGTATAGTTATTATAAAAACCCTGTCATTTTTTCGTCTGAAAGACGGTTGTAGTGTCAAACTACCTATCCTCTTTACTTGAAGACGTGTACAGAACAAATAGTTATTCTCATTGTATTTTGCCTACTATTTTCAGAAGCACACACAGTTTTCTTGTTTTTTTGTGTGTTTTTTTATTCTTCTTCTTTTTTTTTCTTTTTTTTTTGAAGTTGTTATTCATGTGATTTCTTTTTAGATTCATGCGTTACATTTCTTAGTACATTAAGTATTTAATTTGACGTCCTTTGTAGAATTCATATGATTGTTAAATAATGTCTTCATATAGTCAATCGATAGTACATAACTTGTCGTTTTTTCAGTGGAATTGTAGATCTATAACTACAAACCAAGCATACTTACGTCATCATCTTTCTTCAAACCCATACGAAGTTTTGATATTACAATCGTTGAATGTTATCCCTTCCAAACTGCCCAGTCTGCCTAACTATTATTTCCCAACAAATCTTAAATAAATGTTAGCGAACCGCCCAGAGAACGTGGACAAACGAGTCACAAGACAAAACACGACGCGTTTCGACCTCTTAGGTCTTCGTCTGGTGATATACAAACGAATAAAACAACGAAAATTCACTTAGCTTTGATCGCTTCAGATCGTTCTGGGTTCAGCGCAAGGAAGAAGGCGTTGTTCAATTATCTACTCAAATAAAGCGTCAGTTTGCTCGTAGGAAAAGCATACTCGCTACCTTCTTTGATGTTAAAAAAGCCTATGACCAAGTCTGGCACAGGCGCTTGTTATACAAACTGAAACTGATTGGAATATCTGGAAACATGTACAATTATATTAAATCATTTTTAAATAATAGAAATATGTTAGCCAGAGTAGGAAGAAGACACTCAACACTCAGAAAACTAGACATGGGAATTCCGCAAGGTTCAGTATTAGCACCTATTCTTTTTAACATCCTTATTCACGACCTCCCAAAAGCAGTCTCCAAAAATGTCGTTCTAGTGCAATACGCAGATGACATCTGTATGTGGATGGAAGTAACTCTGAAAAAGTCAACTCCACAAAGAGCATAGAATTATGTTAGAAGACTATATCAAAGAGATTTAGATAGCATAGGGAACTATATGAGAGAAAATGGTCTGTCCTTGTCCACTGAAAAAACAAATATGATGTTTAATGCAGGAAGCAAATCCAGAAAATTTACCAGTCTTTAAACTTCTAGGGGAACCTTTAGAATATAAACAAAGTATCAAATTTTTAGGACTTTTCTTTACTCCAAAATTATCTTGAATATCATTTTGAATATATATTAACAAAGGTTAGGAAAAGTTTGAATTTACTAAAGATCATAAGCAGACTACCCTGGGGAATTGATTCAAAAACTCTACTTCATCTTTCTATTGCTCTTGTCAGATCAAAACTTACATATGGTCAAGAAGTGTATTTTAGCGCTCCAAAATTTCTTCTAAAAAAATTACAAAGTTTGGATTGCAAAGCCATTAAATTTGCTCTCGGTATCCCTATGCATGCCTCAAACGCAAAGACATATAGAGAAGCTGGAATTTTTTCCCCTTGATGATTATCGTGAACTAGCTGCATCAAAATTGTCATAAAATCGAGTGCTGGCGATAATTACATTCAAGAAGATTTAAAAATTAGATCGGACACTGACTTTCCAAAAAGGGCTATTACGATTAAATCGCAAGAAACAATAGCTACATATACTTCTGAATTGATTAAATGTTCAAAAATAGATATTAAAGAAGTGGCTAAAAAACACATCTTCTTCATCTATTCCACAATGGGAGATACCAAAACCTATTCTTGATACTGGTTATTCAGATATTAAAAAAAAGGGTAAATGTTAATATCATCACAAATTTAGCAAAATCACATGTATACGAAAGATATCAAAATCATTTTCAAGTGTTTACTGATGGTTCCGTTTTAGATGATGGAAATGTTGGTGCAGCATTTGTTATTCCTTCCCTTAAAATTCAAAGATCGTTCTTTGTGGGTTGCAATTTATCTATATTCACAGCCGAATTAGTAGCTATAATGATGGCAATGGAATTTCTAACAGATCTTCCCATTAACTTCGCTCAGATAGTTTTCTTTTGTAGATTCAAATCAGTCCTACTTGCCCTTGACTCCTCTAATATATCGACACGACCCGAACCTTGTGTTTGAAATTAAATATCTTTTATACTGTCTGGTGTCTAAAGGCATTACTATAGAATTTTGCTGGATTCCTTCGCTACTGGTATACTTGGAAATGAACTGGCTGATAGGGCTGCGAAAAAAGGTGCTAAAAAAGTAGGGTCATTTTCTGAGTTGAAAATAAAACCGTCAGTAGTGGAATGTTATCGTACCCTTGAATCGACTGCACGGAAGAGAGCTCAAACAAATGTTGATACGTCAACCGAGATTTCATCCAACCAATGGGAAGCTTTTCCAATAGACCTTGTATTAAGAAAAATGCCTGATCTTCCAGTTTATTATTCCAGACAAATATCTTCCCTTATAATTCGATTAAAGCTAAATATTTTGAAAACAAAGTTCAGTAAGAATACTAACTGTATTTGTGGTAAAGAAATAACACTGAACCACATTTTATTCAATTTGTCACAAGTTGACTACTTTCTTACCAACATCATTACGATCCAATACTTTTTCTGAAAAAACTTGCAAGATCTACTTTCGAATCATTCTCTGCTGATCGAAATTGCTGAATACTTAATACATAGTCCGATTGAGTTTTTATTTAGATACTTTTGAGCTAACTCATTTTGTTTAAGATAGTGAAGGATTTTTGCTTTCTTGCTATATATTTGGTTTTTTTCCCCCCCACTAATTGTTGTATTTAAGATTGTTGATTTGTTTATTGTTCAGTTTAGACACATATACAGATACATACACTTACACACTCACATACAAAGACCTACATTCATGCTTACACAACACATAGGCTTATTCATTTAACCATTCAGTCAGTCAGTCACTCTCTTCTTTCATTCACGTCTAATATCACTCAAAG
>CM031612.1:19134580-19149580 GCA_018398815.1 Conus ventricosus | reverse complement strand
AGAGACAAGACCTCTCCTATTGTGACATGTAGCCCAGCTAAAACCACAAAACAAAGAGAGACAAGACATCTCCTATTGTGACTTGTAACCCAGCTAAAACCACAAAACAAAAGAGACAAGAAGACCTTTCCTATTGTGACTTGTAGCCCAGTTGAAACCACAAGGCAAAGTGAGACGAGATCCTTCTGTGACTTTGGCCTGATGGGCAAGCTAACTCCACAAGGTAGAAAGAGACAAGGCCCTTTTAGTGTTTAAGATTGTGCCCCAGCTAAATCCATGAAGCAAAAAGAGGCCAGAGCCTTGGGGACACGCAACCCTGCTTAAAGCAGGGAACAAACAAACAAACACAGCCAGATTCTCCTGGTGTTGAGGACATTCGACCTAGCGTAATGCAGGGAACGTCATGGTGCTATCGCTGCTACTTTTTTCTTCTTCATAATATTGAAGAAGAAAACAGGAAACTCCAATCAGATAAGAGAGAGAGAGAGAGAGAGAGAGAGAGAGAGAGAGAGAGAGAGAGAGAGAGAGAGAACCCTTAACTCATCGACTGACTGATCATCTTTACTTTTGAGGAGGAGAAGAAAAGTCGGAAGGTGATTTACGCTGAAAGGGAAAGGAAAACGAATGCACGGATGCTTTGATCACACAATGTCATATGTATGACATGCTTATGTACGTGTAGGTATGTACATCTGCATTATAAGAAGAACAAGAACGGAATTCGGGGACAAAATATTCATAGTACATGATATGTTTAGGTGAAGTGAGAACGCTAAAACAAGAACAGCAACCATAACCGTACTGCATTCTAAGAAAGGAAAATTTATGGGGGGGGGGGGGAGAGAGAGAGAGAGAGAGAGAGAGAGAGAGAGAGAGAGAGAGAGAGAGAGAGAGGAGAGAGAGAGAGAGAGAGAGAGAGAGAGAGAAAGGGTGGAGGTCTTAGAACATGGACGTCAACAGATGGACAAATTAGACAACAGAGAAAAAAGAAGACGATGATTGTCTTCCAAAGAAAAGGACATTCCTTGGCACACACACAAAAAAACCTGAAGTTCCACTCTGCTTTCTACTATAGTGGAAAATAAACTCCAGCGCGTTTTTTTTTCTCCTTTCTAGTTTCTCCCCTGTCCCCTTTCCGCACTTCCCCATCTCGCTCCCCTGTTCCCCCCCCCCCCCCCCACTTAAATTCTGGGCACCCCATGATTATCTATATTCAATGTTAACGTCATGATTGATACTTTGGAAGTGATGTGACTGCGGGCGGAAATTGACACCAATTTTAAAGATAAATGATATCCATTCCGCCAGACAAAAGGGACAAGTTACAAGACAAAACACGACGCGTTTCGACCCCTTTGGTCCTCTTCAGGCAAGGTGAACAACATTCAGGACAATGAAAACAAAGAACGAGCAGTCACTCATCTCCTCAAACTGGGCGCAAGATACGGATGTTGATTCAACGTCTATCTATAGCGAACAATTTATCTGGCGGATTTATTATATAATTCATCTTTACAATCTGCCACGACTGATATGGACAGGCAAGGATAACCGTATGCAAGGGTCGATCGAGAGAGAGAGAGAGAGAGAGAGAGAGAGGGGAAAGGGGGTGGGGGTGGGGGATGGAGGCTAAAGACTGCAGGAGAACCACACAGCAGCAGTGGAGTGTTCACAGCCAAATAAGACCAGGGAGGTCATTCCATCTGTTCTAAGGACTCCCCCTTTCTCTGCCGTCACTGTCATGGGCCCACACCGCCATGTAAGGATGTGGACGTTACGCCTCAGTGACTTCTTTACCATCAGGAGCGAGTGTCGCGCAAGCACAAACGGTTGGCTGACCTTCTTTCCCCCCCCCTCCCCCTCCCCCCGTCCCTCCCTCCCCCTTTCCCCCCCCCTTCGACATCGGTGTCGCCCAGCAGCAGGCACAGAGCCTTTCGCCATTATTAACCCCGCTCACTGGGGCGTGACTGGCGGCTTTTCAGGGGGAGAGACAGACAAGGGAAGAGCGGGAGGGGGGAGGGAGGGGGGAGGAAGGAAGGAGGGAGAGGAGGAGGGAGAGGAAAGGGGAGGGAGGACGCAGGAAAAAGGGGTCCTCAGGGTCAACAATTGGCTCAGCAGAAAGATTCTCCCTGCACAGCGAATACATCACAACAACAGCAGTGGAGGCATTTCTACACTTGTTCCTCGCAACATGTCACTTGCTTGCTTGTTTCTTTTTTTTTGTGTGTGTGATGGAAATGGAGGTGTGGGGTTGGGGATGAAGTGGTGGGGGGGGGGGGGGGGGAATGTGTGGCTAGGTGGGGGGTGGCATGGGGATGGGGAGGGGTGGTGGTGAATGTTCTTGAATGTCATGCTCGCTCGCCTCTTGGTCTGGAAATGCGGTGTAGCGACTATGGACTAGTCCCGCACACGGTAACTCCTTGAAGAAAATGACACTGAAAATTATGTTGTTGCTGTGATTGCTGTTCTTTCGTACTGTATGTAAATGGATTTCTTCCTGTCTTGATTAGCTCCCTCTATTTTTTTCCCTCTGTCTTCTTTGATTTTCTTTTTCTACAAAATTAGGAAGAAGAAGCAGAAGAAGAAGAAGAAGAAGAAGGAGAAGGAGAAAAAGAAGAAGGAGAAGAAGAAGCAGAAGAAGAAGGAGAAGAAGAAGAAGAAGAAGAAGGAGAAGAAGAAGAAGAAGAAGAAGAAGAAGAAGAAAACACCTCACATTCACCCCAACTCCGAACTCCAATTCCCTTTGCACAAATTCAAACATGAATGCTTTTAAACTTTAAAATACACAAACAAAGCACTCAAAAACAAAAGTTCAGACCAATGTCGTTTCAATACACAATACGAAGCAGGCAAGTGCAGTATTAGAAAGCATCTCTCCTTCAGACGTGACACACCACAGGCATCACAAAAGCATCAAACAACACTTCCCATGTTGGCCTGCTTGTGGTATCGCTGCAGTTTGCTGCAGTCTTCTAGTCCGAAACAAAACTAGCCAAATTCACATACACCTTTAAGCTTTAAAAAGTGAAACATCGTAAAAAGCCCAAATCCGTATGGATCTGGTGCTGAAGTTTTCAAATTCTTTTGGAAACAACCAGGACCTTGTGTGGTATGATCTTTAAATGAAGAGTGTAAAAGACGAAAAGATGTATTTATCTGGTGCTCAAAAAAAGAAGGCATAATGATTTGTTCACTCGAAAGTGGTAAACTACAGAAGTTTCTTAAAATCTGGTGGTATGTTTCTCTGTTGAACGTTGTTCTATAAGATAGGAATCAATGTGTATTTCAAACAGAAGAAAAGGAAATTCTACAGTCAGTTACAGGTGGATACCAGAATGGTGTTATTGCTAATGGATACATAGGAGACAATACTAAACTGATTTATAAACTTCTTAAATGCAAACAGACTTCTTGGACTGTTATGTCGCATAGACTTTGAAAAGGTCTTTGACACTCCATGATCGGGTTTTATGTTTAAGGTTTTAAATGGTCGAGAAGTTTAATGGGTAAAAAGACCGAAAAATGTCACAGTAAAAACATAACCCAGTTCTTGAAAACTTAGAGATAATCATACCCGCTTCTTGAAAACTTAGAGATAATCGGACCAGCTTTTGCATTCCGACTCATGAATCATAACTTATTTCGCTCCCCCACTTTTCACGCGGACAAATAATTCTGTAACTACGTTATACCACAGGCCCTCGGTGATATATTACCTGACCCCCCCTTTTTTTTTTTTAGTAATGAGGAGATAAAAGCTGGAAATTATGTTATTACTTAATATAACATAGAAAATATGCAATGCAGCACTTTATAAAAGATAATGGTGAGATTATGAATATTGAAGAGTTTGTATCTGGCCTTGATTGTCATTGATATGTCATTTATAACGGATGGATTTTTTTCTCTTAACAAATACGTAAACAAAACGGGCATCAAATTAATCGCTGACCTCAATGATATTCAAGATGAACTAAAATCTTGAATTCGTTAGGAAAGGGAAGGACTTCAATAATATCATGAAATTATGACAGTGGATGAATTTAAACCAATGCGTTGTTGCAAATCGTCGCGCAAACTACAGTTTCAGTTTCATCAAGGAGACGTCATTGCGTGCGAACTAATCCATTATACGTTACACAACATCCGCAAAGTTTTGAGACCACACTACGTATGATTTTAAGCTGATAGATAAATGAATTAACAACAAAGATGGGAGAATTGAAAAAGAGGGTCGAGAAGTTTAATGGGTAAAAAGACCGAAAAATGTCACAGTAAAAACATAACCCGCTTCTTGAAAACTTAGAGATAATCATACCCGCTTCTTGAAAACTTGAGCTTTTTAGGGTCTACAACTTAGCAGATGTCTGACCTACGCATTAGCCCAAAGATTCGTTGGGAAAATGTTTTCTTTGCATACATAAAAGATGTGAAATTGAAATGATCACAGATCCGGATCGTTCACAGAATTATAGGTAAGTACATAATTTTAAATGCTATCAGACTGACAAACACGGTTAACGGTTCACGTTGTAACAGTTTTTGGAAATATGTGGAAACCACAATTACACGAAATATTGTAATCTTAGGGGTAGACAGGTATTTATGGTGACACAGTACTTTCAGTTTTTATCATAATGCTGGCAAAATTATTAGATGTCTATAAATGTAAGATTGGGAAATGTGCACCAAACGTATGCGTCTTCCAGAAATAAAACAGCTGAGCAGCATTAAGGAAGAAAAGTTGAACGGTACACTGTGATGATTATCGTCAACCAAAATAGATTTGCTATTGAATAGAATGTTAATGAATGCGAATGCTTCAACACACAGATTGCAAAGAATGTTCCATCGCGCGCGCGCGCGCGCGCACACACACACACAACACACACACACACACGCAAGATGGCGGAAACTGTCAGCTACTAAATTTACATCTGGCTGAAATTAAGCATTTCTACCAGCACCATGACCAGAATGACAAGATCAAGAAGTCTGCGTAAACATCAAAACAGCCTGACTTCGGAAAAGAGTCAAGTGAGAAGAAAATGCGTGAAGAGCCAGCCTGTTTTCAGGAAGAAGTTTTGGAGCGAGCTGCGCTGCAAGCCGTGGACGCTCAAACAGGCCCTAACAACGGAGAAACGAGCAGCGATGAAAAACTGTGCAACTGCTTCAGACACAGTAAGTGAGATCAAGGAGCTGAAACAACTAATTGAGAAACTGTGTGAGAGGATTGTTTCTTTAGAAAAAACTGTAAATGAGCAAAACAATCTGATTTCTAACTTTAGCAAATCACCAGTAGGGTCTCCAAAAGAGCAGTGCAACAGTAGGCACAGAACGTCAGTTCTAAAAAATCAAACTCAAGTCAAACCTCACGTACGCGGAAGCTGCAAGGTCAGTCCCACCAGCTCTCAGTCCCAAACCGTCACAAACACCTGGTTCGGGACTGACAGAGCGCAAGACCAACAACAAGAAAGAAAACAAAATAAGAGAGCAGAAAAAGAACTCAGAACCTCCCATCAATAACGTCAAAAGCAAAAATGACGTCAAAGGGCGTTTCGAATAGAACTGAGGAAATCAAGATAGAAGAAATGCAGGACGTCCCTCTTGTTTTGCTTTTGCACGATTCTGTGTTGAATGGAGTCAATGGGAGAAGACTCGGAAGGTCTTACGGTTTTTAATACCTTGTCAAGGAAAGCTCATAAGATCAGTGACTTAAAACCGACATTGGAGAATGCAGTATCCTCAGTTGAAAGACCAGTGGATGCTATTGTTATCCACTGTGGGATAAACGATCTGAAACATACGGATCCCAATGTCTGCAGCAAAAACTTTTCTACAACTGTTAAAGGCATTGCTGCAAAAAATCCTCAGCAGATATCATTATCAGCAAAATCGCGCCGGTCGGTCATCAAGAGCTGGGCATGAAAATTGATTTGTTTAATGCTTTTACAAGCTCCGAGTTGTTTGACGATGGCAAAAGTGAGCTTCATCAGTCACACCAACCTGAAGCCGAACAACAGGACGCTGCTAAACGGCCTTCACCCGACCCGGAGAGGAGCCAGTGTGCTTGCCGGCAACTTGGGGAGACACGTCCGGCAGCTGTTCTGGACGACACCAAGGAAGACCACGAGACGCACCATGCCACATTCACCCAGGGGGTTTTCCATCTCATCCCAGGCGTCATGACCTGCCTTTTTCCACTGGAGAGGCGTGCTTGGTGGAACTACTATGACGTTTTGAGTGACTGGTGCTAGATTTATATTACCTACTCAGAACATTTGTTGGTTTCATGGAAGTAGATTTGTTTTAATTTCAGCACAGAAATTACCCAGTCTGACAGGTTTATACTCAGCGGAAGGAAGTTATCAACGTTATCTTGAAAATTAGAAGACTCTCTCTCTCTCTCTCTCTCTCTCTCTCTCTCTCTCTCTGCTTATTTGTTTACTTATTTGTTTTATTTGCACCCCCTCCCTGCTATTCTGTTGCTAGTTTATCAGTGACATGCCTGATAAACTCATTTAAGATTTTGCAATGGAATGCCAGATCTGTGTTCACGAACGAAGCATTTTTACGTCAGCATCTGGTAAATAACTGCTACAAAATATTGATTTTGCAATCACTAAATGTGTGCAAATCTAAATTACCAAAATTACCACACTTTTATTATCCCCAGTGCACAATCGAGTTTTTGACAGGAAGGAAAAAGTCAGCACTGCTATATATATCAGAGAAGGCACTGAATACTTAATACGACCATCACCTGCACCGTCTGATCTTGCAAACTTACATTCGTGCGCGGCCACAGTAAAAGTCAATAACAACATGTTCTCAACATTGTGTCTGTATATCTGCCTAAAGGTCCAGACGAGAAAAATACTGAATGGTTACATACAATAGACAGCTCTAAGGAAAGATGGTTGATTGCCGGAGATTTTAATGCTCACGCTCCATTTTGGGACAAAGGTTGTTCATCCATAACAAGCAATCGTTTTCTTGAAAACGTGGTGGATTCTTCATTGTATTTGCTTAATGATGGGAGTATAACTAGGATTCCAGACATTCCCACTCATAGATCAAGCGCAATAGATCTGACAGTGATTTCCCCCCAATTAGCTTTTGATTGCTTATGGCAAACTTTTGATGACACTCTTGGAAGTGATCATCTGCCCATCATAATGACAATTAATAAAACATACGACATAAAAAATTTGCCTGAAGACAAAATACCTAAGTACAATTATAAGTTTGCCAACTGGGATAAGTTTCAAGGCTTTTCTTTCCTATAGACACATAGAGACTTTTTGTGAAGATGAAGAAAATGTAAATGATATGTATTCAAAATTCAACAAAATGATTCTCTTGGCCGCTGATGATTCAATACCAAAATGTCGAACTAATACTTCTCCAAAAACACTTCATACCGGCAATGTGTGGTGGACTAAGGATTGCGAAGAAGCTGTAGCCTTAAAGAAACTGAAATACAAAGAATATATTAAAAATAAAGTGAAAGAAACCACCTAGAAATGAAAAAAGCTAAGTCACACTCTAATCGAACAATTGCAAAAGCAAAGCGGCTTTACTGGACAGCGTTTTGTGCTAAAGAAGTTTCTCATCATAAGGACCTTCAAAAAGTGTGGCAAAAATTTCAAACTATGAAAAAAGGGATAAATCTCCCAAGATATCCAGTTAATTTGGATAATAAAAAATTCTCAACCTCATCTGAAAAAGCAGAAGCATTCGCTAACATGTTTTCAAAGACAATGCGTCTAGAAAGTCTTCCACAAGATTGCATACAACACAGGAAAAGGGAAGAAAAAACAGAGATGTACGAAGAGCCAATTCAAATAATGACCACTATATAAATGCCCCCATAACTAAATGCGAGTTAAACGACTCCATCTCCTTGATAGGTAATAAATCATCGTCAGTTGGATTGGACGCTGTTTCGAATGAAATGCTAAAAACATTTACCAGATAATTATCTTTGTTTTTTATTGAAAATATTCCAACGGGTTTGGAATAATGGTGTAATGCCAATCAATTTGGAAACAGTCTGTAATTATTCCCATTGTAAGCAAGGAAAGTCCCCCACAAGTGTCCACAGTTACCGTCCTGTAGCTCTGACGTCTCATGTAGGAAAACTTATGGAAAGAATTATACTAAATAGGCTTATCTATTTTTGTGATAAAAATGAAATAATACCTGTTAATCAAGCAGGCTTCAGAAAAGGAAGATCAACAACTGACCACATTGTAAAATTAACAACACAAATTAAGCATCAATTTGCCAGGCGAAAGAGTACTCTGGCGACATTTTTTGATGTTAAAAAGCCTTTGATAGCGTGTGGCATGCTAGATTGCTATATAAAACTGAAGAAAATTGGCATATCTGGTAATTTTTATAACTACGTTAGAGAATTTTTATCAGAAAGAAGTTTGCAAGTCAGGGTTAGAAAACACATACTCAAATTTTAAATCGCTAGAAATGGGCATTCCCCAAGGTTCCGTAATTGCTCCAATGTTATTTAATATTTTGTTACATGATCTCCCAAAGCACGTAACTAAAACCGCTACCGTTGTGCAGTATGCTGATGATCTGTGTATGTGGATAAATGCTAGTCTAAGAAAAAAACACGCCAAAAAGATCAATCAGCTATTACAAAAAAATATATCAGGCAGAGCTAAATAATCTTAGTAAGTACTTGTTTGAAAATGGACTGAAACTTTCCCATGAAAAAACGTATATAGTTATTATTAATAATGGTGATGATCCCGTTGATCTGCCGTCTTTTAGACTTGATGGAATAACACTTCAGTATGTCCACTCAGTAAAATTCTTAGGAGTTTACTTCACATCTAAATTGACATGGAAAGTTCACATTGATTATCTCTTAAACCAGGCTAGGAAAAGTTTGAATTTTTTGAAAATCTTAAGCAAGCAAAGCTGGTGCCAGGATGTAAAAACATTGAAACATCTGGCAATATCACTCGTTCGTTCTAAGCTATCGTATGCTCAAGAAGCTTTCTTTTGTGCTCCTAAATATTTGTTGCAAAAACTGCAAAGTGTTGATAGCAAGGCTTTTAAATTATGCTTGGGAATCCCTGTACATGCTTCTACAGTAGGGACATATTCGGAAATTGATGTTTTGCCTTTAAACGAATACAGAACACTCACTTTGGCAAAATATGTTGTGAAATGTACAGCTTTGAAAGGTGTAAATGAAACAGAAATCGCTTTAAATCCATCTACTGATTACCCCAAAACGAGCGAAAAACATTTCCTGCTTGTCTACTGTTGGCTCGTACTCTGCCCATTTGTTGCAGAAAACTGATTTGACTCCCGACTCTTTGGCAAAGATTTCTCATACTGATCCAATCCCAACTGGGAAAGAAACAGGGCAAAATTTGACCTTAATCACACTGATGCTAAAAAAGCTGAACATCCGCATATCTTGTCATATTCAGCAAAGATGCATATGCAAAGCAAGTATCCTAACCATCTTAAGGTATATACTGATGGATCATGACAAATAACAAGAACGCTGGATCCCTTTTGTTATTCCATCACTTAAAGTAGATAAAGCGTATTCAATAGGAAAAAATCGATCTATCTTAGTCGCCGAAATGATAGCTATACTAATGGCTTTGACATTATTTAATTGATTTACCGCAATCAATCTTGCAAGTATTGTTATGTGTCGACTCAATGTCAGTACTACAATCTATCAGGTTTTTCAGTTCTAATTCTGAAAACTTTGTTTTAAAGGAAATATGTCATTTAATTCATATTTTGATGTGCAAAGGGACCGATTTAACTTTTTTCTGGGTCCCTTCCCACTGTGGAATTTGGGGCAATGAATTTGCTGACAGATCTGCCAAAAAAGGAGCCAAAACTAAAATGAGTGCACAGTCACTTTCTGTCCCCTGACTTTACAAGAGCGTCATCAAGTTTTAAAACAAGTGGCTTGGGACGTTTTTAGAAACAACCAGAACATCCCCCTATTTGCGGGTTAATGCTCGAAATAGCCATGTTCTCAGCTTTGATCAGGTTGAAGGCATTGAACACCTGCAGGTTCGTGATATGTATCAGTACAGAAACTTTGTTTCAGTATTTTATAGACTGAAACTTGACGCTTCAGAACGAAAATATAGTGCAGGAACAAAATGCATATGTGGTAAGGCAAACGTGTCGAGAGCCCACGTTTTATTTGATTGTGTGACTCTTAAGGCATACTTACCATGTTTATTAGGCATGACAGTGACTGATGTTTTTTCTGATATTGATTTTGCTTTCAAAGTTACCTTTTGTTTAATATGTAGTCCTGTTAGATATTTGCTATAATGTTATAAGTAGTAAATATTCCATGTTTGCGTGCACTTCCACACACCTATGCATCACACACATACCCTTTCTCTCTCTCTCTCTCTCTCTCTCTCTCTCTCTCTCTCTCTCTCTCTCTCGTCTAATATCACACAATTTTGTGAAAAGACGTAAAAATGAAAGTACTACTACTACTACACACACACACACACACACACACCACACACACACATCTGTCTGTCTGTCTATCTATCTATCTATCTATCTATCTATCTATCTATCTATCTATCTATCTATCTGTTTATCTGTCTGTCTATGTTTTATGTATGTACAAAGCTATTAAAAATGCTGCACTGTGAATCACTTAAAGAGTTTCATCAGTTTTTGCTGGAGTCGTTAGATTATTCCCACGTTTGTGAGTAACTCCTCTCTCTCTCTCTCTCTCTCTCCTCTCTCCCTCTCTCTCTCTCTCTCTCTCTCTCTCTCTCTCTCTCTCTGTGTGTGTGTGTGTGTGTGTGTGATTTCCTTTTCTCCCCTCTCCTCTCCCTCTCCTCCTGCCGCTTCAGACTGATTGCGTTTTGTATCTCTTCTTTTCTCTTTTTGTCTGTGTGTGTGTTTGTTTGTTCGTTGTCTATGCTATGTACTCTTTGAAAATTTGAGACAAAGTTCTCTCTCTCTCTCTCTCTCTCTCTCTCTCTCTCTCTCTCTCTCTCTCTCCTCCTCCCCCTCCCCCTTTCCGTGTATACCCCACTTCTAAGGGGCTATAGGGCTTTATGAATACATTGTCTGTCTGTCTGTCTGATTCTCTTCTCTCTCTCTCTCTCTCTCTCTCTCTCTCTCTCTGTCACACACACACACACACACACACACACACACACACACACACACACACACACACACACACACTCACACACACACACACGCACGCACGCACGCACGCACGCACGCACGCACTCACGCACGCACACACACAGAGAGAGAGAGAGAGAGAGAGAGAGAGAGAGAGAGAGAGAGAGAGAGAGCGCACCACCAGTCAGCATGACAAGAGCAGAGACATGTCCAGCCGGACATTCCAACACCAGTGAAGTGTGTCCGCCGAAGTCCGTGAGGTGTGATTCAGGGCAGTGAAGCGTGTCCGAGGGACTGGACACACGAAGACCGTCCCTCCAAGCGTGGAAAGACAAAGAATCCTGAGCTTTATAGAGACGCGTGAGGTATGTTCTGGAGTTTAGCAAGTGGGGGGCGTTTCTTTGGGACCTCTCGCGGCGAAAGTAGACCAGCTTCGGCTAGCTTGTCTCGGGACTGACTTGCACTCTTGAAAAGATGGCGACACAGTGTATTGAATTCGTGAAAAGTATCTCCGGCTGTGTTTAGATATTTAAAAACTAAAACTAAAACTAAAACAAAAAGCAGTACGGAGAATTTGAGCAAAAATGGAGCTGTTACAGACAACTGATTGGTGACCAGTAACATATCTGATAAAATCTACAGCTGATGTAGAAACTGCTTCTTGCTTCATAAACTACATGTGATGTTATCCTAAACCACCTTTATTAGAGATGACTGACGAAAGCAAATAGGCAAACAAATATTACATAGACATCTTCGTGTATCTACATGTGTGTATGCTTGTAGTTATAGGTGTACGTGTTTTTTTTTTTCTGTTTGTGGTTTATTCCTTTCGGTTTTTTTTTTCTTTTTTCTTTATCCTTTTTTTTTTTTTTGAAAATTCATTGAGGCTGTTCAGATTGTTTGTTTATTGATTCACTCTCCTTTACTTGCATTTATTTTTTTTTTACATTCTTTTTGTTTCTCCAGTTACATTCATAGAACCTGAGGAAAATGTTTTTGCATGTACATCAATAAAAAGAACTGAATGAGAAAATATTATGTTGTGGGGAAGAAAAAACAAAAACAATAAGCGGTTAAAAGGTTACAGTCCCAGAACTTCAGGACCGTGGGGGCAGGGGGCTGTAAGAGGTTGACCCTCTCTGTGGCACGGCGTGATCGAAGGCGGAGCCCATCCCTCTCCTTCCGCTGCCTTGAACCTTCTGTGGACTTGGTAAGGCAGCCATTTACTGCTGGCTGGACAAAGGGGATTTTCAAACCGAAAAAAAATTGGACCTTGCTTGATTGGAACTCACGACTGTCAGGTCCACAGGGAACGCCATAACCATATGATTACTCTGCAGTGTCTACTGGCCTGTGTGACTTGTTAGGTACTTTCTGTGGCAGTTCATTGCTCAATTGTTAGGTACTTTCTGTGGCAGTTCATTGTTCAATTGTTAGGTACTTTATGTGACAGTTCATTGCTTCATTGTTAGGTACTTTCTGTGGCAGTTCATTGTTCAGTTGTTAGGTACATTCTGTGGCAGTTCATTGCTTCATTGTTAGGTACTTTCTGTGGCAGTTCATTGTTCAATTGTTAGGTACTTTCTGTGGCAGTTCATTGCTTCATTGTTAGGTACTTTCTGTGGCAGTTCATTGTTCAATTGTTAGGTACTTTCTGTGACAGTTCATTGCTTCATTGTTAGGTACTTTCTGTGGCAGTTCATTGCTCAATTGTTAGGTACTTTCTGTGGCAGTTCATTGCTTCATTGTTAGGTACTTTCTGTGGCAGTTCATTGCTCAATTGTTAGGTACTTTCTGTGGCAGTTCATTGCTTCATTGTTAGGTACTTTCTGTGGCAGTTTATTGCTCAATTGTTAGGTACTTTCTGTGGCAGTTATTGCTTAATTGTTAGGTACTTTCTGTGGCAGTTCATTGCTTAATTGTTAGGTACTTTCTGTGGCAGTTCATTGCTTGTTAGGTAGTTTCTGTGGCAGTTCATTGCTTGTTAGGTACCCTTTTGTTTGGCAGTTCATTGCTTGTTAGGTACTTTCTGTGGCAGTTCATTGCTTGTTAGGTACTTTCTGTGGCAGTTC
The DNA here is from genome assembly GCA_018398815.1 of Conus ventricosus. Lineage (NCBI taxonomy): Eukaryota > Metazoa > Mollusca > Gastropoda > Neogastropoda > Conidae > Conus > Conus ventricosus. The sequence goes on along the minus strand of CM031612.1, from coordinate 19,136,333 downwards.
ATTGCTTGTTAGGTAATTTCTGTGGCAGTTCATTGCTTGTTAGGTACTTTTGGTGGCAGTTCATTGCTTATTAGGTACTTTCTGTGGCAGTTCATTGCTTGTTAGGTACTTTCTGTGGCAGTTCATTGCTATCATTACTTTTTTTTTAACGATCAAGAAAAACTTGCGAGTAAGGAAATGAAGAGGAATGTCTGGCGTTCCCAGCGCAGCCTATTTTAGCTGCCATGTCATGAAAATATGCTTTTTTCAACACCACACACACACACACACACACACACACACACACACACACACACACACACAGAGTTGCGCGCGTGCACACACATCTATCCATCTATCTGTCTATCTGTCTGTCTGTCTCTATCTATCTATCTATCTATATTCTTTGCGGGAGGTAGGGAGGGAGCGGGGTGATGGTAGTGATCCGAGCCGTCCAGGAAGTGACGTCTTTTCCTGTATGACTTGGAAGGCGTTGTGTGGTCGGCTGGGCTACGACATCGAAAACTCGAAAAAAATTGCCGATGCTCTAACATTCGACTGTGTCTGGTGTAGTAAAGCGTCACAAACCTGTGTGCGGCATAACTTCATTCCATTAAGTCCATGAGTTGTGTGATGTTGCCATTGTCGTGAGCAGCGTCTAATGTCATCGAACCCGGATTCAGATTCAGAAAGCAGTTTTAGTAGAAAAAGTCAACCAAATTAGCTCCTGCTTAGCAATGTCTTTTGGGTCATTTCTTCGGATTGTCTGGCTGTCATTACCTAGGCACTCGACATTAGCATCTTGGGTTTAATTTAGATACACACAACTCTGCACTTACTTGCTAGCACTCGTTTATGCTTAATTTGGAGCGCGAGCGCGTGCGCGCGTGTGCATGTGTGTGTGTTCTGTGTGTGTGTGTGTGTGTGCGCGCGCGTGTGTGTGTGTGTGTGTGTGTGTGTGTGTATGTGTGTGTGTTGTGTGTGTGTGTGTGTGTGTGTGTGTGTGTGTGTGTGTGTGTGTGTGTGTGTGTTGTGTGTGTGTGTGTGTGTGTGTGTGTGTGTGTGTGTGTGTGTGTGTGTGTGTGTGTGTGTGCGCGCGCGCACGCGCATGGTATGTATGTGTTCGCAAGTGCACGCGTGCATATGCGTATTTGTGTGTGGATCTATGTCTGTGGGCATTTGAGTGTATGTTGTGTGCATTTGTATGCTTGTGTGCATGCGTGTGTGTGCACGCGTGCGTGCATATATATATATATATATATATATATATATATATATATATATATATATATATACATATATATATATAATATATATATATATATATATATATATATGTGTGTGTGTGTGTGTGTGTGTGTGTGTGTGTGTGTGTTTTGCCCCCAGTATTGCTACAAAATCGGGTCTCGGTGACAGTAATTCACGGATATAACTGTCACGGCGACATTGTTTTCTAGAAACACATTGCCTTCTAGCACTTAAAAAAATCCTTTGAAATATTGTTGCTGTCCATGAAGTACTAATCGAGGGTCATTTTGTGACACTATTTTGCACAGAACACTGTAACATGTAAGTACTTGTATTCTGTCACTGCAAAACTTTCACATGTGTGTTACATCTTTTCATAGGAAACACTGCGCTGATAAACAGACTTTTCTGTGCAAGTGTATCGCGGCTACATCGTTTCATGGCGAAACTATTTGATGCAAAATGGAAAAAAATGTCACCGGGTTTGAGCGACGAAATGTCATTGCATGTCATATAGGATGCCGTG
>CM031612.1:19067080-19129580 GCA_018398815.1 Conus ventricosus | reverse complement strand
CATTATGTGTTTGTATTTAAGTACAAACGTGGATTCTTGATCACGATCCATTGATTTTGCAATTTTTTTTAACTGCACGCTGAGCGTTCCATCTTCACGTGTAGACAGAAGAAACAAACATGAACCGGGTTGTTCGTGCATGCGTTCGAGTTTGCTCATGAGCGCAAGCTTCTCTCTCTCTCTCTCTCTCTCTCTCTCTCTCTCTCTCTCTCTCTCTCTCTCTCTCTCTCTCTCTCTCTCCATGTGTGTGTGTGTGTGTGTGTGTGTGTGTGTGTGTGTGTGTGTGTGTGTGTGTGTGTGTGAGTGTGTGTGTGTGTGTGTGTGTGTGTGTGTGTGTGTGTGTGTGTGTGTGTGTGATGGGCACAAACGCGCGCGTGTGTGTGTATGTGGGTGTGCGCGCCTATCTATATCCGTGTGTGTGTGTGTGTGTGTGTGTGTGTGTGTGTGTGTGTGTGTGTGTGTGTGTGTGTGTGTGTGTGTGTGTGTGTGTGTGGCGTGCGTGCGTGCTTGCGTGCGTGCGAGCGTGCGTGCGAGCGTGCGTGCGTGCGTGTGTGTGTGTGTGCGAGAGAGAGAGAGAGAGAGAGAGAGAGAGAGAGAGAGAGAGGATCACGGGCAGACTATCCGATACACACTCGGTGACAACAGTTCACTGGAATCGCTGCCCACAACTGCACGGCAACGACCACCACCTTCCCCTTCCTCCTGTTCACAGAACACTCGTTTCAAAGGATCGCCTGGCTGCTGACTGGTCAAGACTCTGGGTAGGTTGAGCAGGTTTTCTTTCGTACTTTGTTCCCCAACACAATAAGTTTCTTTCTGTCAGAGGTCGTAAAAAATCAGAGGACACCGTGAATGATTTCCGTTTGTACCCTCCTCTCTTGCAGGTGCTCCTTTCAATTCTAAAGCCGTCATCATCATTGAGAGATGGGTATATAGCGGCAGTCCACGGTTTGAAGCTAGGCTTTACAATCCAGGCCATCGTTCACACACATACACAACGGGCTGCCTATCTGGGTAGAGCCGACAGACGAGCTGCCTGGTTGTATCAATCATTTGTTTTCCGCTTCACTCAATTGTATGATAGTCACTCTGGTAGAGGTGTGTGTGCGCGCGCGCGTGTGTGTGTGTGTGTGTGCGTGTGTGTGTGTGTGCGTGTGCGTGTGCGTGTGTGTGTGTGAGAGAGAGAGAGAGAGAGAGAGAGAGAGAGAGAGAGAGAGAGAGAGTGTGTGTGTGTGTATGCCCTCGATTTTTTCTCTGAAGATACATATACAGAACTGGATGAGGAAGGAGGGTGCCAGGAATCCCACTCCCCCCGCCCTCCCTCCCCCTCCTCCCCGGCTGGCAGAAAAAGGCTTTTTGCCACGCTGCCCCTTTACCTGTACTAGGAAAGAATTCCCAGATTCTTCTTTGCCCACCCCACCCCCTCCCCCTCTCCTCCCCACATGTAACTGATCCGGCCCTGTGCTCTATGGATACCCGTCATTCATACCAACGGCAACACTGACCACTTCTTCCGAAAGTTGCTGATACGATTTTAGGTGTTCACAAGATGTTATGCATGCCAATTGTGTGACACACAAAATCTCGATTATTCTCTCATCCGAAGGACTTTCCGGAACAAAAAGGAGACAGAACTAATGTTAACTCCGAGGGAATATCTCTTACACCGACACGGCCCGGCGGAGTTAGCCAGGATCTCAAGCCCGGTGTACTATACTTTTCTTGTCCTTTTAGAATGTTCTCGGTGTATTCTACAGCCGAAAACGCCTTGACATAGGATGAAAAGAAGCATTTGTATCGGAGGAGGTACCAGATGTATCTGTGCGCGTGCACCGATGTGCACCCATGTGCGCGTGCACGCACGCACGCACGCACGCACGCACGCACGCACACACACACACACACACACACACACACAGAGGCGCCGGGGGGGGGGGGGGGGGGGGGGGGGGGGGGGGGGGGGGGGGGGAGGAAATGAGTGGTAAGGAGGAGGAAGAGGAGGAGGAGGAACTATTGTGCATGAGGAAGAAATTGATGGAGGAGGGGAAAGGGAGGGGGAGGGGAATTGAAATATTAAAACACTATTGCCTCTTTCGTATAACAATGCTTTGTTAAATTCAACAGTTGTTGAAATGTGCAGCGGGAATTTTAAGCCTGCTTGATAATGGTTTTACTGAATTCCCCCTCCCCCCCCCCCCCCTTGCGTCCTACCAAGAATTTGGTTCTCGAACCTCTTTCTAAACAAATCTTTTCCCTTCCTCCTCCGTTGAATTCTGCTTCCTTCCTCCTTCCCAAAACTCTTTCTCCTATCTCCTCCTCCACGAGAAGTCCTCTTCCTGTCCCCTTTTGTGAAGTCAATTTCCTTCCTCCTTCCCCAAACTCTTTCTCCTATCTCCTCCTCCGCGAGAAGTCCTCTTCCTGTCCCCTTTTGTGAAGTCAATTTCCTTCCTCCTTCCCAAAACTCTTTCTCCTATCTCCTCCTCCGCGAGAAGTCCTCTTCCTGTCCCCTTGCGTGAAGTCTTATTTCCTTCCTCCTTCTCGAGAATTATATCTCATACTTCCTTCACAAAAAAATATTTCTCCTACCCCCCCCCCCTCCCCCGGGAGAGTCTCTTTCACACTTCCTCCTGAAATTGCCCATCTCCTACCCACTACCGAAGGGATCTATCTTTTGCTCCTTGTCAACGATTCTTTCAACCTACCTCCTTCACAAGAAATATTTCTCCTGCCACCTTCCCCAGGGAGTCTATTTCACACTTCCTCCTCAACAGTTCTTTCACTTTCCTCCTTCACAAGACATCTTTTTTTCTGCCTCCTGCCCAAGAATCATGTCACCTGTAGCCTGCACCACCATTCTTTTCTCCTCCCTCCTTCTCCAAAATTCGCTTACCTCCCCTTAATAATTTTCTCATGTATCCTACACTACATTTTTTTTTTTGCTCTTTCCTCCTTCACAGTCATTCTTTCCCCTTTTTTCCTTCCTAAGAAGTCATTTTATCTGCCCGAAAATAATCTTTTTTCCTGCGTCCTCCACTGCGCATCTTTCTCTTGCTTCCTTCGCAATTTTTTTTTTTTAATCTCTCTCTCTCCTCCTTTCCAAGAATTCTTTATTCTACCTCCTGCCGAGGTATTCTGTCACCTACCTTCTACCCGAGAAGTCGGATCTCCCACCTCCTACCCGAGAAGTCTGATCTCCTACCTCCTCCCCAAGAAGTCTGATCTCCTACCTCCTCCCCAAGAAGTCTGATCTCCTACCTTCTTCCCAAGAAGTCTGATCTCCTACCTCCTCCCCAAGAAGTCTGATCTCCTACCTCCTTCTCAAGAAGTCTGATCTCCTACCTCCTCCCCAAGAAGTCTGATCTCCTACCTCCTTCCCACGAAGTCTGATCTCCTACCTCCTCCCCAAGAAGTCTGATCTCCCATCTCCATCTCCTCCCCAAGAAGTCTGATCTCCTACCTCCTTCCCAAGAAGTCTGATCTCCTACCTCCTTCCCAAGAAGTCTGATCTCCCACCTCCTACCCAAGAAGTCTGATCTCCTACCTCCTCCCCAAGATGTCTGATCTCCTACCTCCTTCCCAAGATGTCTGATCTCCTACCTCCTTCCCAAGATGTCTGATCTCCTACCTCCTTCTCAAGATGTCTGATCTCCTACCTCCTTCTCAAGATTTCTGATCTCCTACCTCCTACCCGAGAAGTCTGATCTCCTACCTCCTGCCCGAGAAGTCTGATCTCCTACCTCCTACCCGAGAAGTCTGATCTCCCATCTCCATCTCCTTCCGAAGAAGTCTGATCTCCTACCTCCTTCCCAAGAAGTCTGATCTCCTACCTCCTTCCCAAGAAGTCTGATCTCCTACCTCCTTCCCAAGAAGTCTGATCTCCAACCTTCTTCCCAAGAAGTCTGATCTCCCACCTCCTACCCAAGAAGTCTGATCTCCCACATCCTACCCAAGAAGTCTGATCTCCCACCTCCTACCCAAGAAGTCTGATCTCCCACCTGCTACCAAAGAAGTCTGATCTCCCACCTCCTACCCAAGAAGTCTGATCTCCCACCTCCTACCAAAGAAGTCTGATCTCCCAACGTTCTTCCCAAGAAGTCTGATCTCCCACCTCCTACCCAAGAAGTCTGATCTCCCACCTCCTACCAAAGAAGTCAGATCTCCCACCTCCTACCAAAGAAGTCTGATCTCCCACCTCCTTCCCAAGATGTCTGATCTCCCACCTCCTACCCAAGAAGTCTGATCTCCCAACGTTCTTCCCAAGAAGTCTGATCTCCTACCTTCTTCCAAAGAAGTCTGATCTCCAACCTTCTTCCAAAGAAGTCTGATCTCCCACCTTCTTCCCAAGAAGTCTGATCTCCCACCTCCTACCAAAGAAGTCTGATCTCCCACCTTCTTCCCAAGAAGTCTGATCTCCTGCCTTCTTCCCAAGAAGTCTGATCTCCTACCTCCTTCCCCAAAAGTCTTTTCTCCTACCTCCTTCACAAGAAGTCTGATCTGTTACCTCCTTCCTAAGACGTCTGATCTTATTTCTCCTACCTCCTTCCCAAGATGCCTTTCTCCTTTCTCTTTCCCAAGCAAAAAATCTTTCCCTTGCCTCCTTCTCAGCAAATCTTTTTCCTTCCTCTTTCCTGAGAAGTTTTTCTCCCTTCTCTTTCCAAGAAGTCTTTCTCCTTCATCCTCCCAGTAAGTCTTTCTCCTGACTCTTAAAAAAAAATCTTTTTCGTTTCTCCTTATCAGGACGTATTTCTTCGACTTCCTTCAAAAGAGTTCTTTCTCCTGTCTCTTTCTTAAGAAATCTTTTCCTACCGTCTTTTTAAGGTTTCAGGAAACTTTTTTCCCCTTCGTGCCCCTTTTCTCTAAGCTCAGGTAATTCTTAAAAGCGACGTAGCAATTCTGTGGTGGTAGACGAGTGCATCGCCCTTTCTGTCGAGATAGAAGACGTTAGGGACAGCTTTTGATATATATGCGTGCATAAAACTATCCATCTATAAATGATTAAAGCAAGGGATCCAACCCCTCCTTTATTTTTGGACCAAACATAGGGGAGACTCTGACATTCACTTTCCCCATTGCTATAAGCTTTGCTTTATCTTTAACCCCAACACCGGGAACAAGTGATGTCAGTCGGAATGGAGTGGTACTAACTGCCCAAGGGTTCTATCTGCTTGTCACTCTGTCTAACTATCTATCTACCCACATTCATGCTACCTACCTACCTACCTACCTACCTACCTACCTACCTACCTACCTACCTACCTACCTAGTTGCCTACCTACCTACCTACCTACCTACATGCTCCCTACCTACCTATCCACCTACCTCCCTGTCTGTCTGTCTGTGTCCGTCAGTCTGTCTGTCTACACGCACATCAACACCTTTCAAACGGATAACAGACAGGCAGACACAATTATATTTTAAAGGGGGTAGAGGGAAAGGGGGTTAATGACAGAATTGGTAAAGCCAGTATTCTTACAAATTAGATCATTGATAATAAAGAATAAACCGTCATCCTCAGACTGACTAGTTGTCATGAAAAGGGTCAAATTCTGTGCCCCTCGGTGCCCTGTTTTCGTGGTGGCTTCAGTTTTGATTTCGTCTCCAGGTCAATGCCCATGGCGAGTTTGTGTGTCAGATTGTCGGTGTCAGCAAGTTTGTTTGTGTGTCAGATTATCGGTGTCAGCAAGTTAGTTTGTGTGTCAGATTATCGGTGTCAGTAAGTTAGTTTGTGTGTCAGATTGTCGGTGTCAGCAAGTTAGCTTGTGTGTCAGATTATCGGTGTCAGCAAGTTAGTTTGTGTGTCAGATTATCGGTGTCAGCAAGTTAGTTTGTGTGTCAGATTGTCGGTGTCAGCAAGTTAGTTTGTGTGTCAGATTATCGGTGTCAGCAAGTAAGTTAGTGTGTCAAATCATCGGTGTCAGCAAGTTAGTTTGTGTGTCAAATCATCGGTGTCAGCAAGTTAGTGTGTCAAATCATCGGTGTCAGCAAGTTAGTTTGTGTGTCAAATCATCGGTGTCAGCAAGTTAGTTTGTGTGTCAAATCATCGGTGTCAGCAAGTTAGTTTGTGTGTCAAATCATCGGTGTCAGCAAGTAAGTTAGTGTGTCAAATCATCGGTGTTAGCAAGTTAATAGGGACTGTTACTAGACGTCCTGTGCCCTCTGGAGATGAGAAAGAGGGGACGGGCGGGCGGGGGGGGGGGGGGGGGGGGGTGGGGAAGGGAAGGGGGCCGAGGGGGGTGGGGAGGGGGAGGTGGGGAGGTATATAGAAGTCGGTAGGATACGCGGGGAGAATTACTAACAATGAATAGAAAAGGATAGCAAACGCTGGAAAATCTACGCCGCGTTTATGTGAAAGTTAGCAGCATCAGCAAGTTCATGGACACTGTTATTAGACGGACGTGGTGCGCCTTCTGGTGGGGAGGTCGGGGGATGGAGGAGGGGGGGGGGGTATTTAGAAGGTGAGGAAAGGGTATGTAGAAGACGACCGAAAGTGCGGGGAAAACTACACTAAGTAAAAATGAGTAGCTGATGTGGAAAGAAAACAGCGACTACGGGTAGGAAAGGGTTGGTAGTGTGGAAAAAATTATTGCAGTAGAAACTACAGCATGTAGAAAAGAATAGGAAATGTGGCGAAGGCTACAGTTACAAGTAGAAAAAGCCTATGAACATGGAAAACACTACACTGACAAGTAGAAAAAGCCTGAGAACATGGAAAACACTACACTAACAAGTAGAAAAGCCTGTGAACATGGAAAACACTACACTAACAAGTAGAAAAACCTGTGAACATGGAAAACACAACACTAATAAGTAGAAAAGCCTGTGAACATGGAAAACGCTACACTATCAAGTAGAAAAAGCCTATGAACATGGAAATCACTACACTAACAAGTAAAAAAAGCCTGTGAATATGGAAAACATTACATTAACAAGTAGAAAAAGCATATGAACATGGAAAACACTACACTAACAAGTAGAACAAAACCTGTGAACATGGAAAACACTACACTAACAAGTAGAAAAAGCCTGTGAACATGGAAAACACTACACTAACAAGTAGAAAAAGCCTGTGAACATGGAAAACACTACACTAACAAGTAGAAAAAGCCTATGAACATGGAAAACACTACACTAGCAAGTAGAAAAAGCCTATGAACATGGAAAACACTACACTAGCAAGTAGAAAAAGCCTATGAACATGGAAAACACAACACCAGTAAGTAGAAAAGCCTGTGAACATGGAAAACGCTACACTAACAAGTAGAAAAAGCATATGAACATGGAAATCACTACATGAACAAGTAGAAAAAGCCTGTGACTATGGAAAACATTACATTAACAAGTAGAAAAAAACCTGTGAACATGGAAAACAGTACACTAACAAGTAGAAAAGCCTGTGAACATGGAAAACACTACACTAACAAGTAGAAAAAGCCTGTGAACATGGAAAACACTACACTAACAAGTAGAAAAAGCCTGTGAACATGGAAAACACTACACTAACAAGTAGGAAAAGCCTGTGAACATGGAAAACACTACAAGTAGAAAAGGGTAGGAAGCATGAGAAGAAAAAAAAAACACGCCTACAGTGAAAACAAAAACAACTAGAGCATCAAGCAGAAAGGGGCAAGAAAGATGGGGAAAATCTGCAGTAATAAACGGGAAGGAAAGAAAACGGAGGAAAGACTATACAGCAACAAGAAGTAGAAAAGGATAGGAAACTGGTAAAAAAAACAACCCAGTAACAAGTAGAAGAGGCTAGAAAATGTACGAAAAACTACGGTAATAAGTAGAAATGGTAGAAAAAGCTACAGTAACAGGAAGAAGACGATGGTAGAAAACGTGTGTGTGTGTGTGTGGGGGGGGGGGGGGGGGGGGGGGGGGGGGGGGGGGACAGGAACAAGTAAAAACAATACGAAACGTAAGAAAGACTACACTGACAAATAGAAAAGGGTAGGGAACGTGAAACGCACACACACACACACACACACACACACACACACACACACACACACACACACACACACACACACACACACACATAGAGTAGCAAGAAATAGACAAGGGTAGGGAACGTGACGAAAACTGTAGTTGTGACGAAAACTGTAGTAAGAACAAGTAGAAACGTGTAGGAAAAGGTACAAAATGACGAGAGCGTAGAAGAATCGGAAATGTCAGAAATGTGGGAAGAGGTGAGGCAACAGGAAAAGGTAGAAGAAAATAAAATGGCAGGAAAAAAGAAGGGGAATATAGCAAAAAGATAGTGAAAGATGGTAATAGGTAGCGCTGCCTAAACACCTCTACCCTCCATCCATCAATTCACTACTCTTTCTCCCACACAGATGACGTCTATGGCACATTGGTCAGTGGGGAAGACGACCGCCCGGTGCTGAGGTGTGGCTGTGTCTGGAGAGCTCTGGTCATCTTCACCAGATCCGTCATCTCTCGTCGATACCCACTGTCGTACTCGTCGGCTCCATGGGGAACACCGAAGGCTCTCAACACCTGGACCCCGCTCAGTCTGACAACAAGGGGGACACCAAGGGCCCTCAACACCTGGACCCCACGCAGTCTGACAACATGGGGGACACCAAGGGCCCTCAACACCTGGACACCATACAGTGTGACAACATGGGGGACACCAAGGGCCCTCAACACCTGGACATCATACAGTCTGATAATGTGGGGGACACCAAGGGCCCTCAACACCTGGACACCATACAGTCTGATAATGTGGGGGACACCAAGGGCCCTCAACACCTCGACCCCATACAGTCTGATAATGTGGGGGACACCAAGGGCCCTCAACACCTGGACACCATACAGTCTGACAACATGGGGGACACCAAGGGCCCTCAACACCTGGACACCATACAGTCTGACAACATGGGGGACATTGCAAGTCTTCAACACCTGGACACCATACAATCTGACAACACAGAGGACACTGTGGGCCCTCAACACCTGGACACCACGCAGTCTTTCAACATGGGGGACACCAAGGGCCCTCAACACCTGGACACCATACAGTCTGACAACATGGGGGACACTGCAGGCCTTCAACACCTGGACACCACACAGTCTTTCAACATGGGGGACACCAAGGGCCCTCAACACCTGGACACCATACAGTCTGACAACATGGGGGACACTGCAGGCCTTCAACACCTGGACACCACACAGTCTTTCAACATGGGGGACACCAAGGGCCCTCGACACCTGGACACCATACAGTCTGGTCACACAGGGGACACTGCGGGCCCTCAACACCTGGACACCACACAGTCTGGTCACACAGGGGACACTGCGGGCCCTCAACACCTGGACACCACACAGTCTGGTCACACAGGGGACACTGCGGGCCCTCAACACCTGGACACCACACAGTCTGGTCACACAGGGGACACTGCGGGCCCTCAACACCTGGACACCACACAGTCTGACAACACAGGGGACACTACAAAACCCTCAGGACATGGACACCATACACGCTGCCAATGCGCGGGACGCTGCGGACCCTCAAAACCTGAACACTATACAGTCAAGCCACACTGAGGCCACTGAAGGCCGTCAACACCTGAACAGTATACTGTCTAGTCACATGGGGGATGTCGCACCCCTTCCACACCTGGACATCATACCTCCTGGCCACATGGGGGTCACTGTTGACCCTCAACACAGGAACATCCTACACCCTGGTTGTGCAGGGAACACTACTGGCCGTCAACACCTGAACGCTGTACAATCTGGGGAAACTGTCAGCCCTCAACCAAAGGACACCATACAGCCTGGCCGCTCGGGGGAAACTGTTGGCTTTCAGCCACTGGACAGCATACAGTCCGGCCACTTGAAGGACACTGTAGGCCCTGAACACCTGAACACCATACACTCTGGCCTCAGTGTGTACACTGCAGGCCCTCAACAACCGGACTCCATACACTCTGGCCACGCAGGGGACACTGTGATCTCTCGACACCGGGACACCATGCTACCTGGCAACACTGCGGACTGTGAAGGCCCTCAACACCTGGACACCTTGTGCTCTGATCACACAGGAGTCACTGCAGGGCCTCAACACTGGAAGCCATACACTGTAGTCGCACGGAGAACATTGTCGGCCCTCAACACCTGGACATATTACACTCCAGCAGCGCAGGAGTCACAGCTGGTCCTCAGCATTTGGGCATCTTACGCTCTGACCACATGGGAGACACTGTTGGCCTTCAACACATGGACACCACACAGTCAGGCCACACGGGAGCTACCACTGACCATCAACACCTAGATACCATATACTGTGACCACGCGGGGGATACTGTTCTACTTAAACACCTGGACGCCATTTATTCTGACAACACGTGGAACACTGCGATCTATAAACACGCTGTTTCCATACAATATGCCCACACAGGCAATACTGTGGGACCTCGGCTTTTAGACACTACACAATCGAACCACATGGCGGACACTGTTGGCCCTCAGCACCTGAATACCAAACAATCTGGCTACATGGGGGATACTGCAGTCCTTCAGCACATGGGCACTATACAGACTGGCCACAAAGGGGACACTGCAGGTCTTCAACACCTGGATACCATACAGTCTGATCATATGGGGGACACTGCAACTGCTCAACACATGGACACCACACAATCTGGCTGCATGGGGAACGTTGCTGGCCCTCTGTGCTTGGACACCATGCAGCCTGCTCTGACAGGGGACACCATAGGGTCCAAACACCTGGACACTATGCAGCCTGCTCTGACAGGGGACACCATGCAGCCTGCTCTGACAGGGGACACCATGCAGCCTGCTCTGACAGGAGACACCATGCAGCCTGCTCTGACAGGGGACACCATAGGGTCCAAATACCTGGACACTATGCAGCCTGCTCTGACAGGGGACACCATGCACCCTGCTCTGACAGGGGACACCATAGGGTCCAAACACCTGGACACTATGCAGCCTGCTCTGACAGGGGACACCATGCAGCCTGCTCTGACAGGGGACACCATGCAGCCTGCTCTGACAGGAGACACCATGCAGCCTGCTCTGACAGGGGACACCATGCAGCCTGCTCTGACAGGAGACACCATGCACCCTGCTCTGACAGGGGACACCATAGGGTCCAAACACCTGGACACTATGCATCCTGCTCTGACAGGGGACACCATGCAGCCTGCTCTGACAGGGGACACCATGCAGCCTGCTCTGACAGGGGACACCATAGGGTCCAAACACCTGGACACTATGCAGCCTGCTCTGACAGGGGACACCATGCAGCCTGCTCTGACAGGGGACACCATGCAGCCTGCTCTGACAGGGGACACCATGCAGCCTGCTCTGACAGGGGACACCATGCAGCCTGCTCTGACAGGGGACACCATAGGGTCCAAACACCTGGACACCATGCAGCCTGGCCACAAGGAGGATGCAGGGAGCCTTCAAAACCTTGACACCATACGCTCTGACCACAACGAAGACACTGCTGACCTCAACACCTGAACGGCCAACACTCTGGCCATGTGGGGGACACTGCTGACCCTCAACACCTGAACGGCCAACACTCCGACCATAGTGAAGACACTGCCGACCCTCAACACCTGAACGGCCAACACTCTGGCCATGTGGGGGACACTGCTGACCCTCAACATCTGAACGGCCAACACTCTGGCCATGTGGGGGACACTGCTGACCCTCAACATCTGAACGGCAAACACTCCGACCATAGTGAAGACACTGCCGACCCTCAACACCTGAACGGCCAACACTCTGGCCATGTGGGGGACACTGCTGACCCTCAACATCTGAACGGCAAACACTCCGACCATAGTGAAGACACTGCCGACCCTCAACACCTGAACGGCCAACACTCTGGCCATGTGGGGGACACTGCTGACCCTCAACATCTGAACGGCAAACACTCGACCATAGTGAAGACACTGCCGACCCTCAACACCTGAACGGCCAACACTCTGGCCATGTGGGGGACACTGCTGACCCTCAACATCTGAACGGCAAACACTCCGACCATAGTGAAGACACTGCCGACCCTCAACACCTGAACGGCCAACACTCTGGCCATGTGGGGGACACTGCTGACCCTCAACATCTGAACGGCAAACACTCTGGCCATGTGGGGGACACTTCTGACCCTCAACACCTGAACGGCAAACACTCCGACCATAGTGAAGACACTGCCGACCCTCAACACCTGAACGGCAAACACCCTGGCCATGTGGGGGACGCTGCGGACCCTCACACCTGGATACCATTCACTGTGACCGCACTGGACACATTGAAGGCTCTCCACGCCTGGACGCCGTACACTCTGACCACACAAAGGATACTGCCGGCCTTCAGCACCCAGACACTATACAGTCTGGCCACACGGGGGACACTGCTGGCCTTCCACACCTGGACATCCACCCTGGCCACACACTGGACTCGCAAGCCCCGACCCCTTGCTGCAATGGAACAAAGGAGCCTCCATTCCAGGACACCTCTTCGCCTCCTACCGAGTCAGGGATTAGGTAAGTAGTTCCTCTTGGGAGGATTTCTTTGTGTCTGTCGAAGGCCTGTGCTAAACAGATGGGGAACAGATTTAGAGAACGTCCTGTAACGAAGAATTTCCTTCTTATTACTACATGGTAAAGTGAAGTTTTTACAAAGACAAGAATCGGATTTAGAGTATCTCCATGGAGGCATACGGACTTCCAGGGACCACAGTAGGAGGGACAAGCAGGCTCCACTGCACAGCCGCGATGTTCAGGACAGTTATGGACTAGTATCCGTCGGGGAAATCTGCTTCCGGTTCCCAGGATATCGGTTCTCAATAATAATAATGTATATTACTTATATAGCGCATTTCTTGTTGTACAACTGAATGCGCTTACATCCACCATTTGCACTTATTCATACAATATTCATGCACACCGCAAAAAGAAAATACACAATGGCAGACGCACCTACATGCATAAACTGCCTCACCCAGTGTTGAGCATATATTAGAGTTCATTCGATACATCCCATGTGTAATGTATGGCAGTTTTTATTCAGTATATTCAGTGTTCATTCAATACATCCCATGTGTAATGTATGGCAGTTTTTATTCAGTATATTCAGTGTTCATTCAATACATCCTGGTTGAGCATTCATTCTGTAATCCCATGTTTAATACATCCCATAATTTCATACATGTCAGTGTCCATTCTGTATATATCCATGCTCAACAACAGTCATTGTTCATCCCGTTCATGCCACGTTAAACACGGTATTCATTCTGTGCATCCCACTTCAAGACGAGTCTATGTTCGTTCTGTACAACACACACACACACACACACACACACACACACACACGCACACACACACACACGCACGCACGCGCGTGCGCGAGCTCGGCGAATGTCGCAAACACAAACCCAGCGGAGGCGTACGCTTAGTAATTGGAACTTGTCTTCCGTCAGCATACACGGCCCAACACGATGACGCTATCAGCCATGACTAATCCTCCGTCAGATGACACACGTGATATTGTCACGTCATAGCAATGACATCAGAAAGACGGCTCTGGGATGACATTTGCAATAAGCACGGGAAAGACGGATCTCGGTGGCATCAAGACGTCAGAAGCCCGAAGACGGCCAAAGTGTCCCTTTTGACCCCCCTTCCCCCCCCCCTCCTCCCGTCTTCCATAATTGTTGCTGTCTCTCATCTACTGATTATTTTACTTTTTAACATGCGCGCTGGTGACCTACTCGTTTTTGAGTGAACCAGTATTTTAGGAAAAGAAGAAGAAGATTTAGGGAAAATCAGCCCTGCTTTTCGACAGTTTTCGTCGTATATAATACGTTTACAGCCCTCCGCCGATTTTGTGAACGGAAAACAAGCTAGAAAGGAGTCACTTCTCTCTTCCCTCCTCTCTCCCTCCCCCTCCCCCTCCCCCCTCCCCCCCTCCCCCCCCCCCCCCCCCCCCCCCCCCCCCCCCCCCCCCCCCAGCCGCCAGTCATCATTTTTCACAGCTGAGCTGGGGATGTGAATCTGAGCGTCTGTCCCTTTTAACAGCCACACACACGCACACGCACGCGCACACACATACATACGCACACACACATACATACACACGCACGCACGCACGCACGCACGCGCGCAAACACACACACACACACACACACACACACACACACACACAGAGTCTGAAACACACACACACACACACACACACACACCCCACACACACACACAGGCCGCCCAGGCGGCACCAGATGTGCAGGGCGGGCTTGTGGGCCAATCGCAGAGAGATTCACAAAATGGGACGAATCACGGACCCCGACACACTTATACAACATTCAAGAATAAAGGAGGCAGAGAGAGAGAGAGAAAAAAAAAAACGAAGTTCAAGCAAAACCCACTGTCCAGTTCAGCTTCTTTCCGATTCAAATCCACTGCATCTTCCCATACAAACCAGATAAATGTCGCCTAGAGGACTTAAGATTAAAAACGAAAAAAAGTTTTTTTTCCAATTTCCTGAGTCTTTTTCTTGTGCACCCAAAATAGTAACTTCACCTGATTGGACACACGGACCTCAACGAAGTGAAGCCGAACGGCGCTGAAAGTAGAAACACCTCCCTTTCCACCGGGTGAATGGAATTCGTCCCACTGTCTTATTCAACTCGCTGCCCCCGCGATCCGACCACCGATTGGGGGTTATTTTTATCTTTCAACCCGTTTTCAGTCGACACCTCCTCGAGCCGGACTGTGTTAAGAGAGCCATTAGGCGGATTGTGACTGCCCGGGAAACCAACGTGTGTCCGTCAAATGCTGTTGCGTCATCACACCAGACTCCACGAGGACAGGAAGGGCCGTGCGCATGCATGTCATGCCGGGGATGGAGGGGTTGGTGGGGGGGGGGGGGGGGGGGGGGGGGGGTGTAGAACGATGGTCAGTCGGGTGGGCAGGAAAGGTAACAATCCCAATCCCACGGCTGCCCCTGATCCTCCGCCTGATAAGACGTTAAACTCGCCATAACGCGTACCCGCTCTTCAGCGATTCAGCTGGCTGATTGTAGTAAAAGGCGTCTGTCCACCCTGCCCCCCCCCCCCCCCCCCCCCCCCCCATCATCTCCCCTCCCTCCGCCGCTCACGTCGGATCTTTATCTTACGCGCGTCATTTGAAAACATGGTCATCTATGGGCTGTGTTGTGTTGATGATATCGCTTGACCGCGTTTTTTATTCCCCTGATACTTTGTATGCTCGTCCGCGTCCCCCCCCCCCCCCCCTCTCTCTCTCTCTGTCTGTCTGTCTGTCTCTCTCTTTCTCCACATTTTCTTGTGTATGTATGTGCTTTTGCGTGAACATGTTAGAAGGATGGAGGAGTAGGGGTTTCAGGTGGTGGCAGTGCGGGGGGGGGGGGGGGGGGGGTGTAGCGAAAGCACAGTGAATGGAAGGGTGTTGGGCTTCTTTCATGTTATTTTTCTCGTGTGTGTGTGTGTGTGTGTGTCCGCGCGCGCGCAAGAGGGGAGAGAGAGAGAGAGAGAGAGAGAGAGAGAGAGAGAGAGAGGGGAGAGAGAGAGCAGAGAGAGAGTTTTTTCATGCGTTCTGATATTATATGTTAGGCCTGTGTGTGTGTGTGTGTGTGTGTGTGTGTGTGTGTGTGGTTTTGTGTGTGTGTGTGTGTGTGTGTGTGTGTGTGTGTGTGCGTGCGTGCGTGCGTGTGTGTGTGCGCGCGCGCGCGCACTTGCGCGTCGCGCGCGCTGATTTTTTTCGCTGGTTTTCATAATTATTTCCCCCCCCCGCGAGCGAGGGCCGTTTTGTACAAGAACTTGTCTATCTAACGATCTCGTCAATAAAGAGTTTGTCTTGTCTGGTCTTCTCTTGTGTTGCCATGTCTTTACTTCGTTCCACTGTATGATAGGCTTACTTGACAGTCAGGCCGTTGAACGGACATTCTGTCAAGTCCTGCGCTTCCCTGCTTGACAAATCTCAGAGACTGTAACGAGTACCAAAGCATGGAGGTGGATTCTGTGTCAGCAGTATACGGGTCAAAGCAGCATGGGGGCCCGGTTGGGTCAGTTAGTCAGAACACCGAGTTCGCTGTCCATTGTTGCCCCTGGGTTTGCTGATGGCACCTTTAAGACTGCCCCTGGGTTTGCTGATGGCACCTTTAAGACTGCCCCTGGGTTTGCTGATGGCACCTTTAAGACTGCCCCTGGGTTTGCTGATGGCACCTTTAAGACTGCCCCTGAGTTTGCTGATGGCACCTTTAAGACTGCCCTGGGTTTGCTGATGGCACCTTTAAGACTGCCCCTGGGTTTGCTGATGGCACCTTTAAGACTGCCCCTGGGTTTGCTGATGGCACCTTTAAGACTGCCCCTGGGTTTGCTGATGGCACCTTTAAGACTGCCCCTGGGTTTGCTGATGGCACCTTTAAGACTGCCCCTGGGTTTGCTGATGGCACCTTTAAGACTGCCCCTGGGTTTGCTGATGGCACCTTTAAGACTGACCCTGGGTTTGCTGATGGCACCTTAAGACTGACCTGGGTTTGCTGATGGCACCTTTAAGACTGACCCTGGGATATTCAGCCAAATCTACACAATTCTGTTATTTACTTGGAACAGACAATTCCTGTAGCTTTTGCCTGCTCCCAAGCAAGTCTCGTACCACGTACAACCGTCTTCTCCAAGGTTTGGAGACACTCCGACCAGGACTTGCACCCACAACATTAATGACAGATTTTGAAAGTGCTGCCATCTCGGCATTCAGGGAAGCTTATCAGGGTTTAGAAGTCACCGGCTGTCATTTTCATTTGGCTCAAAACGTGTGGCGCCACATCCAGGACAGTGGTCTCTCACTTGACTACATACACGACGAAAACTTCGCAAAACTGATGCGCATGCTGCCAGGCTTGGCATACCTTCCTCCCTTGCACGTTGAACAGGCCTTCGAAACTGTGTTCGATCCTGCATCTCCGGTGTATGATGCACGTGGGCAACCAATCTTCGACTACTTTGAGGACACGTATATTGGCAGACCTCGCCGTCGTGGTCCTCTTCATCCGCCGATGTTCTCCATTGACATGTGGAACGTGCACGACCGCGTCCTCACCGATGCTGCCAAGTCCAACAACAGCTGTGAAGGGTGGCATCACGCCTTTCAGAACGTGGTCGGGGCGTGCTACCCCAATCTTTGGAGGCTGATAGAGGCCCTCAAGAAAGAACAGGCACTAGTCCAGGCGGACGTCACACGTCTACTGGGAGGCCAGGCTCCAGCGCCCAAAAGGCGCAAGTACAAAGACTTACAGAAACGGATAAAGACGATCGTTACACAATACAATGACGGACGTCGGGGGCTGCTTGAAACAATGGAAGGACTCGCCTTTGCTTTCATGTTCTAGTGTTGACGTCTTCAGAGACAAGCTATTCAGTTCCTTAGCAACTGGACATTACGGGTTTTGTGGAAGAACGTGGGATGATGCATTCAGGTTTTAATTCATACAACGGATGTTATATGACACATCAATAAAAATCGAATTTTTAGAAAAATGAACTTAACTCTGTGTGTGTGTGTGCGCGCGCGCGCGCGCGCGCGCGCGCGTGTGTGTGTGTGTGTGTGTGTGTGTGTGTGTGTGTGTGTGTGTGTGTGTGTGTGTGTGTGGTCTGTGTGTTCGTGTGTGTGTGTGTGTGTGTGTGTGTGTGTCTGATACGCTTTATGGAGAAAGAAAGGTAAAGAATAGATTTTTGTGGGATAAACTCAATCAAGCATTTTAGTCACTCAGTTTTGCAGTTTCGCAGACACTTTTACACACCACACACACACACCACACACACCACACACACACACACACACTCTCTCTCTCTCTCTCTCTCTTCTCTCTCGCTCTCTCTCTCTCTCTCTCTCTCTCTCTTTTCTCTCTCTCTTCTCTCTCTCTCTGTCTTCCTCTAGCGCTATAATGTACGGCGCTACAATGTACGGTGCTAAATTTCGCCACGCTGAAATGTACGGGGGCTGAAAAGTCCAGCGCAGAAGTGTACGGCGCTGAAGTATCCTCGCGCTGAAGTGTATGGCGCTGAAGTTCTGGTGTGAAGTGCTGGCGCTGAAGTGACATGGAACCCACACACACACACACAACACACACACACACACACACACACACACACAACTTCGTTTTTTTGCCACCTGTCTTCATGTGCTGCCTTTCTGGTGGTATGGTGTAGGGTAAGATGCCCCCCCCCCCCCAAACCCCCCCCCCCCCCCCCTTCCCCGGATGTTACCCAAAGCCTGTCAAGTCATCGTGGGTGCGTGTGGACGTTTAATCGTGTTGTAAGCAGCATTCGTTAGAGTAACGGGCGTGTGATTATCTCATCTTTGGAGCAAGAGTTACCCTACTTGTTTCGTTATTTACTGCTTACTGTTTCCTTCACCATTTCAGATTTCCTGTCATACCAATCGAACCGAGCTTACCTGTATGTGTACTCCTTTGTGTGTTCTGTTTGTACTCAAGATAAGAAGAAAAAGAGAGGCGTTGCCAGTCTGAGACTGCGTTTGTTCATTTCTCCAGTTGTTGTCGATGTGTACATGTCAGATGGAGGGTATAATTATGGACGAGCTTGGACAATTTTGTTCGTTCTTTTTTTTTTTTTTTTGGAGGGGGGGGTGGGGGGGGGGGGGGGGGGGGGAGCGCAAAAGTTCCTTTGTCGTGCGTGCTCTGGGGTTGGGAATTGCTGCAAGAAAATTTAATTTTGTAAGCGCATTCGCTCGGGTTGTGGTCGTGTGATGACCTCTCTGGGAGAAAGGGGATTAACCCTGTTTGTCCGTTAGTTATGAAGATAAGCCGCTAACGAAAAAGAGGCTTTTTTAGCGAGGCAAACGGGGGGGGGGGGGGGGGAAGGGGGGAGGGGGGTGGGGGGGGGGGGGGGGGGGGCAGGTGATGAATTTGCAAGGGGTCTTTGAACAACGGGGGGCCCCGGGCCCTGCCAGCCGGGAGTGCTCTCCTCACGGGGGGCCTTTCCCACGCCGTAGGGAGGGGGAGGGGGCGGAGGGTGACCCTACCAGACGCAGGCAACACCTGTCGGCCACAGCACTGGCGAGCTCGCCCCCGGGGGCGGCGGCCGAAAGAAGAAACACTCGTCATTGGTTTTGAACCTAAGGCCTCATTTGGAACACCCACGTGGGGTGCATTCAAGTTCCAATCATCCCCCTGGCTATGGAGTATAGCCACAAAACAAGAAGCCGGTGTTCACATGGCCGCAGCTCTCAGTCTTGTGGGCCCCGCCCAAGTCCGTGGGGAAGCTCCGTTGAATGCCCTTTTGGCTTGCGGTTCGTATGGCAGTTAGTTTGAATGTCAAAAAGTTTACTTCCCCCGCCCCTTGTTTCGATGTCGTAGTGTTATCTTCCCCGTTAGTGTAGATTTTGTTTGTTTGTTTTTTGTTTTTCAAAAAAGGCGATTTGTCCCTTTCTATTGCCCCTTTCAACAAGATGACCTCATAAATTTAGGATGAGAGAACTCCCGCTCCTTTTTTATCGTTAAGGAACTCGTTTGATTTTCATGTAATCCAAGTGTCAAAGTTTGTAAGAAAATCGCGGTTTTTTTTGTTTTCATGACGTATTTAAACGCGTTTTTTTTTGTTAAAACTAAATAATGACAAAAAGTAAAAAAGTGGGGTAGTTTTGCTCCCTAAAAAAAACTAAAACCCGAGTACCTTTATTTAAGACTGGCACATCCTTTTAAACTTTAATAAAGTAGACAAATACATAGACAAACAATTAAAGTGGGGGAAAAAAAAAAAGGCAGGCCAACAATGAACTGTCTTCAAAGACTTGGCAAGATTTGGACTTTTAAAGGGGGGGGGGAAAGGGAGGAGAGGGAAAGGGGAAATGGGAAAAAAAAAAAAAATGGTTTGAGATATGAAAATCTTCACTAGCTGCATAAGGAAACCTCGCAATCCCTTTTGAAGGCAGATATATTTGTATTGCTGCTCCGAGGCCTATCGTCCGTGGGTCGGCTCCCAGGAAGACAGCTGGTTGTGCTGCGTCCCGGGGTCAAAATAGGACACACCACGTCATAATATGGGTGTTTCACCACCAAGGGTGCAAAAAAAGAAACCAATGCACCCCCCAAAGCGCCAGCGAAGAGTGTAAATGCAACCAAACGAAAGTGTGGGGAGGAAAAAAGTTGCTGTAAAACTAAAGACATTATGCAAGTAATATAAAATGTAGGGGACAGTCTTTGAGCCTACGCTTGAGGATCCACCCAAAGATGCAAGGGAGATCAAAAGACAAACACACAGACGGACAGAAACAAATACAAATAACCTCAATTTAATCAAAGCAAAATCGGAAATGAAATGAGGTTTACTGTTTATCGTTTACTGTTCCCTACCTCATTTCATTTCCGATTTAAATAATGACAGCATATTTGCAAAAGTCCGATTACGTCTTGACAGTTTAAGAACACGTGTATTGTTAAATAGGTAAAGGCTCAAGAGGAAATATTTTCAAAAATGACGAACTGTTTTGCTGAGCTGGACAGTCGCCAGTTGTTCAAATGCCATGTGTCAATCATGACGTCATCATGGTAATGTAGGTCAGGTGCGTCTCTTTCAACAGAGTAGCGACGTCGGGTGTACCCGCTGGGCAAACACACAAAGAAGTGCTGATGAAAGCGCCCCCAGTGTACCAAGAGTCAGTGCTTCCATCTCAGCTGTTTCACGGTCCTTTTTCTTTAAAGACCTTCAGGGCTGAAGTCATGCATAGCCGCTCGCTAAGACAGAGTTTGACATCTTCGTTGGAGCAGATGTGGGCACGGTCATAGTATAACTGCTCGTTGCAGATTGACTGACCCCAAGTGCACTACACTTCCATATGCTATGGTTATTAACTGGAAAGGGTCACTTCATGTGCTGCAGTTGTTGTCTTGATAAAGTATGGCACCGCATGCTGCAGTACTTAAGTTATATTCTGAAAAGTATAGCTACACGTGCTGCTGACTTATCTGATAAAAAAAAAGTAAGCGTTCATGGATCTTCATGCTGTAGTAATTTTATGGGACACATTGATCTACATTTTAAGGAAGTAAAGTTTCATGTGCTCTGGATTTATTGCATGGAAAATATAGTTATATAAACTGTTGATAATTTATGAAGAATGTGGTTTTGCTTTCAGTACTTTTTTCACAGAAAGTTTCAATTTCAGTTTCATCGAGGGCGTGTCACTGCGTGCGGACTAGTCCATAATATATCCTACACCTCATCTCCTAGGTTTCGAGACCACACTTACGCAGGATTTAGGCTTACTGCTGATGGATATTTAAGACGAGGGTCTCATGGTGACGACTTAGCAGATGTGAAACGTTGGACACCCATCTAACATTGTGTTGCGCCACCATTATCAAATGTGGAAAGCGCAGCTCGCATGCTAAAGCCACTTTCCTCAGAACGAAGGCATTCCTGCTTCTGATCGCAAGTCTGTCTTCTCTTCCTGGTGTTGCTGTTGTGAATATTCTCACATAATCTGTTCTGTTGTTGGTGACGCGCTCTGCTGTCATGGAAACTTCCTCGATACACGAACCGATGAACTGTTTTGCAGAGGTGTCATGAGAGAAGTACGACTGATGGATGTTAGCTGCTTCCCGTGACTAACCTTGATGGCGGTTGACGGACAAAGGGTTGTTCGGGGAAGGTGGATGAAGGGAGGTGGAAATGGGGTGAGAAAGGGAGACAGGATCGGGTGGGGGAAGGGGTCGGAGAGGGGGAGAGATGTGGGTGGGTGGGAGGGGAGAGGGAACTTACTGAAATGTTCCAGATAGATATGTCGACTAAACCAGTATGTCTACTATAATTATCCATCATGACGTTGGTAGGAAACAATCCGTTTGATCAATCCGACCATTTCTGCAACACATCTTATACGGACAGTTCACTAAAAAAAAAAAAAAGAAAACCAATACAAAAAAATCACCCCTACCCGAAAACAACAATAAGCGGCAAAAAATAAAATAAAAAAGCGCGCGAACGAGTCGATCTGTAAGCGACCTTCTTCCCCCACCCGGAATTGTACAATGAACATCGAACTACAAACGCCGTTATGTTGAATTTTGGTTCATCAAGCTGCCAGTTCCCTGACAAAAAACAACAAAAACCCACACACAAATTTATCATCTTGAAGCACACAGAACGTGGGCAATGCAATACACTGCAAGTTGTTTTTAAAGTGATATCTGACACCACTACCCACCCCCCCCCCCCCCCCCCCCCCCCCCCCCCCCCAACAAAAAAAAAAAAAAAAAAATTCCTCGCTCAAGGCTTCTGCCGTGACGTGATGATCCCACGTTTTCTAACATCCAACCAATAGGTATCGAGATGAGAGGAATACAATGACGACGATTGGATGTCCAGTCTGATCAGCGGAAAATGCGCCTGGAATCTGCCTCAGGTAGACAGTGTTGTAACACAACACACGGCTGCTCGCTGTCACTGTGTGAGTGACCGTGTTCGGGCAATACAGCTAACTACAGGTGCGCCCGCACAAACGTAACTACAGCCAAGAAGCTAACACCACAAAAAAGAACTTTGGCCCAGTCTGTTTCTCATGAGTATATAATCGGTTTATGTTATATTTATTTTAATCAATGCTATTTAGTTCCGACATTGTTATAATGGTGTTTTCTTGTACTTTGACGATTTAATTATTAACAATAAATTCGTGTGTCAGTCTTAACGTTAGGTGTATCATTGTTGCATTCTTTTATTACTTTGTATAAGCTTATTTTGTTTTAGTACTTGTATACGTTTTTCTTCTCATTCATTTTTTAAAATTTTGTTCTCGGCGTTATGGTCGTGTGTATCGGTGATTTAACTGACTTTTTTCCTTATACATCATCTATCTGTCGTTTGGTTCTTATCAGACATTTATCTTTTCTTCTTGTGTTGCAATTTTTTTTTGCCTTGCCTTTGTCTTTTTTCTTTTATTATCTGACTTTCCCTTCACATTCGTCTGTCTTTTCTTCTTACCTTACATCTATGATCTTTTGGAGAAAAAAAAAGTCTTAAATGCGAGAGGAACAGTAAACAGTAATTAAAGAACAAGTAGTATAACTCTTGCTCCCATGATGAAATGAATAGTCGCCCATAACTCCAAAGGAATGCTGCTTACGACACCCAAATAAAGCAAACAAGGTAACCTCGGCTTGATTTAAATGAAGAGGAAAATGACATTTTTTGGGGTTCTCTTTCCAAATTCTTTTTGCCCTACTGTGTTGCATCTTTTCACCTGATAGCTGTCTTTCTTTTGTTCATGTGCAACAACTATATTCTATTCCTATCTGTCGGTCTTTTCTTACGTATTTCGTATCTGCCGGTCTGTTGATCTTACCTGACCATCTGCCAGTCTTTTCGTCTTACCTGACATCTGTCGGTCTTTTCGTCTTTCCTAACATTTGTCGGTCTTTTCGGCTTACCTGACATCTGTCGTTCTTTTCGTCTTTCCTAACATTTGTCGGTCTTTTATATCTTACCTGACATCTGCCGGTCTTTTTCGTCTTACCTGACAACTGCCGGTCGTTTTCGTGTTTCCCAACATCTGTCGGTCTTTTTCATCTTACCTGACATCTGCCGGTCTTTTTCGTCTTACCTGACATCTGCCGGTCTTTTTCGTCTTACCTGACGTCTGCCGGTCTTTTTCGTCTCACATGACAGCTGCCGGTCTTTTTCGTCTTACCTGACATCTGCCGGTCTTTGTCATCTTACCTGACATCTGCCGCTCTTTTTCATCTTACCTCACATCTGCCCGTCGTTTTGTCTTACCTGACAACTGCCGGTCTTTTTTGTCTTACCTGACATCTGTCGGTCTTTTGCGTTTTACCTGACATCTGCCGGTCTTTTGCGTTTTACTAGACATCTACTGGTCTTTTCTTCATACCTGAAGTCTTTCGGTATTTTCATCCGCCTGACAGATTAAAAAAAAAATCTCATTATACATCTGTCGGTCTTTTCCTCTACATTGACATCTGCCGCTCTTTTCATCTTACCTCACATCTGCCCGTCGTTTTGTCTTACCTGACAACTGCCGGTCTTTTTCGTCTTACCTGACATCTGTCGGTCTTTTGCGTTTTACCTGATATCTGTCGGTCTTTTGCGTTTTACCCGACATCTGCCGGTCTTTTGCGTTTTACTAGACATCTACTGGTCTTTTCTTCATACCTGAAGTCTTTCGGTATTTTCATCTGCCTGACATTAGATTTTTAAAAAAAAATCTTATTATACATCTGTCAGTCTTTTCTTTACATTGACATCTGCCGGTCTTTTTCATCCTACCAGACATCTGCCAGTCTTTTCATCTTACCTGAACTCTGCAGGTCTTTTTCGTTTTAAACGGTCATCTATCGGTCTACCTACGTCTGTCTGTCTTTTCTTCCTACCTGACGTCTGTCCATCTTTTCTTCCTACCTGACGTCTGTCGTCTTTTCTTCCTACCTGACGTCTGTCGATCTTTTCTTCCTACCTGACGCCCTGTCTGTCTTTTCTTCCTACCTGACGTTTGTCTGTCTTTTCTTCCTACCTGACGTCTGTCGATCTTCTTCCTACCTGACGTCTGTCGGTCTTTTCTTCCTACCTGACGTCTGTCTGTCTTTCTTCCTACCTGACGTCTGTCGATCTTCTTCCTACCTGACGTCTGTCGGTCTTTTCTTCCTACCTGACGTCTGTCTGTCTTTTCTTTCCTACCTGACGTCTGTCGATCTTCTTCCTACCTGACGTCTGTCTGTCTTTTCTTCCTACCTGACGTCTGTCGATCTTCTTCCTACCTGACGACTGTCGGTCTTTTCTTCCCTACCTGACGTCTGTCTGTCTTTTCTTCCTACCTGACGTCTGTCTGTCTTTTCTTCCTACCTGACGTCTGTCTGTCTTTTCTTCCTACCTGACGTCTGTCGGTCTTTTCTTCCTACCTGACGTCTGTCTGTCTTTTCTTCCTACCTGACGTCTGTCGATCTTCTTCCTACCTGACGTCTGCCCCGTCTTTTCTTCCTACCTGACGTCTGTCGATCTTCTTCCTACCTGACGTCTGTGTCTTTTCTTCCTACCTGACGTCTGTCCGTCTTTTCTTCCTACCTGACGTCTGTCTGTCTTTTCTTCCTACCTGACGTCTGTCGATGTTCTTCCTACCTGACGTCTGTCTGTCTATTCTTTCTACCTGACTCTGTCGTTCTTTCTTCCTACCAACGTCTGTCTGTCTTTCTTCCTACCTGACGTCTGTCTGTCTTTTCTTCCTACCTGACGTCTGTCTGTCTTTTCTTCCTACCTGATGTCTGTCGACTTTTCTTCCTACCTGACGTCTGTCTGTCTTTTCTTCATACCTGACGTCTGTCTGTCTTTTCTTCCTACCTGACGTCTGTCTGTCTCTTCTTCCTACCTGACATCTGTCGATCTTCTTCCTACCTGATGTCTGTCGGTCTTTTCTTCCTACCTGACGTCTGTCGGTCTTTTCTTCCTATCTGACGTCTGTCTGTCTTTTCTTCCTACCTGACGTCTGTCTGTCTTTTCTTCCTACCTGACGTCTGTCTGTCTTTTCTTCCTACATGACGTCTGTCGATCTTTTTCCTACCTGAACGTCTGTCGATCTTTCTTCCTACCTGACGTCTGTCTGTCTTTTCATCCTACCTGACATCTGTCTGTCTTTTCGTCCTGCCTGACGCCCTGTCGGTCTTCTTCCTACCTGACGTCTGTCGATCTTCTTCCTACCTGACGTCTGTCTGTCGGTCTTCTTCCTACCTGACGTCTGTCTGTCTTTTCTTCCTAACTGACGTCTGTCTGCCCTTTTCTTCCTACCTGACGTCTGTCGATCTTCTTCCTACATGACGTCTGTCGTCTTTTCTTCCTACCTGACGTCTGTGGGTCTTTTCTTCCTACCTGACATCTGTCTTTTCTTCCTACCTGACGTCTGTCGATCTTCTTCCTACATGACGTCTGTCTGTCTATTCTTCCTACCTGACGTCTGTCTGTCTTTTCTTCCTACCTGACGTCTGTCTGTCTTTTCTTCCTACCTGACGTCTGTCGGTCTTTTCTTCCTACCTGACGTCTGTCTGTCTTTCTTCCTACCTGACGTCTGTCTGTCTTTTCTTCCTACCTGACGTCTGTCTGTCTTTCTTCCTACCTGACATCTGTCCGTCTTTTCTTCCTTCCTGACGTCTGTCTGTCTTTTCTTCCTACCTGACGTCTGTCGATCTTCTTCCTACATGACGTCTGTCGGGCTTTTCTTCCTACCTGACGTCTGTCCGTTTTTTCCCTTCCTATGTGACGTCTGTCGATCTTTTCTTCCTACCTGACATCTGTCTGTCTTTTCTTCCTACCGACGTCTCCTGTCTTTTCATCCTACCTGACGTCTGTCTGTCTTTTCTTCCTACCTGACGTCTGTCTGTCTTTTCTTCCTACCTGACGTCTGTCCATCTTTTCTTCCTATCTGACGTCTGTCGGTCTTTTCTTCCTACCTGACGTCTGTCGGTCTTTTCTTCCTACCTGACGTCTGTCCATCTTTCTTCCTACCTGACGTCTGTCTGTCTTTTCTTCCTACCTGATGTCTGTCTGTCTTTTCTTCCTACCTGACGTCTGTCGGTCTTCTTCCTACCTGACGTCTGTCTGTCTTTTCTTCCTACCTGACGTCTGTCTGTCTTTCCTTCCTACCTAAACGTCTGTCTGTCTTTTCTTCCTACCTGACGTCTGCCTGTCTTTTCTTCCTACCTGACGTCTGGCGATCGTCTTCCTACCTGACGTCTGTCTGTCGTCTTCTTCCTACCTGACGTCTGTCTGTGGGTCTTCTTCCTACCTGACGTCTGTCTGTCTTTTCTTCCTACCTGACGTCTGTCGATCTTTTCTTCGTACCTGACGTCTGTCTGTCTTTTCTTCCTACCTGACGTCTGTCTGTCTTTTCTTCCTACCTGACGTCTGTCCGTCTTTTCTTCCTACCTGACGTCTGTCGGTCTTTTCTTGCTACTTGACGTCTGTCTGTCTTTTCTTCCTACCTGACGTCTGTCAATCTTCTTCCTACATGACGTCTGTCTGTCTATTCTTCCTACCTGACGTCTGTCTGTCTTTTCTTCCTACCTGACGTCTGTCGGTCTTTTCTTCCTACGTGACGTCTGTCTGTCTTTTCTTCCTACGTGACGTCTGTCAATCTTTTCTTCCTACCTGACGTCTGTCTGTCTTTTCTTCCTACCTGACGTCTGTCTGTCTTTTCTTCCTACCTGACGTCTGCCCTGTCTTTTCTTCCTCCCTGACGTCTGTCTGTCTTTTCTTCCTACCTGACGTCTGTCTGTCTTTTCTTCCTACATGACGTCTGTCGATCTTTTCTTCCTACCTGACGTCTGTCTGTCTTTTCTTCCTACCTGACGCCCTGTCTGTCTTTTCTTCCTACCTGACTCTGTCTTTTCTTCCTACCTGACGTCTGTCTGTCTTTTCTTCCTACCTGACGTCTGTCGATCTTCTTCCTACCTGACGTCTGTCTGTCTTTACTTCCTACCTGATGTCTGTCTGTCTTTTCTTCCTACCTGACGTCTGTCTATCTTTTCTTCCTACCTGACGTCGGCCCTGTCTTTTCTTCCTACCTGACGTCTGTCTGTCTTTTCTTCCTACCTGACGTCAAATCGGTCTTTTCTTCCTACCTGACGTCTGTCTGTCTTTTCTTCCTACCTGACGTCTGTCGATCTTCTTCCTACCTGACGTCTGTCTGTCGGTCTTCTTCCTACCTGACGTCTGTCTTTTTCTTCCTACCTGACGTCTGTCTGTCTTTTCTTCCTACCTGACGTCTGTGGGTTTTTTTCTTCCCACCTGACGTCTGTCTGTCTTTTCTTCATACCTGACGTCTGTCCGTCTTTTCTTCCTACCTGACTTCTGTCTGTTTTTTCGTCCTACCTGACGTCTGTCGATCTTCTTCCTACATGACGTCTGTCTGTCTTTTCTTCCTACCTGACGTCTGTTGTCTTTTCTTCCTACCTGACTCTGTCGGTCTTTTCTTCCTACCTGACGTCTGTCTGTCTTTTCTTCCTACCTGACGTCTGTCTGTCTTTTCTTCCTTCCTGACGTCTGTCTGTCTTTTCTTCCTACCTGACGTCTGTCTGTCTTTTCTTCCTACCTGACGTCTGTCTGTTTTTTCCCTTCCTACCTGACATCTGTCTGTCTTTTCTTCCTACCTGACGTCTGTCTGTCTTTTCTTCCTACATGACGTCTGCCGATCTTTTCTTCCTACCTGACGTCTGTCTGTCTTTTCTTCCCTACCTGACGTCTGTCTGTCTTTTCTTCCTACCTGAACGTCTGTCGGTCTTCTTCCTACCTGACGTCTGTCTGTCTTTTCTTCCTACCTGACGTCTGTCGATCTTCTTCCTACCTGATGACTGTCTGTCTTTTCTTCCTACCTGACGTCTGTCTGTCTTTTCTTCCTACCTGACGTCTGTCTGTCTTTTCTTCCTACCTGACGTCTGTCTGTCTTTTGTTCCTAACTGACGTCTGTCGATCTTTTCTTCCTACCTGACGTCTATCGGTTTTTCTTCCTACCTGACGTCTGTCGGTCTCTCTCCCTACCTGACGTCTGTCGATCTTCTTCCTACCTGACGTGTCTGTCGGTCTTCTTCCTACCTGACGTCTGTCTGTCTTTTCTTCCTACCTGACGTCTGTCTGTCTTTTCTTCCTACCTGACGTCTGTCTGTTTTTTCTTCCTACCTGATGTCCTGTCTGTCTTTTCTTCCTACCTGACGTCTGTCGGTCTTTTTCTTCCTACCTGACGTCTTTCGGTCTTTTCTTCCTACCTGACGTCTGTTCGACGTTTCCCTCCTACGTGACGTCTGTCTGTCTTTTCTTCCTACCTGACGTCTGTCGATCTTCTTCCTACATGACGCCCTGTCTGTCTTTTCTTCCTACCTGACGTCTGTCGGCCCTTTTCTTCCTACCTGACATCTGTCTTTTATTCCTACCTGACGTCTGTCGATCTTCTTCCTACATGACGTCTGTCTGTCTATTCTTCCTACCTGACGTCTGTCTGTCTTTCTTCCTACCCGACGTCTGTCTGTCTTTTCTTCCTACCTGACGTCTGTCGGTCTTTTCTTCCTACCTGACGTCTGTCTGTCTTTTCTTCCTACCTAAAACGTCTGTCTGTCTTTTCTTCCTACCTGACGTCTGTCTGTCTTTTCTTCCTACCTGACATCTGTCCGTCTTTTCTTCCTACCTGACGTCTGTCGATCTTTTTTCCTACATGACGTCTGTCTGTCTATTCTTCCTACCTGACGTCTGTCTGTCTTTTCTTCCTACCTGACGTCGTCTGTCTTTCTTCCTACCTGATGTCTGTCGGTCATTTTCTTTCTACCTGACGTCTGTCTGTATTTTCTTCCTACCTGACGCTGTCTGTCTTTTCTTTCTACCTGACGTGTGTCTGTCTTTTCTTCCTTCCTGACTCTGTCTGTCTTTTCTTCCTACCTGACGTCTGTCTGTCTTTCCTTCCTCCCTGACGTCTGTCCGTTTTTTCTTCCTACCTGACGTCTGTCGATCTTTTCTTCCTACCTGACGTCTATCGATCTTCTTCCTACCTGACGTCTGTCTGTCTTTTCTTCCTACTTAAACGTCTGTCTGTCTTTTCTTCCTACCTGACGTCTGTCTTTTCTTCCTACCTGACTCTGTCGATCTTCTTCCTACCTGACGTCTGTCGATCTTTTCTTCCTACCTGATGTCTGTCTGTCTTTCTTCCTACCTGACGTCTGTCTGTCTTTTCTTCCTACCTGACGTCTGTCGATCTTCTTGCTACCTAAACGTCTGTCGATCTTTTCTTCCTACCTGACGTCTGTCTGTCTTTTCTTCCTACCTGACGACTGTCTGTCTTTTCCTTCTACCTGACGTCTGTCCGTCTTTTCTTCCTACCTGACGTCTGTCCGTCTTTTCTTCCTACCTGAACGTCTGTCGATCTTTTCTTCCTACCTGACGTCTGTCGATCTTCTTCCTACCTGACGTCTGTCTGTCTTTTCTTCCTACCTGACGTCTGTCTGTCTTTTCTTCCTACCTGACGTCTCTCTTTTCTTCCTACCTGACGTCTGTCGATCTTCCTTTCTACCTGACGTCTGTCGATCTTTTCTTCCTACCTGACGTCTGTCTGTCTTTTCTTCCTACCTGACGTCCGTCTGTCTTTTCTTCCTACCTGACGTCTGTCTGTCTTTTCTTCCTACCTGACGTCTGTCATCTTTGCTACCTGACGTCTGTCGATCTTTTCTTCCTACCTGACGTCTGTCTGTCTTTTCTTTTTACCTGACGTCTGTCCGTCTTTTCTTCCTACGTGACGTCCTGTCGATCTTTTCTTCCTACCTGACGTCTGTCTGTCTTTTCTTTCTACCTGACGTCTGTCCTGTCTTTTCTTCCTACCTGACGTCTGTCTGTCTTTTCTTCCTACATGACGTCTGTTGATCTTTTCTTCCTACCTGACGTCTGTCTGTCTTTCCTTCCTACCTGACGTCTGTCTGTCTTTTCTTCCTACCTGACGTCTGTCCGTCTTTTCTTCCTACGTGACGTCTGTCGATTTTTTCTTCCTACCTGACATCTGTCTGTCTTTTCTTCCTACCTGACGTCT
This sequence comes from Conus ventricosus, assembly GCA_018398815.1. NCBI lineage: Eukaryota > Metazoa > Mollusca > Gastropoda > Neogastropoda > Conidae > Conus > Conus ventricosus. The sequence goes on along the minus strand of CM031612.1, from coordinate 19,098,993 downwards.
CTGTCTTTCATCCTACCTGACGTCTGTCTGTCTTTTCTTCCTACCTGACGTCTGTCTGTCTTTTCTTCCTACCTGACGTCTGTCCGTCTTTTCTTCTTCTATCTGACGTCTGTCGGTCTTTTCTTCCTACCTGATGTCTGTCTGTCTTTTCTTCCTACCTAAACGCTGTCGGTCTTCTTCCTACCTGACGTCTTTCTGTCTTTTCTTCCTACCTGACGTCTGTCCGTCTTTTCTTCCTACCTGACGTCTGTCTGTCTTTCTTCCTACCTGACGTCTGTCTGTCTTTTCTTCCTACCTGACGTCTGTCTGTCTTTCTTCCTACCTGACGTCTGTCGATCTTCTTCCTACCTGACGTTTGTGGGTCTTCTTCCTACCTGACGTCTGTCTGTCTTCTTCTTACCTGACGTCTGTCCGTCTTTTCTTCCTACCTGACGTCTGTCGATCTTCTTCCTACCTGACGTCTGTCGATCTTCTTTCTACCTGACGTCTGTCGGTCTTCTTCCTACCTGACGTCTGTCTGTCTTTTCTTCCTACCTGACGTCTGTGTCTTTTCTTCCTACCTGACGTCTGTCCGTCTTTTCTTCCTACCTGACGTCTGTCGATCGTTCCTTCCTACCTGAACGTCTGTCGATCTTTTCTTCCTACCTGACGTCTGTCTGTCTTTTCTTCCTACCTGACGTCTGTCTGTCTTTTCTTCCTACCTGACGTCTGCCCCGTCTTTTTTTCCTACCTGACGTCGTCTGTCTTTTCTTCCTACCTGACGTCTGTCCGTCTTTTCTTACGTCTGTCTGTCTTTTCTTCCTACCTGACGTCTGTCCGTCTTTTCTTCCTACCTGATGTCTGTCGATCTTCTTCCTACCTGACATCTGTCGGTCTTTTCGCCTAACGCAACATCTGTCGGTCTTTTCACCTAACGTAACATCTGTCGGTCTTTCACCATACGTAACATCTGTCGGTCTTTTCACCTAACGCAACATCTGTCGGTCTTTTCACCTTACGTAACATCTGTCGGTATTTTCGCCTTACCTAACATCTGTCGGTATTTTCGCCTTACCTAACATCTGTCGGACGTTTCGCCTTACCTAACATCTGTCGGTATTTTCGCCTTACCTAACATCTGTCGGTCTTTTCCCCTTACCTGATAGTATCTGTCGGTCTTTTTGCCTTACATAACATCTGTCGGTCTTTTCACCTTATCTAACATCTGTCGGACTTTTCACCTTACCTAACATCTGTCGGTCTTTTCGCCTTAGCAAACATCTGTTGGACTTTTTGCCTTACCTAACATCTGTCGGACTTTTGCCTTACCTAACATCTGTCAGTCTTTTCACCTTACCTAACATCTGTCGGTCTTCTCGATTTACTTTACGTCTGTCTGTCTTTTCTTCTTACATCTTTCTTCCTACATCTTTCAGTGTTTTTTTTTTTTCTCACTTGACATCTGTTGGTCTTTTCTTCGTACGTTACAGTCGCCTGTCTTTCCTCATATCCTTCATAGTTTTTTTTCCTCCCCATTACAGCACTTCTACTTTTTCTTACCTTACGGCTTACCGTAGGCCTACAGCTTTTCATCTGTCTTCCTCCCAATCCTATATCCTTCTTTAATTCCAATCTTGCATCTCTATTTGCCTTTATTATTTTCATTCCATACCCGTTTGTCTTCTTCATGTTTGACCACCACGTATGTATGTTTTATCGTCATCTAACATTTATCTGTCTTTGCTTCATAGCCTACAGCTCTCTACCCCCTTTTTTCCCCATATCCTTGCAGTCTGTCTGTCTTTTCGTCTTAGCCTACGTTCATCCATCTTTTCTTCTACTCTTGGAGATTTCTCGAACCCAAACACCTCCACATTAAATTCCTGGTTGGTGGTTGAATACAAAGACCTTCATATCAAATCTTTGGTAGAACTTTTGAACCTACAAACCTCAATATTGAATCCCTGATATTTGTGTTGAATCCACAAACTTCTACATTCAGTTCCTGGTAAAAGTGTTGAATCCAGAAACCTCCACACTGAATATGGTAGACGTATTGAATCCATAATCCTCTACATTGAATCCCTGGTAGATTAGCCGAATTCAGAAACCTTCGTATTGAATTTCTGGTAGAAGTGTTGAATCCACAAACCTCTACATTCCATTTCTGGTACATGTGTTGAATCAAGAAACCTCCACACTAAAGATGGTAGAAATGTTGAATCCAGAAACATCCACATTAAATATGTTAGAAGTGGTGAATCCCGAATCCTCTACACTGAATCCCTTGTAGAAGTGTTCAATCCGGAATTGTCCACACATTGAATCCCTATTAGATGTGTTGAACCCAGAAACTTCTAAACTGAATCCTGGTGGAAGTTTCAATCCAGAAACCTCCACATTGAGTATGATAGAAGTGTTGAATCCAGAAATCTCCACATTGAATCCGTGGTGGAAGTGTTGAATCCAGAAACCCCGCATTGAATATGGTAGAAGTGTTGAATCCAGATGCCTCCACATTTGAATCCCGGGTAGAAGCGTTGAAATCGGGAATCGGGTATCCTCTGCATTGAACCCCACGTAGATGTGTTGCACTCAGAAAGCTCCACATTGAATTCTTGGTGCAAGTGTTGAACTCGGAAACCCACCGCTAAATTCAGTCCTGGTAAAAGTGTTGAACAGGCCTTCACACCGAATCCCTAACAGATGTATTGAAGCCAAAAACCATCGTGCAGAATCAGTGGTAAATCTTTTAAAATATTAACCCTTAGAATGACTTTAAATTTTGACAGACAAGATAGACTGACAGACTGAATTGAATTTTGACAGACAAGACAGACTGGCAGACAGACAGACAGGAAGTAATACTAACGACGACGACGACAACAGCAACAACAACACAAACAACAGCAGCAAGCAGCAGCAGCAAACAATATCATGAACTGTGGACTTTGTATGCCATGGAAGATTTCTTTCAAGAAAAAGATGAGGAGCAGGAGGAAGATGAGCTGAAATGAAACAAATGACGACGACGGCGACGTCGACGACGATGATTTTGGTGATGAGAACGACCTCGATGGTGAAAATCAATATGATGATGGTGATGACGATGATGATGATGATGATGATGATGATGATGATGATCGTCATCATCATCATTATCATCATCATCAGAAGAAGAAGAAGAAGAAGAAAACAACAACAACAACAACAACAGTGATATCCATTGACGTGAATTCATTTTTGTTTGCAGACCCGGTGCCAGTCACAGGTGCACAGTCTACTACAAACCTGGCCACTGTCGCAGAGGAGGAGGACGGCGGTGAACCTCGCGATGGGGGGTCATCGCGGGGCCCGCACATCCTGGCCTTCGCCATCGCTAAAACCGGTGCCCCTGACCCCTCCCATCCCCCCCGCGCTGATGCCGACAATTTGTCCGACACCGGCTCGTTCGTCACCTGCAGCAGCGTCGCCAGCTGGGAAATCGCCGAGGATGACGTCCCTTCCTATCACCACTCCCCGACAGACGATGAGTTCGTCCACCCTCTGCTGGAGTCGGCCCGCAGGGCCGGGAAGGCGTCTCGGGACTGGGTGCCAAGATCGTCGCTGGAGTTCCTGGACTGTTTATGGACGTGCATCGGGAAGAAAGCCCAGACGAACGTGAAGAGGAAAGGGAGATCGGCCGCCATCCTGACGGGGGTGCCCGGGAGCTCCGAGGACCTGATGAAGTGCCTGAAGGTGTGCCTGGAGCAGTGGGTCACCTACTTCCCGGCACAGTGCCAACCCTTCGCCCTCATTGACCAGCCCGTCGAGAACGGCAAGCTGCATCTCAAGAGCAATCTGATTCTCTACTTGGAGAAAACGTGCCTGAGGAATAGGGGGCCTGGCTGCTCGTGTCACGATTACTTCCCTTCTGCCAGCACCTCCTCTGAAGAGGTCGTGCGGTTTAAGATTGCGGGAATCCCCGAGAGCGACAAGGATTGGGACACCGCGCTCAGTTTCCTGAGAGCTCCAGGCCTCCGGGTGTCTCTGTCCCCCAACAAGGCCGGTTTCGGTATCGTGAAGATGAGAAAGACCACGGCACAGCAGCCTCACCAGCTTCCTGCTAAGTCTTCTGACGGCAGTTCCGAAGACAGCAGCCCCTCAGGGGAGGCGAGAGCAGCCCAGAGCACACGGTGGCAGGCCCCAAGAAGACCGAAGACGGCCACAACCAGGGGTGCACGGAGGCCACAGAGGACAGCGCAAAGATGAAACAGTCCGTGGGCACAATTGAATGCACACAGGGAAAGCAGGAAGAACACGTCAAGGATCATGATTCTGCCCAGGGGGCGCCAGGAAGGCTGAAAAGATCGAGGAGACTGACCTGGCGAAAGAGGTCAAAGATATTGGCTTGGCGAAAGAGAAGGTCAAAGAGACTGACCTGGCGAAAGAGAAGATCAAAGAGATTGACCTGGCAAAAGAGATCAAAGATATTGACCTGGCGAAAGAGAAGATCAAAGATATTGACCTGGCGAAAGAGAAGGTCAAAGAGACTGACCTGGGGAACGAAGTTGTCGAGCGGACTGACCCGGAGAAAGAAAATGTTAAGGAGACTGACCCGGAGAAAGAGGAGGTCAAGGAGACTGACCCGGAGAAAGAAAATGTTAAGGAGACTGACCCGGAGAAAGAGAGAGCCAAGAAGGCTGACCAGGAGAAGATCGTCAAGACGACCGACGTGGATGAGAGAAGGTCCAGAGAGACGTACGCTGATATAAAGTGCATAGATCCACATGAGAACTCCTTCGGTCACGCAAGTCTACACAAGGAATGCTCGAAGAAGACTGATTTTGATAACGAAAGCTTCAAGAACACTGATCTCCATATGGAGTCCACCAGGAATATTGCTGTTGATCAAGGCTGCACCGAGAAGAAGGAAAGAATTCAAGAGAGGGGCGCTATGAAAATCCCAGGTCCAGAGGAGAACGCCGCACAGCCCCGTGACGTCCAGAAGGAAGAGTCACAAAACCCATCAGCTCCTCGCCCAGTCTCAGTCTCCGGCGACAGCGGTAGCAAACACCACCTGGGGAGCAGGTTCAACATGCAGCTGGTCCACGTCCAGCCTCTGGAACAGCAGTACCTCGACTACAGCCGCCAGAAGAGGATGGCCAAGCCTAAGGCTGCCGAGGTGGTGAAGGCGACGGCAGGGGAGGATACTCGGGCGGATACTGCGGTGCCGACGCAGCCTGTTGAGGCTAAGTGCCCCGTGGATTTATCAGAACTGAACGAAAGACTGTCCAAGCTGCACACTGACCAGCGTCCTGGGAATCCTTGACCACTTTGTGCCGCGCAACCCCCCCCCCCCCCCCCCCGCCCCGGCCCCCGTCCTCCCCGATGTCTTTCATCTTCCGGTTCTACTTTCCCCTCCCTCCCTCCCCCCACCCTCCCCCCAACTGCCCTCCGGGTTCCCTTTCTTACTTGTTTTCATGAGTGCTTTGTTTGATTTCATTGCGCATAACTCAGGCCTGACGCATGTCAAATGCCCTTTTCTCTCCTGATGTTGCTTTTTCAGCTGATTTCTCCTGTCTCTTCTTCTTCTTCCTCTTCTTCTTTCCTCCAGTTGATTTCCTCTTTTTTTTGCTGTTGGAAATCTGGAACGCCACCCCTCTGATTTTTTTTTGTTTTTACCACGTGTTTGGAACTTGCATATCTGTTATTTTGTGATGCGAAATATGTGCTCCAGAGTATTGCCAGTTGATTTTACTTACCCTCCAGCGTACTTGTAATTGCTCCCCCCCCCCCCCCCCCCCCCCCCCCCCCCCCCCCCGTTTTTTTTAAGCTTCAGAAACTTGACATGCCTGATAATTATCTTGAGTCGACAGTGCTACTCTTGGGTGCCATACCCCCGTCTCCCCCCCCCCCCCCCCCCCCCCTCCCCCTCCCATTTTTTCCTCTTACATTTTCCTTTTTTTTTTCCTTTTCAACTTTTCCCTCACGCGTATTGCCCTAATGGTCTCTCTGTCAAGACCGTCTTTATATGTTGGCTCAGAGAATGCATTGACGATGATGCAATGATAGTTACGAAGATGACTAAAAGAAGAGAACATGACAAACTTGGAACCCATGAAGTTCTGTGTGGCAGACATTAAAGTGACTGTGAGATATTAAAGTATACCCTTCGTTGTTCAAACGTTGTACATACCTTGCTACCTTGCAGAATTACATGAACCCTTTATCATCGACAGATCGGATGCAACAAACTGTTCATTTTGTCGTGCCATTACAACAAAACTGATCTCAACCGGTCAAGGCAGCATTATCCCAGAGTAGCTGGCTGGATACAAACGAGGCACACTGCCCAGTTAGTAGTTCTAGGAGAAAGGTTGGCCCTCATATCTGGGGGAAATGCACCTTGATTCTCTTGTAGTAACATGTGGTACTAAATGCAGTTTGGAGAGGGGGGGGGGGGGGGGGGGGGGGGGGGGGGGGGGGGGGGGGGGGGGGGGGTTGTGGGGGAGGGGTGTGGGGGGGGGGGGGGGGGGACAGTTGGGTGGACTAGTCAGTTGGGTGACTATGGTCGAGGGGGGGAAGTGGAGTGGGGCGTGGTGACTTGCCAAGGTGTGAGTGGCAGTGCTGGTGACATGCACAAGGTGTGAGTGGCATGGTGACTTGACAAGGTGTGGCAGGCTGTGATGTGAGGGATGCATGGCTGGTGACTATGTACAGGTGTAAGTGGCATGGCTGGTGACTATGTACAAGGTGTAAGTGGCATGGCTGGTGACTATGTACAAGGTGTAAGTGGCATGGCTGGTGACTATGTACAAGGTGTAAGTGGCATGGCTGGTGACTATGTACAAGGTGTAAGTGGCATGACTGGTGACTATCTACAAGGTGTAAGTGACATGGCTGGTGACTATGTACAAGGTGTAAGTGGCATGGCTGGTGACTATGTACAAGGTGTAAGTGACATGGCTGGTGACTATGTACAAGGTGTAAGTGGCATGGCTGGTGACTATGTACAAGGTGTAAGTGACATGGCTGGTGACTATGTACAAGGTGTAAGTGGCATGACTGGTGACTATATACAAGGTGTAAGTGACATGGCTGGTGACTATATACAAGGTGTAAGTGACATGGCTGGTGGCTATATACAAGGTGTAAGTGACATGGCTGATGACTATGTACGAAGTGTAAGTGGCATGGCTGGTGACTATATACAAGGTGTAAGTGACATGGCTGGTGACTATATACAAGGTGTAAGTGACATGGCTGATGACTATGTACGAAGTGTAAGTGGCATGGCTGGTGACTATGTACAAGGTGTACGTGACATGGCTGGTGGCTATGTACAAGGTGTAAGTGACATTGCTGGTAACTATGTGCAAGGTATGTACATGACTATGCACATAACTATGTACATAACTATGTACATGACTGGTGACTATGAACAAGGTGTAAGCGACAAGGCTGGTGACTATGTATAAGGTGTGAAGGGCATGGCTGGTGACTATGTACAAGATATGAAGGGCATGGCTGGTGACAGTGTCAAGTAAGGCATGGCTGGTGACTATGTACCAGATGTGAAGGGCATGGCTGGTGACTATGTACCAGATGTGAAGGGCATGGCTGGTGACGATGTCAAGTGAGGAATGGCTGGTGACTATGTACCAGATGTGAAGGGCATGGCTTGTGACTATGTACTAGCGAGGGGCATGGCTGGTGAATATGTACTAGTGAAGGGCATGGCTGGTGACTATATACCAGCGAGGGGCATGGCTAGTGACTATGTACCAGCGAGGGGCATGGCTAGTGACTATGTACCAGTGAGGGGCATGGCTGGTGACTATGTACTAGTGAGGGGCATAGCTGGTGACTATGTGCTAGTGAGGAGCATGGCTGGTGACTATGTGCTAGTGAGGGGAGTGGCTGGTGACTATGTACTAGTGAGGGGCATGGCTGGTGACTATGTGCTAGTGAGGAGCATGGCTGGTGACTATGTGCTAGTGAGGGGAGTGGCTGGTGACTATGTACTAGTGAGGGACATGGCTGGTGACTATGTACTAGTGAGGGGCATGGCTGGTGACTATGTACTAGTGAGGGGCATGGCTGGTGACTATGTACGAGGGGCATGGCTGGTGACTATGTACTAGTGAGGGGCATGGCTGGTGATTATGTAAAACTGAGGGGCATGGCTGGTGACTATGTACTAGTAAGAGGCATGGCTGGTGACTATGTACGAGAAGCATGGCTGGTGACTATGTACAAGTGAGGGGCATGGCTGGTGACTATGTACTAGTGAGAAGCATAGCTGGTGACTATGTACAAGTTCTGGGCAGGCTAGTGACTATGTACTAGGTGTTCTGGGCATGGCTGGTGACTATGTACAAGTTGTTCTGGGCATGGCTGGCGATTGTGTACAAGTTGTGCCAGGCATGGCTGTAAAAGTATATGTACAAGGTGTGAAGAGTATGATTGAAGACTTGATGTACAAGGTACCAGGTAAGCACAAAACTGAATTTGATGACAGTGGACATGCGTTTTGAATCAAATTCAAAGGTAAAGTGTAAATTACTAAATTTGATGATGTGAATGTTTAATTTAATTTGATTTATATGTATGTATATGTGCATGCGCAGGTGTCCATGCATGCGTGTGTGTGTGAGAGCGAGAGAGACAGTGTGTGTGATATCAAATTTGATGCAATTTCAAATGTCAGATTGAATTTGATATAAATATTCATTCAGATCTGACCTTGAAAATGTTTGACTGAAGTTGATCATATGAGTGTCTGAATTTTGTCACATAAATGCCTTGATAGAATTTGATTAAATGTGTTTTCTGGTAAAATTTGATGATGCAAGTTGTAACTTTTTTCCCCAAAATAAACTTGGACGATATGAATCATCCGAGTGCTTTAGATAATATGAATAAACACAAGAAACCCCACTGATCAAATAGAAGAGGGCAAATTAAACAGGCATCCTTTAAAAAATTTTTTTTTTTTAATTAGCTCATAACAATAAAGTGGCATTATACATAGTCGTGTAAACATATCTATAGACATTCATACACACATACTTAGATACATTCATATACACATACATGATATACACACATTGATGTAGCTATATGGATACACAGTCATAATTAGTGTGCAAAACGGTGCATCTCTAATGCATCAAATTCTCACCTGATGCACTAGAGTTTGTCCTAATCTTGTGTATGTTATGTACATTGTAAATTGGTTCACTCTGGGTGCCATGACATACAATGAAGAAGAAAGCGTAGTGTGTAACCATGGAAGGAGAAAAAAATATTAAGACCGCATGGTGTTCTCTTTACATAAAAAGCTGAACAGACAACACCTGAGAGAGGTGGTGTGTGTTTAAACTTGGTCATTTTAGAAGGGATATGGGTGGGGGAGGGGAGTAGAAAGACATACCTGTGCAACAGGGGGCAGCTACTTAATAAACATTTACACTGTTTGTACCATGTGGAGTTAACATTCATCTGTGTGTGTGTGCACACCCTTGTGTGTATAGCGTGAATGTGTGTGTGTGTGTGTGTGTGTGTGTGCGTGCGTGCGTGCGTGCGCAGGCACCCAAAAAGATTATTTACTTTTATGAAATAAGAGGTGAAATGAGCTGTGTGGTCTAATCACTGCACTCCAAAATGGATTTGATCTAGATCCCCCACCAGCACAGGAAACACCTTTCAGACAGTCAGCTGAACAGCTTATGTCAATTTTCAGTCATTCTACGAACAGTGACAGTGACCTTCATCTGAAAAGTTGACTAAGCTTTGTCCATGCCAAGGTGAGTAATACAAAGTTTTGCTGTTTGCATGAATGGGACAGGAACATGGATTAAGCATCAACATGTGTGTTAATTCAGAAAATCAGCCGTTTAGTGTATTGCTTGAAGCCTGCAGGTATTCCAGGCGAGTCTCTATGGCTGTGACCTCTAACCATGAATAGAATGTCTATCACTATTATAGAATGCCTGTAACTCGACAGCAGCTGCTACACTGATTGACTGAAAAATGTCAGCATCAACGATTGTTTCAGTGGAAGCCATGAACAGAATGTCTATCACTGCCCATAGAATGCCTGTAACTTGACTGCAGCTGCTACACTGACTGTGTGAAAAATGTCAGCATCAACGATTGTTTCAGTCGAAGCCATAAAATAGAATGTCTATCACTGGTCACAGAATGCCTGTAACTTGACTGCAGCTGCTACACTGACTGTGTGAAAAATGTCAGCATCAACGATTGTTTCAGTGGAAGCCATGAACAGAATGTCTATCACTGTTCATAGAATGCCTGTAACTGCAGCTGCTACACTGACTGTGTGAAAAATGTCAGCATCAACGATTGTTTCAGTCGAAAGGCTTGATGATGGTTTTTAAAAGTTCTGAATTTATGGATTGGCACCGCATTTCCATAAAAGATGTTATAAGCTGTTAATGTTTTCCCTTTCTCCTGCTGAATGGGACCAATCAAAGCGGACATTGTGCCCTCGAACAGTAGATGTATTTCTAGGTGAGCAACTGGTGTGTTCAACGAGTTTCAATCATTGAACGTAAAAAATAAAAAAAAAAGTTGTCTTACACAGGTTCTTAAAACATTTAAGTAGGAAGTTGAATTTTCTCATCAACTATCTGACTGTGTTACTAATCAGTTTTGAAAAATTCATGTCCTGACTATTGATAACTTTTCGCTTGCTTGTTTTTACTAACCCATACAAATTGGAAGGCAGTGGGGAAACCAAGAAAACTAAAAGAACAAAGCGAGTTGGCCAAGTCTCTGATTCGGCTTTGTTCTGTCCACAATCCACTTTCTCACCCTGACCTTGTTTGTATCAAAGATAATGTGTATTTCACACAGAAGCTGTATCGGAGACTAGGCTGTTTTAAACTTGCTCTATCTAAAGGTCATGTATTATGTAAAGTTTCACACAGACCATGAACTGTGCATGAATAGGGAATACATTTAACATATCGCTCATCATTACAAGACAGGGTCATCTGTGATAGTAATCTTTTCTCCTTTCAAAAGCTCCATGGAGGCTTATTTCAGCTTGCAATTTTCAAAGTGCTAAAATGTATACACATACTGAACAACGAGTGCAGAGTTCTATCTTCCTTGCTTTTTTTTTTTTTTTTTTTGCTGTCCCAACCTCTGCACCACCTCAGAGGCAGTGCACTCACGCCGCTCATTCCGACACCCCGTCCACAGCCACAGCCCGGTCAGCCCCGGCATCAGCAATCCACAGGGGGTAGTCAATGTCAAGTCGTCAAGGGGCAACCCACCGGAGGAGACACTGCACTGCTGCCGAGTCACTTCGGTGGTGTTCAGTGGCGCCTGTTCTGATCCAACATACGCAGGACACCACCTACTAAGCCCCCTACTGACAACAATAATCGCATAGTCGCGGAGCCGGCGTAGGAGCTCTCCCTCTGGAGGGCGCCACCACGTCCATCCAACGACAGCCCCCATGGACTCGCCGATACCGGTGACCCCGACGGAACCAAACCAAGGCCACAGACGTGGAGAGGACATCGAAACTGAGGTCACCATGAGAGCAGGGCATGAAGGGCCACAGAACTTGAGACATTTTTTTAATGCTGATCGATGAGAATGAGGATGATTAAGATGATGCTACAGATTTCCATTTCGGTCTGAGACTTCATGACAGGGCTGTACTCTAAGTTTCCTTTCATAATATATCCCGGCGTCAACCAGGCCCGAGAGATACAGGCACCTGCAGTGTTGGTCAGGAAATTTGAGCAACACTGTCAGAAACGCATCCATTAAGTGGATGAAGCTCGACTGTGTGGTCCCGGTCTTCCCAACTGAGTCAGCAGCAAACTCGACTCTGGGTAGGCGCCGGTCGGGGCAGAAAAACCCACATGACTCTGATGGGATTGGAACCCACGACCTCCCAGCCGGGAGTCCGCGATGCTAACCACTTCGCCATGGTGGCTGGTTCTATCTTCCTTGCTTAACGCAACTGAGAAGTATGAACTCAAGTACCATTTTTATTGTTGTCTCAAGCTGGCAGCTGCCAGGTTTTTAAGTTATCTTTACATTATGTACATATATATTTGAACTCCCCCAACGTAGACACACATTCTTGTTTTTATGTATGGTATGTTATGTAACATAACTTAACATCTGTCCATGTCTCTACCTGTCTCAAAATGTCGTTGAAGCTACTAAAAATCTTATCACGTCCCCCCCAATGACTGCACTGTTTATGGCTTTACTTAGTGTACTTCCTCAGAATCTTGTCAATCATTTGCAGGGTGTTTTGACTTGCGCTGCTCAGCTCATTCTCACAGAAGCCAAAACAGTATGCTTAGAACAACTCTGTTTTTCTATTTGCCAGTCTTCCTGTTTCTGGTCAAACTGAACATCTACACACTATGCTACAATGTCATAACTGGCACAGCAATATATGCCTGTGGTCTGAACTTCTATCTTTGTGCATCCCTTCATGCTCCCCATCTGTACATCCTTTCACATCATCTGTGCATCCCTTCACATCATCTGTGCATCCCTTCACATTCTCTATCTGTACATACCTTCGCACTCTCTAGTTGAATAACCCTGCAGATTCTCTACATGTACATTTCTCCACATGCCCTTATACATTCATCCCTTCACAATATCCATACATCTCTGCACATTTCTTAAACATTACCTTCATCTGCCCATTCCTTCAACACTATCTGTGCTTCCCTCCATTATCTGTACAACTCTTTACATTCTCCATTTATACATCCCTTTACATTCTGTATATGTACATCCCTTCACATTCTTTATTCGTACATATCCTCACATTCTCTATCGGTACAACCCTCCACAATCTCTATCCATACATGTTCCTTCAACATTCCCTTCTATGTACATCCCTTCAACATTCACTATCTGTACATCTGTTCACATTATCTGTACACCATTTCACATTCTCTATCCTCAATCCTTTCACATTCTCTGTCTGTACATCCCTTTACATTCACTATCTGTACAACTCTTGACACTCTCTTCCCATTCTTTATCTGTTGATCCTTTCACATTATCTGTACACCCTTTCACATTCTCCATCCTCATATCCCTTCACATTCTCAGTCTATACAACCCTTGACACACTCTTCACATGTCCCTTCAAGTTATCTGTCTGTATATCCCTTCACATTCTCTCTATATATTGACATTCTCCACCTGCATATTTCTTCATATGCTATAACTGTGCATCCCTTCACATTCTCTATCTGTACATTGCTTTGTGTTCTCTATAAGAACATCCCTCCACATTCTCTACATGTAGATTCCTTCGAATTCTCTCTCTGTTCATCCCTTCACGTTCTTATGCGTGCCTTCCTTTCTCTCCATTTTTCAACTGTTGCCAGTATCTACAACAAATCCAATACAAAAGAATTCACAGGTCTGAATCCTTTCCCATATCTTAACCCCGCTTTGTGGAATGCACTTCCATTTTCAGTGTGTCACTCACTCTCTGCCATTTTCTACTGTCAAATCCAGACTTAAAAAACTTGTTTATGTTGAATACATTTTTCCTCTTCCTTGTTATTGTAATGTACTGACCTCACTGACAGTCTTCTGCATTTTCTGCTTCACTCTGCATTTCTGTTGCCACAGTCTGTCTGTGGTTGGTTTGCATCTGCGCTGTGATGTGTGTCAGTGTGTGTGTGTTGGCACGAGTGCATGTGTGTGTGTATGCATGGCTGGGAAAGTTGGAAGACCAGTGGGGAGAGGAAATGTTGGTTATGTGTTTGCGTTTGTATGATGGAGTGAAAAAATGGAGTGGTGTTTGAACACTTTTTTGTTGTTGTGTTGGCTTGCTCACCTTAGGAGTGCCTCAACTCAAAACGGAGACAGCGCACGTCCTCATTATTATCGTTATTACTTTTTTTCAAAGAACCACGTCATATACAACACTGCACCTACGTGCATAAGCATATTGCCCATACATTTATTTCACAAGTAAATAAATCAACTGGCTGTAAAAAAAAAAAAAATACAGACTAAGTCAGAAGTAATAGGGAAGATGATGTAGGTGAGGGGGGGGGGGGGGGGGGGGGGGGGGGGGGAGAGGGTGGCGGCAAACTCTGAGACCAACAGCTCACACAAATTCCAACGTATTGCATCACCAACAGTTCACACAAATTCCAACGTATTGCATCACCAACATACTTTCCAGCCTTGGCCCACCACACCCATTATCATATTACTCCACGCTGCCTCTAATAAACACACACACACACAGTGTCTATGATCATCGTTTTCTCTGGAAGCACCATCTGTACACTGCTGCCGTCTCCTTGGTTTCTTCTTTCACCAACTTCTTCTTGCTGCTCTTGCTCTGTGACACAAAGGGCACACCTGACACTATGTTCCATGTGTTACACACACACAGCCAACCTGACACTATATTCCATGGACTTAAACACACACAGCACACCTGACACTATAGTCCATGTGTTACACACATACAGCACACCTGACATTAAATTCCATGTACTGAAACACATCGGGCACACCTGACACTACACTCCATGTATTTAAACACATAGGGCACACCCGACACTAATTACATGTTCTGAAAACACATAGGGCACACCTGACACTATATTCCATGTATTGGAACATATTGGGCACACCTGACACTACATTTCATGTATTGATTTACATAGGGCACACCTGACATTGGAACATATTGGAGACACCTGACACTACATTCCATGTACTGAAACACATAGGGCACACCTGACATTGGAACATATTGGAGACACCTGACACTACATTCCATGTACTGAAACACATAGGGCATACTTGACACATTCTATGTATTGAAACACATAGGGCACACCTGACACTACATTTCATGTATTTAAACACATACAGCACACCTGACACTACATTCCATGTATTGAAACACATAGGGCACACCTGACACCAGTGTTGATTCTAGGATTTCAAAAAAGGGGGCCCAAGGGCCCCTCACATAAAAAAAGGGGGCCCATAGGGTGAAAATGGGAGGCCCTCAAAACGCGTGAAAATTCAGATTTTAAAGCTTAATCACAATGATTACATTATGGCCAAAGTAAACTAAAACAACAAAAAGAAACAAGAAACGAGTTACATTTTATTACAGAAACGCACACACACACACACACACGCACAGAGTACACACACATTCTGACATACCTTAGAAGACTTGTCTTTTTCTGGTGGTGCATGTACTCAGCTGAGCTCCCTTCTTGGCAGTCATACAGCAAGTGAGCAAGTCTGTTGTCACCTCATCATAGAATCCAGCAACTCTAAGCCTACCCCACAATTAATTCAGTCTCTTTATATGAAGTGACCATCACTATTGTCAAGATTTATATACCATCAGTATCACCTTAAGAAAACCCTTTAACTGTGAAAAGTCACTGTGTACACCTTCACCATACACAACTGAAAAGCTTTATACATATGTACAGCCCACAGAACTCCATTCATTTCTTGTAGATCCTCCTATCCTTCTGTTGCTTCCACTCTGCTGCAGCAGCTGTGAAGTCATGGTCATTGATGGGAGGACCTTCACATTTGATGGTCATCAGCACATTGAGGCTGTCTTCTTTCAGCCTGTTTCTCCTTCTTTAACCAGGGTCTGTCTTTCAACCATGATTCTTGAAACGCCTTGTAGAGTTTCTTCTGCTCCTCCGTGTTCGAACTGGAGGGATCGGCTTCGTTTTCACCATCTTCATTATCTTGCTGATCTTCGGGTTCACTGGCACTTTCAACCGTTTCGCCTCCGGCGTCGATCGGCTGAGACACGCTATCGCTTGACTGAGTAGCCGTAACGGTGGCTGTAGACTCATTATCGGCTTCCAGCTGATGATCTTTAGATATATCAGTGCGTTTTTTCTTCGTGAAGGCGAAAGAAAACAGAGTGTTTGGCTTCGCGCGCTTCATCGTTGAAGCCGACATGAGGACTGTTGAACTGCCAGTACCGCTGATTGGCTCAACTGCTGCTTCTCGGCCAATGAAAAAATTTGGTAGAACGCGCGTTCGGCTAAAGGAGGCTATACACACGGCAGCGGCGAAGCCGCGCTGGTTGTGCAAAAACGCGTTCGTTCTCTTTTTTTTGCGGCTTTTGGGCCGCGTCTTTCGCGATTTTTTGCGGCCTTCAGAAAAATATTGCGGGAATCCCGCAAGGGCGCGCTCTAGAATCAACACTGTGACACTACATTTCATGTATTTAAACACATACAGCACACCTGACACTACATTCCATGTACTGAAACAGATAGGGCACACCTGACACTACACGCTGTGTACTGAAACACACAGGATACACCTTGTACTACACTCCATGTACTGAAACAGATAGGGCACACCTGACACTACACGCTGTGTACTGAAACACACAGGATACACCTTGTACTACACTCCATGTACTGAAACAGATAGGGCACACCTGACACTACACGCTGTGTACTGAAACACATGCTACATAGGACACATCTGGCAGTTTTATTTCTCTGAATGATGAAAGACACTCAATCGGCCAATGATCTGGCATTTGTAACACTGTTTTGCTAGGGACTGCAGTCAGGGAGACTGGGGGATCTCATAGTGTCATCCTGGGAACACAAACCACCACCAAGCAAAGTACAACGTCACTGCCATCACTGCCCCTTTGCTGTTTTCTAAACAATGTAGCTTGTGCAGGTGCACAATATCGCTGTAATTTCTGCTCCTTTAGCACTGTCTATACAATTTTACCTTGTCCAGGTGTGCAATGTGTCTGCCCCTTTCACTATCTGATAATTCACCTTGTCCAGGTATACAATAGTGCTATGATTTCTGCTTCTTTAGCATGAGTATCCAATTTACCTTGTCTGGGTATACAATACTGTAATGATTTCTGCTTCTTTAGTATATCTATACAAATTACTTTGTTTGGGTGTACAATATTTCTGCTTCTTTAGTGCTATCTCTGCAACTGACCTTGTCCAGGGGAGCAATGTCGCAATGACATCTGCTTCTTTAGTGCTGTCTGAACAATTCATTGTCCAGGTGTAGTATGTGTCTGCCTCTCGCAGTGTCTACACAATTTACCTTGTCTGGGTTGCACAATCTTGTAATCATTTCTGCTTCTTTCATGTTTTCTACACAATTTTCCTTGTCCAGATGTACAATGTCACTGCTTGTTAAGTGCTGTCTGTACAACTGATCTTGTCAGGTGTAGTATGATCTGCGCCTGTTTTCATGGGATCTACATAATTAACCTAATCCAGATGTGCAGTGTCACTGAGCTCTCTGCCTCAGTCATACACCTTGTGTCAACAACTGACCATATTCAGGTGAGCAATGTCACCACCATCTCTGCCTCTTTATTGTTGTGTACAACACTTATCTTATCCAAGAATACCATTCACTTTTCCCTATGCTGGGTTCAAAGAGGAAATGCAACTCAAAATTCCAGACTTTTCCAGGCTTTTTTCCAGACTTTTCCAGACTTTTTCCAGGCTTTTTCCAGGCCAAGACCTGCATTTTCAATACCAATTATCAACTTTTGTGAGAGCGTGTGTGCGTATGCGTTTTTGCGCGTGTGTGTATGTGATGGTCTCATCTTTGCTGTGGCTAATGATGGTGTATTCGCAATATCCACAAAACATGCCGCCACATGCAAGGCAAATTGCAGCATGGACATTTTTTTTCTTCTCTTTCACAAGCCATCGTCCTCTTGAAGCCAAAACGCACTGAAGGAACACTTTCCCATCTTGAATCACAAACAAGCAGCAATGGCAGAAATGGCCAGAAGACCCGGATGTTGATAAAACCTTGATGTAGGGGAAATAACTCAGAAGTAATCTGATGGTACGCAATCACGAAATATCACGTTTGAGGGCATGGAATAATGTTTTTTTTTGCATTATAAACGCTAAATGATGCTGGAAATTAAAGCAGCCATGCATAATATCAAGCAATTCTGCTTGATTTTTCAATTTCCAGGGTATTCCAGGCCACAGTGCCATTTTCCAGAGCCTGGAAAATGGACTTCAAATTTCCAGACTTTCTAAGACCTGTATGAACCCTGCTATGCCTCATTATTGTTGTGCATACAACGCATCATGTCCAGGTTTACGACACAACTATTTCATCTGCCTTAGATCCTGATAACAGCTACACCACTTACCTTGTCCACGTGATCGGCTGTTTGCAGTTTGTCAAGGACAGTGGTCAGGTCTTTGACTCGCTGGTATCTCTTGGCCAGAAGGCCGTACTTCTTGTCCAGTTCCTGGACACAGTAAGGCATCAGTGACACGACAAGACATTAGTGACATGACATGGCATCAGTGACATGACATGGCATCAGTGACACAACATGGCATCAGTGACATGACATGGCATCAGTGACATGAAAAGGCAGGAGTGACATGACATGGCATGAGGGACATGACATAGCATCAGTGACATGACATGGCATCAGTGACATGACAAGACATCAGTGACATGACAAGACATCAATGACACAAGGTATCAGTGACATGACATGGCATGAATGACATGACAAGGAATGAGTGACATGACAAGGCATGAGTGACATGACAAGGCATGAGTGACATGACATAGCATCAGTGACATGACATCAGTGACATGAAGACATCAGTGACATGACAAGACATCAGTGACATGACATAGCATCAGTGATATGACATCAGTGACATGACAAGACATCAGTGACACAAGACATCAGTGACATGACATAGCATCAGTGACATGACATCAGTGACATGACAAGGCATCAGTGACACAAGACATCAGTGACATGACAAGAGTGACATGACAAGAGTGACATGACAAGGCATCAGTGACATGACAAGGCATCAGTGACATGACATAGCATCAGTGACATGACATCAGTGACATGACATCAGTGACATGACAAGGCATCAGTGACATGACAAGGCATCAGTGACATGACAAGGCATCCGTGACATGACAAGGCATCAGTGACATGACAAGTCATCGTGACATGACATCAGTGACATGACATGACAAGGCATCAGTGACATGACAAGTCATCAGTGACATGACAAGGCATCAGTGACACAAGACATCAGTGACATGACATCAGTGACATGACAAGACATCAGTGACATGACATAGCATCAGTGACATGACATCAGTGACATGACAAGGCATCAGTGACATGACAAGGCATCATGACATGACATAGCATCAGTGACATGACATCAGTGACATGACATCAGTCACATGACAAGGCATCAGTGACACAAGACATCAGTGACATGACATGACATCAGTCACATGACAAGGCATCAGTGACACAAGACATCAGTGACATGACAAGACATCAGTGACACAAGGCATCAGTGACATGACAAGGCCATCAGTGACATGACAAGGCATCAGTGACATGACAAGGCATCAGTGACATAGCAAGGCAGTTAGTAACAGATCAAGCCATCAGTTACATCATAAGGCTTAATTAACATACAAAGTCATCAGTCACACAGCAAGGCATCTTTACACAGCAAGGCATCAGCCACAGGCATCTGAAAGAGAGTGACATTGTGGGTAGTGGGTGGAGAGGAGAGGGGTAAATGGGAGGAAGCCGCAGAAGAGAGAGTCAGAAGGGGACACACACACACACACACACACACACACACACACACACGCACACACACACACACAACGTCTCGTAAACAGAAATAAGCAGACTGATCATTAAGAAAAAAAGTGCCTATTGTTTTGGTATTTCATGCGTCATTCAAACACATGTGCATTACTGCAAATACAGCAAACACATACACCATACACTTTCATTCACACACACATGCACATACACACACCCACACACTGACATCAAGGATGCAAGAGTGAGGGTGGGGGACGACACGCTTCAGCCGTACAGAGAAAATGTCCCGCAGGCAATGAAGAACCTCTAGGGTTTATCACTGCCCTACCAGCACAGCATTCTGCAGCTGGCATGGACATTCTGACAACGTTCACCTTTCTGACTTGAACTGTCTGATCTGCCCATGAACACATTATCATGCCAGCCACATGCAAACCTGTTGCAACATTATCTTTCAATTTTATTCAGTTTAATATCGTCTGCAATTGCGACCTCTTCATGACAGTTTTGTCTCCCTTGCAGATGAGAAAAACATATGCACAGCAGTCTGTCAAAGCTGGCAAACCAAAACAACCCACAAGAATGCACTGCTCATGCACTTTTGTTTTTCCACTCTTTCATGTGGTCACTTCATCATCTGTCAATGCCAAGAAGAAGTTTGTTTTATTTGTCTGCTTTGTATGGAAAAGTACATCTATGCACTTCTATGAACTTTTCACATCCTACACACACACACACACACACACACACACACACACACACACACACACACACACACAGAAAACACATAAACACAAACACAGAGCTACAAAACACACATAGTTACAAAATGTACATTTACAAACACAGTACACCAAGGCTTACCAGTTGCTTTTCCGGGCTGAGATTCAAAGTCACTCTGTCCGTGGCCATGTTTGGGCCACAGTTTTGCTTCGCCGTCACAACTGTTGAAAACATACATCATGACCACTATACATGTCTGTAGGTACATCATTGTTTCTTTCACCACTGCTGAAAAAAACATCACCACAACTATATGTGCCTGTACATACCATGCTTCATTTTTTCTTCCCTCACCCTGAATTAAACAACAACAAAAACTATACATATAGTTGTACATACATTAATGATGCTTATACATAACATCATTTTGTTTTCTCACCACCATTGAATAAAACATTACCACAGCTCTATCAGTATATGTCTATCAAAATCACACATCATCTTCTTCCCTTAGTCTGAAGTCACACACACACACACACACACACACACACACACAACTTTACATGTTTATTCAAACATACTATTATTTAATTTCTTAATCAATATCGAAAAAAAACCCATCACCACAGCAATATAGGTCTGAATATACCATACATCAATTCCTCCCTTCTTCCCCCCCCCCCCCCCCCCCCCCCCCCCCCCCCCCCCACACACCACACACTTTTTGTGGTAGGTTCACTAATTTGATCAGTGTTCATTTATTTGTGGAGAGTCTCTTAGATTTTCGGCATGCTTTCTTCTTATAGGGGCTATAATATCTGCAAATAAGGTTTGATTTTGTTCATTCCAAGTATAATAACTAATCTTATAATTCATTTCTTTTTTATATATTATACTTTGCAAGCATACAAAACCCCACAGCAGCAAAATAAAAAAAACAAACCCAGCAAAAAGTGGTTTTAGTGTTTACTGAACACCTGTGTAAATATTTGGTAGTGAATTTACAACCCACAATTGTTGTTTTACATGATAAATCTATGCATTTTTTGGGGTGCAGTACAATCCAGGTATCATGGGACACAATTTTGATTTCTTAGGTAGGTTCACTAATATGCCCACTGCTCTTTCAATTCTTGACATATATCTTAGATACTTGGGAAATTTTCTTGTTATATCCTTGGCTACAGCTAGGTATCACAATAATGTGATTTTGTTTGTAATGAGTAGACCAAAAATATATATAATGATGAATGTTTTGTTTGAAAAACAGACACTTTCAGAACATAAACAAAACTATAGCACTAAAATCACTATGAAATACCACAAAAACTGGTGTTAGTATCCTTTGAACTTCAGGACAAACATCTGACAATGCATAAAATGTTTAGCAACCCATATCATACGAGACACTCCAGTCCTGGTAAAGCTCGCCCTCTTCCTCTGCCACGCCCCTTCACACTGGACCCTCGCCGTGTCCTGAACCCCCTCCCCTTCCTCGACTCCCCTCCCGACCTCTCATGAAAGGAGGGAGGGGGCAGTCGACATAGACGGAATCGGCTCGTCACTCTCCGATTCGGCACAACTTGCGCTGGTATCGCTCGGTTCGAAGTCGGGGATCAGCTTCTCTCCAATAGCTAAGGGTGGTGTTGATTGTGATTGCTTTCTTCCTCCTCCGAATCGCTTCGTTCCACTTCTCTGAAGTCTTCGTCATCGCTTTCACGGTCTCGGATAACTACTTGAAGCACTTCAAGAGCATTAGATCGTTTGAAAAGGGCACGCGCCTGAACGAACTGTCTGCTCGACTCGCCATCTTGAACCGAAAATTACTCATCCGAACCTTGCCGAAGTTATCGTCTGAACGGACGTGAGCAGGTCAGTCAGCGACCCGTGAAAGGAACAAAACCGTCCTTTAGGGTCCCTACAACCGTTTAAACCATTTTTTCTCCTTGCCTCCCTTCTTTAAATCGCCGAATTTTGATGATGAAATTACCTCAAACGGCGTTCGATGTGTGGCACACAACCATCCAGAAACCACCTTGAACGCCATTCGTGCAAGGGTAGTCAACGGGTTAAAATCTAATGGAATCTAATTCCAGGACAATTGCATAAACTCTTTTTTTCTAAAAGTTCTCCGAGTACCTATGGGTATAAGTACCCATTAGCACCTAGGAGTACACAACAAGCTCCTCACCATCCTCAAAAGAATGTAACCATCTAGTCTGAACTGTTTGCCAACTTACCATCTGTGTCGCTGTCCACGAAGACTGTATGTTGGTTCATTCTGAACTGAGGGTCCAGGAGATGGAGCTCTCCTTTCAACTTCTCCAATTTCTGGAAAATAACACAAAATGAAATTAGGTCAAAGATCAAAATACCTCCAGGACTAAACACAGAGGTGGACAAATACATAACCGAAATAAACTAATTCTGTCACCAAATAGAAGACGTTTCACCTATTTGAACCTGATGAAATAAGTACAGACAGATATGAATGAGGAGACACAGATGTGAACATGAACAAAATAAGCACATACAGATGAGAACATGAATGCAGTTACAGTGGAATAACACACGCAGATCTGAACATGAACGCGATAAGCACAGACAGATGAGAAAATGAATGGACTAAACACAGAGGTAGATATAAGCATAAACAGAATAAGCACAAACAGATGGGACCATTGTAGGGTTGCAATTAGTTGCATACACCTCAAAAGAAAGACACAGACTGACGTGCAGAGTTTGAGATTTTCATTATTTCTATGATGATTTTTATGAACACAACAGTTAAAAAAAACTAACCAAGAGACATCCCTCTCAGTTCCTGATGACCAAAAAAAAAAAAAAAAAAAAAAAAAAAAAGAAGAAGAAAAAAAGAAGAAAACCAAACACATACACAAAAAGGAATGTAACTCTTTGGTCAGAGGAAGTTATAAGGTAAGATAATGTTGCTTATAGCCCAGCCGACCGCAAAGGGCCACATCAGGGCTGTCACCACGTTAAAATCAACTCACCAGTCATTACAGAGGAAGTTGCTACATTACCCCCCTCCCAGTGAAGTACAACTATGTATGTAGCATAACAAATTGCGTAGCAAAACAATTGTTTTCATAACACTTGAGAAAAACAAAACTGAAATCAGAGTCATCTAAATCTTGGTGGCAGAAGTGAAATGTGGCCAGAGTGAACTGTGACACAGGAGGATCTCTGGCAGGGGATGGTGGTGGTAATGTTGACAGCTCTGCAGAACTTGCTGTACAGGATGTTGTCGTCAATGATGTTGACGGCTCTGCAGAACTTGCTGTACAGGATGTTGTCATCAATGATGTTGACAGCTCTGCAGAACTTGCTGTACAGGATGTTGTCATCAATGATGTTGACAGCTCTGCAGAACTTCCTGTACAGGATGTTGTCATCAATGATGCTGACGGCTCTGCAGAACTTGCTGTACAGGATGTTGTCATCAATGATGTTGACAGCTCTGCAGAACTTGCTGTACAGGGTGTTGTTGTCAATGATGTTGACGGCTCTGCAGAACTTGCTGTACAGGATGTTGTCGTCAATGATGTTGACGGCTCTGCAGAACTTGCTGTACAGGATGTTGTCATCAATGATGTTGACAGCTCTGCAGAACATGCTCCAGAGTATGTTGTCATCGATGATGTTGGTGGATCCTCAGCAGCAGGTGAAACCGGAGTCTTGTCCTCTGAGTTGTGAGCGGTGTGGCAAATGCATCTTTGAGACAGTTCACAGAGACCTTCTCTGAACAACCCTTGATGTCAAGCGTGTAGAACTTGTCATTGGTGTGAATGATGTGGTTGAGGCCATCACAGGGACGATGGAATGGGTGATGGTGAGATCCACTGAAGATAAAGTATGACTGCTAGATCTTGAAGGTAAAATACAGAACACTAAAAAGTACTTTGTTTGTAAAAGATCCTTTGTAAAAGATCCAAAAGATCTTTTACAAACAAGGTACTTTTTGGTGATGGTGTGAGTTGTTTCGGCGGTTAGACATACTAGTGGAAGTTTCAAAACCATTTTGATTTTGTATAAGTGGTTTCTCATTCTCCATTTTCACTGTCCTAAATGTTGTTTGTTTTTGCCTGAAGAAGACCCAAGAGGCTGAAATGCATTGTGTTTTGTCCTGTACTTTGTCTATGTCCTTGGCGGTAACTAATCTCCTCTCTTTCTAAATCATACTAGTGGAAGCCAAGTTTGAAGGTACATAGACAGTTTGTTTCCCACAAAACACTGAACCTTGTGGCAGCACAGTGTGCATGGTGTGTGCTGGAGATGTTTGAGGAGCATCAAGTCTGGTTCCAAGGTGTGTGCATCCAGTGGCTGAATAAAATCACCACACAGGCAAAGAGGTCAACCAGAAACTAGCTCAGCAGAACAACCCGGATCCACCCGCGAAGATGGGCATACATATCCCCAACTGGACAATGGGTAGCTCTGCAAACCAGCTGGGGCCGGTAGTGTGAGCTTTGAGTTCTGCCTTAAGTTGACGGTGAAAATGTTCAACCAGGCAATTTGCTTGTGGTTGTGGGAACCTCAATGCCCAAGTGTTTGTTGCATTCAGCCCAAAGCATTGAGGTGAACTGCCTGCCTGGAGGTAATGCATTCAGGAACACCAAACCTGGCAACCCTATGATGGATGAGAGCTGCAGCACAGGCAGAAGCGCAGGCATCTGGAAGAGGAATTGCCTCTGGCCATCTGGTGAAGCAGTCAGTGATTGTGAAGTGGCAAGTCATGCCTTGACTGGCTGGCAGTGGCCCAACACGGTCAAACGGGCGCTCCACCAGTGGCGCTTGTGTGCATCGGATTTTGGAGGCCTGACAAGCATGGCCATCCTTGCACCATTTGGAATGACACGCTTCATGTCATGTCACATGAAGTTTCAGTTTCACACTGTATTGATCTGGTTACACTGGACACCCAGAGCATGAAGCTGTGTTGCTAGGTCAGCAAGATAGAAGATTTTCCCTCACCCATTATTGACAGCGAATCGCATCAGGGTCACCATTGTAGAATTGCAATAATCAGTTGCATACAACTAAAAAAACCAGACACAGACTGAGTGAAGCGCAACGTCCAAGATTTTGATTACTTCTACGATGATTTTTATGAACACAACAGTTGTAAAAAACTAACCATGGGACATCATAGTAAGTTCCTGATGACAACATTGACTGTAATGGGTCAAACAGTACAGATATGGACATTAACAAAAGGAGCACAGACATGCACGAATTGAGTGAAGCAAGCACAGACAGAAGTGGGCATGAATGCAATTACTCAATAAGCACCAACGCAACTGAGTCTGATGGACAGCATGCAGGTGTATGTCTTTTTGTTTTCTTCTACATATGACTTTTATTGTTTAGATCTAGCTGCAAAGCGAGACGACTGCAGGCGGAAATCTAAACAAATCTTAAATAAATGTTAGTGAACCGCCAAGAGAACGTGGACAAACGAGTCACAAGACAAAACACAATGCGTTTCGACCTTTTAGGTCTTCTTCAGGCAAGACAAAAACAAATAATACAATGAAAATGAACGAATTTGGTACTCAGCTTCGATCTCTTCAGCGCAAGGATGCTAGGTGTTGAATCTCCGGCGTTGAATCTTCAACGCCTGGCATCCTTGCGCTGAAGAGTGAAGAGATTGAAGCCGAGTACCAAATTCGTTCATTTTCGTTGTATTATTTGTTTTTGTCTTGCCTGAAGAAGACCTAAAAGGTCGAAACGCATTGTGTTTTGTCTTGTGACTCGCTTGTCCATGATTCTCTTGGCCGTTCGCTAACATTTATTTAAGATTTGTTTTATTGTTTAGTTCCAGTTACTCTTGTTCTTTTCCCTTTCTTCTCTCTCTCATCCTCCATGCAACCTGTGGTATTCCACTGCTGCTCACTCTGGTTCCCTGCATCAGCCGCACCCAGAAATGTCCTGTCACAGCCTCAGGATGTGGAAGCCAAAGGGAACAATCAAGATCAAGTCATCATCTGGCAACCTACCAAAGAAGACACTGCAAAACTGCCTCGTCACTTCAGAGGCATTCAGCGGTGCCTTGTCTGATCCAACACAACCAAGAGACCATCCACATAAAGCTCCCGACTGATGACAATTACTGTTTCATCACCAGGCCAGCATGTGTGAGTGTTTTTCTTCAGTCGATCTTTTTTTTCAGCTGGAGTGCAAGGCTGTTTCAATCTTCTTTCATTCATCTGACACCTATTTATTTGTACAGGTGGTTTTGCCCAATCTGAAAATTTTTCACATTTTATTTTCAAGTCTGAAGGCTGCCATCTTTGGAGAAAAATCCATGCTGGATTGCTTCTTCCTTTGGCTTTTATATGGCCAACAAAACCCAATGCCAAAAACACTGTGCATATTGTCTGCAAGGGAAATGTTGACCTTGGCCTGTCTGTCACAACTACGGTGTTTGAGTCATTTAACAGTAGCTCAAGTGATTGCAGCAGAAGCTGACCAGCAACGTTATGAGAACTCCTGTATCAGATGGTGTGAAAACCACATGCTGTTGGTACTTTTTCCCCTTCTTTAGCAATGCAGAAAAAGTCCTCTGCCAATGCAGTTTCTTCTGTCAAATTGTGCTGGCACCATTACAACAAACAAACAAAAACAGCAAGAATTCCGGCTTCTGGCATGCCCACTTGCACCATACATAGTGATGCTTTGCCCCTTTTTCTCCATTTGGAGTTCGGTGGACATAGGGTGGCTGTCTTATTTCTTACCTCTTTCACCATCTGGAGTTAAGTGGACATACAGTGGCTGTCTTATTTCTTACCTCTTTCACCATCTGGAGTTAAGTGGACATACAGTGGCTGTCTTATTTCTTACCTCTTTCACCATCTGGAGTTAAGTGGACATACAGTGGCTGTTTTAGTTCCTATCTTTTTCTCCATTTGGAGTTAAGCGGATATATGGCGGCTGCTTTATTTCCCTTCTTTCTCTCCATTTGGAGTTAAGCGGACAAATAGTGAATGTCTTGTTTCTGATGGTTTTATTTTATGTAAGGTTGAGAAGACACATAGTAGATGATGAAGATCTCTCTTTTTTTAAAAATCATATCTTTTTCTCTATTTGGAGTTGGAGGGACATATATAGTAGATGTCTCTGACTTTTTTTTTTTTCTTTTCTTTGTTTTTTTTCTTTCTTTTTCTTTGATTTCATTTTGGAGTTTGACAGACACAGAGTGGATGGAATGCTTTGCCTCCAATCTTTTTCTCCATTAGGAGTTTTTTTTTTAATTATTAATACAGCAGATGTCTCAACCCCTATCTTCCACCTCCCTTTTTTAATTTTTAATTTAATTTTTTTTTATAGTAAACTCCATCTGATTCTTGTCAACGTATAGAAGTGCTCTTGTCTCCCATTGTTGTCTCGGGAGTTTGTGGACACATGGCAGTTGTCTCCATTCCTGTCTCTTTCTCCACCTTGAGTTTGATGGGCATGTAGGTGATATTTTGTCTTCTGTCTCTTCCACTGACTGGATTTAGGTGGGCACAGAGAGGGTGTCTTGTCTCCTACCTTTTTCTCCATGTTCAGCTTCATGGAGACATACTTCATGTCTTGTTTCCGCAGCAGCATGTCCTGCTCTTCGTCCGTGTTTCCGACTTTTTGGGCTGGTGGACTCCATCCTGTGTGCACAACCAGTCAGGTCACAGACAATCAATGCCAAGTCAACACACACATACTACCCACATGTGTTCCTCACCCCACCCCATCCCCATTCTTTCCGAAGTACTAATCCATCAACCAATCTACCAACCAAACCCAAACAACACCAGTCAGCAGACGAACAAGTCTCTGAACTGTCTCAACATTTCACAACACTGACACTCAATAAATAGAAGGTTCAATCAATCTGGATGTATGATACAGATGTAACTTACTTCTCTGCAGTATGTGGGTGGCCATCCAAAGTGCTAATCTGCTGGTTTTGTACATGTATGTTTAGAATATTACAGTTTATATCTAGCACGATGACATGCCAGTTTCTGTCTTTAGGCTATGATGACTAGCATTTTTTGTTCTCTAAAATTTGGCATCTGGATATGCCAGTGATCTCAATTTCAACTACGGAAACAACTCATGCTGATATGACAGTTTCATATAATTCAAACATTATATATTAGGCACACTGATGTACCTGTTTCCTGTTTCCTACCTTTAGAATATGGAATATGGCATACTGATGCTAATTTCCTATGATTAGAGCATCATATTCGGCACATTTAAGATGTTAATTAACATGCTTCCTAAATTGGACTTTTGATAATGGGTATGCTGACAAGCAAGTTTCCTTTTATTTAGAGATAAAATCTGACGGGTTGGTGAGCTGGTTGCCAATCCTTTGATTATTGTACTCAGAATACTAAAAAGACAATGATATGATGGTTTCCAAAACTTGGATGATTAGTCTAGTATGATTTTTTTTTAACCTTTAAAAATATGATGTTTGGCATGTTAAAAAACATTGATAAGCCAGGCTTCTGTATTTGTTTAATCAGTTGATACATTATAGTTTCCTATCCATTAGGTATTTATGGTAGTGACATCAATATCCAGGTTTTCCAGTCTTTAGAATATTACACCTGGCATGTGGTTAGTTATAACAGAGGCTGATCAAAGGTTAGGGTTCAAGTCCCACAGCCTGATGATCATAGAAGCAGCGATCTGTCAGACTTTCACCATGTCTGGGGCATGGCATGCTGGAAGGCAGCAGCCCCCCCCCCCCCCCCCCCCCTCTCCTTCCATTGCCTTACTGCATCAGGAACTCCTCTACTGCCGAGTGGACAGAGACGGGTTTCAAGCAGGAAAAATCCCACTTCACAAGCTGTTCCAACTCATGACTGTCAGCTCTGCAGCCCAACGCTCAAGCCAACTAACTATGGCCAATCAAACAGGCAAACAGACAGATTGAATAAAAAAAAAAAAAAAAAAAAAAAAAAATAATATATTATATATATATATATATATATATATATATATATATATATATATATATATATATATATATATACAGATATATATTTTCTGGACGCATAGAAACATATTTTCTGGACACATATGGGCAGTTTGACATATTTGGGACCGGTGATCGTTGAGCTTTAAACTTTGAAGTCTTTGAACTTCAGTCTTGGTGAATAAAATGAAAATGATTCAGAATCTGTGTTTCTGTGCGAGACAGTGAAAACGCTATGAAAGTAAAAGCTCACTGTAATGTGTGTAAAGGAACTGAAATAATCAAAATAACTTGTAGACATCACTACGATCAGATCCCATCCTATTTTGGTGATGCTTACACCTCATTTTATTTTTCATTTTTGATGATCATTTCAGAGCATTGATGGCAACATCACTGTCTCACACAAGAACACAGATTCTGAAGACACCGATTTCATTTTCTCACATCGACCAATATTGAGGTTATATGACTTCAACTTTGATGGGGACAAATGTCAACAAATATCATGAAACCGTCCATAAATATCATTGCTTTGCTTAAAAAGAAATAGAGAAACAAATCTAAAACCTGTCACGCTTAGGTGTTTTTCTTTCTTTTTTTTTCTTTTTTTTTTTAGGGCTACATAATGTGTGCATGGTTTGTAGCATAACTCTGCTGCTTCAGTGAGAAAATATCACCTGGTTTCTGCATCACAAGAACATAATCTTTGACTTTTATTTCATATTTTGTGCAAAGTTTTCACATGATTTACCCATATGTGAGTGCAAGTGTGCGTTAGAGCAGAGCAGAGTAAGCAAGTGTCCTTTGGTGTTTTAACGGCAGATGCCACTTTTAGCACATGATTTGGTATTTCAACTGATGTCATTATCTCATTCCTTTTCTTAACCCTGCACTATGTGACATGAAGGCTTACATTGTAGCAGCCTACATACCCACTGGTCTGCTCACAGTGGCACCTTGACAAAACTGACACCGACAGAGAGGGGGAAAGACAAAGGGAAAGACACAGACAATGACAGGAAGTTAAGGACATACCACTTTTTCAGATGAAACCATGTTAAAATAAAATTCATCAGGGTTCCTATCTGCTGCTTTTTTACGAAGAAGTTGAAGTTTGTCTCTCTTCTTGTGATGCTCTCTGAAACAACAATATACCAATAATGTTATCATCAATAGAATAAATAGTACATTTAATTCAGAAGGGTGTGCCTGCATGTGTGTGTGTGTGTGTGTGAGAATGTGTGAATATGTGTGTGTGTGTGTGTGTGTGTGTGTGTGTGTGTGGTGTGTGTGGTGTGTGTGTGGACGAACGTGTGTGTGTTTCCCAAACACTCACTGCACACTTAAAACAGGTAAGTACCACTGAACATCTGGGATAATGGTGTTCACAAGACTTTAGATTTAAACATGTCATAGTATATGATCCCATTCTCAATACCACTCAACAAATTCATTTCAAACAAATCTACCTTCTATTACACAATGTCAATGATATCCTACTGCATTTCAACATGTTTGACAAAGTTTGTGCTGAGAAACAGGAGCTCACCATGCTTTTACCACATATTCATGTTTGTGTGTTCGCACACTGACCCCTATTGTTTATCACATTCACAGCCCCACTCACTTACCCTGCTCTTTCCACATAGTCTTTCTTCTTTTCAAGGGGTCCAAGATGTGCTCTATGGGAAAGCTGAAAAGAAAAGAGACATGAAAATATTAACAATAACACATTCAATAACGATAATTAACACACCACATGAAAAAAGACAAACAAACAAACAAACAAAAAGCAAACTGATGACAGCAGCCACAGCTTACACCATGAACAGTCAAGTACAGTCATGCACAATCTCACAAGAGGTACAATCAATCACACATTTGGTCAATCTACTGATTGTGTAAAAAATGAGCATATGCGCTCTTTGTTGATCATTTGGTGCAACCTAATATTAATGGTTTTAATATCAGTTTCAGTATTTTCAGTTTATTCAGTAAAAAAATGGACAGTATTGAAAAGTTTTCATCATGGCAGATTTTTATCTGTCACTGACCTGAAGCTTTCTACAGTAATTCATGTATGAAAACCATGTGCTGCAGTGCTTGCTAACAGTGATTGGATACATTTGCAGCAATGGATGTAGCCGCATGATTCTGGTGGAAGAATCTTGACATTTTTTGCTTCTCAGTAGCTAAAATACAGACTTCATCATGACATAACTGGAACCTCATCGTTTCACTGGAATTCAGTATAACTATAAGCCCTCTTTACAACAATTACTTCTTTTTTTTCGAGATCACTGTTTTTACTGTGTCAGGTGCTTGTCCAGATATGGCTTTCACTGTTGAATCTGAGTTCATGACTTGTGCATATAATCATCATAGCTTTTGGCTCCCAACAATGCTATTCACTCCAACCCCTATCCCTTCCATCTTTCTTTATCAGTGTTACTGTGAGCATAAAATATCATCCCTCATCAAAATGGATGGTCTAGATGGTTTTCTGTCATGATTATCTTTTACTGATCAAATACATTTCAAGAATTTTCCATTTTT
>CM031612.1:19059580-19062080 GCA_018398815.1 Conus ventricosus | reverse complement strand
AAAAAACACAAAAAAAAAAAAAACAAAAAAACCCACCCACCTTTTTGGGGGGAAAGGGAGGGCAGAAGGGTGGGGGGGCGGGGAAGATTTAAAAAATATTTTCCAATGGATAAATTTTAAATTAAAAAAAACCCACCCAAAAATTGGGCCGGGGGCCCCAACCCCTTTTCCCCAAAAAGGGGATTGAAAACCTAGACTTTAGCCCAGGGGAAAAGCTTGAAGGATTTCATCTTATCATAAAGATGAAAGTGATTTTTTTGTACTAGCACAGTCAAATAAAAAATGAGGATATCGAAGAGTCTGACCAATGCACAAGCAGGTGCCGGTTTTTAAATACCTACATAACCAACCATTAACCCGCAGCCTATGTACAAGTTACGATTGGGATTGGCCCCGGAGGATTACAACATTTGCTTGTGGTTTAGTCATATCCCATCTGTGCTTCCGAGCTGAATCTTCAAGGTACTGATTCTGTCTTATGTTCCAGATTGAACTTGTCAGAATGTGGATAGCTTCAGATGAAGAAAGATGGATATCACAATTTCAAAACATCAGATTTATTTCTTGCAGCTTCCTTTGCATAAAAGTCAGCTAAATCATTGCCACGTAAACTGGAGTGTCCTGGGACCCATAACAAAGTTACATTGATACCCCGGGTTATTAGCTGATGAATGAGAAATAAGATCTCACACACCAAGTCTGAACGACTAGATTTTGATTGACAATGTAGAGCCGTAAGCGCTGATTTTGAGTCCGATAGTATAAGTATTTGTCTATGTATAACAGGCATGTCAAGTATAAAATCTAGTGCTTTCAAAATGGCAAATAAACTCTGCTGTAAATATAGAACATCCTTTCGTAATATGGTATTTCTTTCTAATGCTAAGCGCTGGTATTACAAAGGAAGCCCCAACATCGGAAGAATCTAAACAGAACCATCCGTGAAAATGTGTAGATAGGAATCGTATTTCCTATCTATCAAGTCTTTGGCATAAGATGATAGTAACAGAGGATTATCTTTTTTATTCAGATCTCCGTAAGTGTAAATGATTTCAGCCTGCTCTGACAACCACGAAGGGTATGAACAACACGGAACCTCAGCAATACATCAAGAGACAGGTTACAGTTCTGAAATAATGGGGAAACATAATCACCTAGGGACATGTATACCGATTTGTTACGGATCTCTCTTGAAACATACGTACTTCCATCCAGTTCAGTCATTACTGAATTTGGAATGGTTCTAGCTCTCACTGTAAAATTACAGGCGCAACTTAGCCTGTGTTCATTTAAGGGTAACACACCAGCCTCCTTGTACGTCAAATCGATTGAAGCCCATCGGGGAAGTCCTAATGCAATTTTAAAGGCTAACGAGTCAATACTAGTTAGCTTGTGTAAATCTGTCTTTCCAGCTGTAAAAAAACTTCTTGGCCATACGACAGAATTGAACGAACTAGCCCTGAGGCGACATAGACGAGATTAGATTAGGCAGAGAAGCTGTCTCTATAAAGGTAGATAATAATTTAATATACCAAGCAAACAAGTTAAGTTTCTTGGTGTAATCTTCCACTATAAACCTTTTTGGAGTAAACATATCAATTACCTTGTAGAAAAGGCTAGGAAAAAAATTGGTTTATTACGTGTTCTATCTGCTATACCTCTGATTAACACACACACACACACACACACACACACACACACCACACACACACACACACACACACACACACACACACGCACGTACGCACACATTCAAATACGTGCACACGCACGAACATACGTACGCACGCACGCACACACGCACGTACGCACGCACGCACGCACGTACGCACGCACGCGCATGCACGCACGCACGCACGCACACACACACACACACACACACACACACACACACACACACACACACACACACACACACACAACACACACACACACTTTTAATAGTGTCAGACGTAAAGATCTGCTGTCAGCACTGAAGATTCAAAGACAGAACAGACGAAAGTATATGTAGGACATTTATAAATGGTTCCTGGCAGATGTCATTGTGTCATGGTCACTGGGCGCGACACAACAGAACTTCTACATAAGCATACCTACGGGTGTACCAGCCCGTATTTCATGACTGCAAATGCCAACGGCAAGACACCGCCACAAAGGAAACGGCAGCGTTTATCATGCAGCCCCAGTTGTTGCTGTTTCATTGACAGGTGAAACGAATAAAACTCCTGACAGCCAAGCTTTCACCATGTGGTCTTACATGCCCTCTGAAGAGGACAGCCAAGCTTTCACCGTATGGTCTTACATACCCCCTGAAGAGAACAGCCAAGCTTTCACCATATGGTCTTACATACCCCCTGAAGAGGACACCCAAGCTTTCACCATATGGTCTTACCCTCTGAAGAGGACAGCCAAGCTTTCACCATATGGTCTTACATGCCCCCTGAAGAGGACAGCCAAGCTTTCACCATATGGTCTTACCCTCTGAAGAGGACAGCCAAGC
>CM031612.1:19047080-19052080 GCA_018398815.1 Conus ventricosus | reverse complement strand
TCTTCTGTTCATTTTACCCATTAACTGTATTTAAGATTCCTTTTTTTTTCTTTAGATACATATACAGATACATACATACATACACGTATACACTCACATGCAAAGGCCTACATACACGCTTATATAACATATAGGCTTATTCACTCAATCATTCATTCCTTCAGTCATTCTCTTCATTCATTCACGTCTAATATCACTCAAAGTGAACAGACGTTAAACAGAAGAACGAACACACACACACACACACACACACACACACACACACACACAGAGGCATCGTTATACAGCGGAAAGTAGAAAAGCCAGACCCGCACAGAAAGAACCTTCAGTGTCTTCTGGCCGACCGACTAGAACTGGTTCATGTTCAATGCGCACAGTCAAGTCACGTCACATTGTTCAGAGCCCTGCCGACACCGGAAACCACGTGAGAGCTGACCTTCACCCGTGAAAGCTTGCCTCAGTTCACACGAACCATTGATACGTTTCACGCGGTCGAAGTCTGTCTACTGTAATTCATTTCAAAGATCCCCCCCCCCCCCCCCCCCAAAAAAAAAAAAAAAAAAAAAGAAAGAAAAAAAGAAAAAGAAAAGTTAAACTTAATTAAAAAAAAAAACCTTTATTTTTTTTACGTTTTTTTTCTTTTTTTTTCCCCCCCACATTCATTATCATAACCCTTTTTTTCACAATCTCTGGCTTCATTGCATACCTCTGCATTTGGTTAGCCTGTTTTCGTCACGATGTGACCAGATTGTGCGTTACACGTTTATGATGTGTAAAAGAGGGTTAAGCGTGGGTGGGTGGGTGGGTGGGGGTGGGGGGTGGGGTGGGGGGCTTGAAGGAGCGAGGGGAAAGGTGTGGCGATTGGGGGTGGGTGGGGGGTGGGGGCGTAAAGGGAGTGGGAGTACGTAAGGACATGAGCATCAGTGTGTCTGTACGCGCGTTCGATTCCGAGGAAACGTTTTTGGGAGAGGGACTCATTTTCTATTAAAGTGCAGTATGTACGTTTATTATTTATCATGTACGTGAATGCTTTACTCCCTTACGGACAAGGGCTTCGGGAGCTCGGAAAATGCCCTTCAAACATATTACAAGGCGATTTCTTGTTATAGCACACCGAATTCCAAGTTCTATTTAAAGCACTCGTTCCGGCGTTTTGCAATGTTGGTTTTAAACTACTGACACATCTCTTCTTTCAAATACCAAACTGGTTCCTTTTGCGGACTTCTGCTTACTTCATATTCGAACGCAAAGACAGTTTCTTCATGTTTTTTTGTTTTTGTTTTTGGATTAGGGGGTCATCTAAACTGGCAGTGCAAGACGGCCGATGCATCAGGTTTCCTGATCAAGTGGACTAAAACTGCGGATTAAATAATTCCCCAAACTATTCACTGAGGTTTGAATCATCACGTTTTCTCTCTCTCTCTCTCTCTCTCTCTCTCTCTCTCTCTCTCTCTCTCTCTCTCTCCCAAAAAATATTGTCCCTTGAAGAAGTATCTGAACTGGTGTTACTATGCTTTCTACTCGACTGCATACCACGCAGGTCAGCTGAAGAAACAGCTAAGTCATCACTTTTATGCAGTTTCCTCTGTGTTTGCCTGTTAATTTCTGCTTCTCCAGCCTGTAGAAGACCCCAGAGCCGAAACGCGTTGTCCTTCCTATCACTTGCTCGTTACACTTTTGCCTGAAGGGCTTCTAACCCTCCATTCTTCTCTCACTTTATATGCTGCTTGCAGTCACTCGATCTCTTTATGACCTGCTGCTGTCGTTGTCATTCAAACACGGTGTAGACGACCAAGATGACAAGGACAACAAAGAAGACAGACAGATGGGAGACATGGATGAAGTGCCGACGGTCAGCCAGCAGGTGGGGAGGGTGTTCAACGGGAATCCAGTCATCGACACAGGCACGTATATGCATTTCGTTTCTCCTTGATTTTAGTGACTGCCCATATTTTAGATTTGTTGCGTATCCTCGCCGTGGTATGCACGAAGCAATCACTTTCACTGGTTTTGGCGCTACTGAGACATCAAACATGAGTCAAAATGGAAACCACTTTATGACTCTGACAAGCCACGTGCAGGGAAAATAGTTAATGATGGCAGGTTACTTCCGGCTACCGGTATTCTGCGCTTTTGCACAGTTTTCTAGCTTTACTTTCCTTCTTTTCAGCCTCCCTTTCTTTTTTTTTCATCCATTCTTTCTTTCTACCTCTCCTTCTCTTCTTCTTTCCTTCTTTCCATCTGTTCTTTTTTTCTTAGTTTTTCCCCTGTCTTTTCTTTCTCCTCTGTTTCTTTCCTTTACCCCTTTCTTTCTATTTTCCTTCCTTTTTTTTTCCATCTGGTTTTCCTTCTCTTCTTTCTGTGCATTGCAGTATGCACACTAATACTAATAATACCGGTGTGCATACCATGAATCATAATTTTTAAGAGACATAATTATCTGCTTTCACAAGGCAAAATGATCGGTCTTCAAGATCATTTAAGAGTCTTAATTATCTGTGTTCATGGGTAATAGCATTATTTGTTTATCATGAGTCATTATTAGGCCTATATAATTTTTTTTCAAATCATAATTACTTGTTTCTTGAGTTACAATGAAGTGTTTTCATACGCTAATGTTATCCTTTTCTTTTGACTCGCTATTGTCTGATTTCATGGAACATAATTATCTACTTTCGTGAGTTATAATTATCCGTTTGTAAGAGTCATAATAACCTCTTTTCGTGGGTCATAAAAATCTGTTTTCTTTGTCATAAATATCTGTTTTTATGCGTCATGATTATTGTCTGTTTTCATAAGTCATAATTATATGTTTTCATGAATCATAATTATCTATTTTCACGAATTATTATTATCTGTTTTCATGAATCATTATCACATGTTTTCATGAGTCATAATCATGTGTTTTCATGAGTCATAATTACCTCCTTCATGATTCATAATCACGTTTTCAGAATGATCATGTTTGATCGCCAAATGGGGCCCAAAAGCAAGAAAACCAGAAATTAAAGAACAACAACGGTAATACTCGTTTCAAGCGAAAAGAAGAATTACCAATATTTCCTGGAATGAAATTACTGTTTTCACGAAGAAAACTCTGGAATTTTGAAACTAGCAAAAGTCGACTAATAACAATTACAACAAGTCAAGCTATGAAAGCACACGCAGAATCAAAACCATCACTCGCCATATCCACATCTAGTGACAAATCAATAATAGTTATGTTATGGCATCTGTGCGTGTCAAGCGATGAAGATGACGTATTTCAATGTTGGTGACGAAGGAGATGACGGGATAGTGGTGACGCAGACGTCGAGGACGACGAAGGTCATAGAGGTGAGGCGACGAAGACCACCCAGTAGATGATGTTGAAGATGAAAAAGGCGATGGGGAAGATGACGCGAGAACATTTGTCCGCTCGGCGCGCCTTCTCCCTGGCCCCGCGGTCGCGTCTGAATAGGGGTTGGGTTCGAATCCCAGAACGGTGTCGGGTCACTGTGAGCTCTACCTGTAATGAATTCAGGAAAAAAAAAAAAAGTTCAAAAGTATGATGACTGCAGGCAAAAGTGAAAACATCAAAAGAAATGTTGGAATACTGGCCCACCAACAGAACACCACGGGGTAAGAGAGACAGGAAGGGGTGGGGGTGGCTGGGAGAAGGGGGGGGGGGGGGGAAGGAGAGATGCAGATGTGCTGTGCTGTGCCGTGATGTGGTGCGGTGTGGTGTGGTTTGGTAAGGTATGATGTGGGACGATGCAGCGCAACGTACACCCCATCACACCACATCAAATTACACCACAACACATCACGCCACTTCACACCACATCACATCGCACCACCCACATCATATCACGCCATATCACATCATATCACATTATACACCATATAATATTACATTATACACCATCTCATTACACATTATATTGCATCATATCACATTATGCACCACATCACATCACATTATGCACCATCTCATAACACATCATATCGCATGAAATCACATTATACACAACATCATATCACATTATGCACCACATCATATCACATTGTACACCACACCGCATCGCCTTACCTCACATCTCTCCACACCACACCATACCACATCGCACTACATTACAACTCATCATATGCTACATCGCATCACTTCAGCTCATTTTACTTTAGAGAACACATACTATACCTTGCATCACGTCACTTCACACCACACCACACCACAAAATACCATACCATACCACACCACACTGCACCACACCATACCACACCACACTACACCGCTTCACACCACACCATACCACACCAAACCACACCACACCACACCACACCACATCACACTACAGCACACTACACCACACCACATCACACACCACACCATACCACACTACACCACACCACACCAAACCATGCTACACCAAACCACACATCACCACACTACGCCACATCACACCGCACCACGCCACACCACATCACACCACACCACACTGCACCAGACCACGCCACACCACACCACACCATACCACACCACACCACCCACACCGCACCACACCACACCACACCACACCACACCACACCACACCACACCACACCACACCACACCACAATCAAACATTGGCCCAATCGTGACGTGATATTTCTACATCCCCCTACCTCTCTGTCTTCCACGGGTTTGAACTCAGTCTCGCTGGGCGGGTGGTTGGTACCGTTCTTGAACCTGCCACCACCGCCCGTGTCGCTAGGTTTGAACCCCCTGTCCGCCCCTTCCCTGGGCTGGCTCTGATGGTAAGACTCGCGGCGCCGTTTCTCCACACGTGACTGAACGTTGGCATACGCAAACTCTAGCAGAGCGGCGAAGACGAAGACGAGGCACCCCTAGGACAGACACCAAATCATAAGGCGTAAGAGGCACCCCTAGAACACCAAATTATAAGGCGTAAGAGGAACCCCTAGAACACCTAATTATAAGGCGAAAGAGGCACCACTAGGACACCAAATTATAAGGCGTA
>CM031612.1:19032080-19034580 GCA_018398815.1 Conus ventricosus | reverse complement strand
GTCTGACAACACTCCCCATGAATTTGCCGATACCGGCGACCCCGACAGAAGCAAACCAAGGCCGTAGATGTGGCGAGGACATCGAAAGAAAGTTCAGCATGACAGCAGGACATGAAGGGACACAGAATATGGTGGAGAAAGAAGTCGGGTGGAGATAAAAAAAAAAAGTAATAGAACATAAAATAATATATGAATAAAGAGATCACCGTTTAAAGGGAGAGTTTATCCGAGGGTGGAATAGTAACATGTGCGAACTTATGGCATGTCAAATAATGTACGGCAAAGCGTCCCCGCCAACCCTCTTCATCCTTTATCCGCTCGTCGTACGATGTTTCAATATTTCCCAGCATCAAGTCTTTGAAGTCACTCTCTGTGTAATCTTAAATGCTTTCTAACGTCGTCACTTCTGAAGCCATTGTTTCGCTATTTTTGAGTAAAATAAAGAAAAATCACTGTACTTAAATCTACTGCAAGCTTTTCTTAAACGGATCCCCCCCCCCCCCCCCCCCCCCCACACACACACACACAGAGATTTACTAGTCAAACAGTCGCAAAGACTCGAACTGGAAGAAAAATGGGCCATCTTTTAACCGCATCCTGCTTGTAGCTTGATATTCGCGTTGGTACTGTGAAGTTTGAGAAAGACGGTTTACAAAGGTTTTTTTGTTTTGTTTTGTTTTTGGTTTAACCCATGTTATCTTTGAAGCTGATACATGCGTACAGATTTATGCTTTTTATTCTGATATTAAAAAATCGTTAGATTTCCTGTTTGGTTTCTGCGAAATCGTGTTTTTGGTTTTTGTTTGTTTGTTTCAAACTAATGATGGGGATTGAATATAAGAATATCAAAATTATGACACACCCAGAAATTGGAAAGAACGCTACCTCACCACACACTACAATTGGCATACCTTACCACACACTACAACTGTTCTACCTCACCACACACTACAACTGTCCCACCTCACCACACACTACAACTGTCCCACCTCACCACACACTACAACTGTCCCACCTCACCACACACTACAACTGTCCCACCTCACCACACACTACAACTGTCCCACCTCACCACACACTATGTCCCACCTCACCACACACTACAACTGTCCCACCTCACCACACACTACAACTGTCCCACCTCACCACACACTACAACTGTCCCACCTCACCACACACTACAACTGTCCCACCTCACCACACACTACAACTGTCCCACCTCACCACACACTATGTCCCACCTCACCACACACTACAACTGTCCCACCTCACCACACACTACAACTGTCCTACAACACCACACACTACAACTGTCCTACAACACCACACCACACACTACAACTGTCCCACCTCACCACACACTACAACTGTCATAACACACCACCCACTACAACTGCCCTAACACACGCGGACTTGTTCCTGGACTCACCTTCTGTGTCATCGTCTTTGTCCTCAGAAGATGCGTCCTGGTGTCTGGCAGAAGTGGTGTCACCGCAGTTGGCGCTGAAGGCATTGTCGTTGCTGTTGTCGTCGTTGTTGTCGTCGTCGTTGCAGTGTGAGGCAAACCTGAGAGTCTCCTCCCCATTGTAATCGCTTGTCTTCCCAATGCTCCCGTAAAAATATGGTAGCGGATAGTCCTGAGTTTGAAAACACAGACCAACAAACAGACTCACACGCATGCATGCGATTGCAGATCGGCGTCCATGTACTCACGCATACACCACGCATGGATAAGGCGTGCGCGCACGCACGCACATACACACACACACACACGTATAGACAGACAGACAGACAGACAGACAGACAAACACACATTTCCATGCACTCAACATATACATACGCAATTCTGTATCCACATGCATGTACACACACATCGAGAGAGAGAGAGAGAGAGAGAGAGAGAGGAGAGAGAGAGAGAGAGAGAGAGAGAGAGCGAGAGAGAGCGAGAGAGAGAGAGAGAGACAGACAGACAGACAGACAGACGACAGGCAGTGACAGAGACACAGTGACAGAGACAGAGATAGAAAGAGAGACAAAGAGAGAGACAGAGTGGGAGAGAAACAGAGAAAGAGCGAGAGAGGCAGAGACAGAGACAGAGCGACAGACAGACAGACAGACAGACACGCAGACAGACAGACAGACAGACAGACAGACAGACAGACAGACACACACACACACACACACACACACACACACACACACACACACACACACACACACACACGTGCGTGCGTGCGTGCGTGCGCGCGCGCGCGCGAATATGCATACGCACTTGTATACTTGTATACATGTACATACGAGGACAGACAGAGAGAGAGAGAGAGAGAGGAGAAAGAGAGAGAGAGAGAGAGAGAGAGAGAGAGAGAGAAGCGAGAGAGAGCGAGAGACAAGAGAGAGAGAGAGGAGAGAGAGACAGACAGACAGACAGACAGACAGACAGACAGACAGGCATTGACAGAGACACAGTGACAGAGACAGAGATAGAAAGAGAGACAAAGAG
>CM031612.1:19019580-19022080 GCA_018398815.1 Conus ventricosus | reverse complement strand
AGAGTGCTGAACTGAAATGGAAAACCTGACACTAATGCACAGACAGAGTGCTGAACTGAAATGGAAAACCTGACACTAATGCACAGACAGAGTGCTGAACTGAAATGGAAAACCTGACACTAATGCACAGACAGAGTGCTGAACTGAAATGGAAAGCCTGACGCCAATGCACAGACAGAGTGCTGAACTGAAATGGAAAACCTGACACTAATGCACAGACAGAGTGCTGAACTGAATTGGAAAACCTGACACTAATGCACAGACAGAGTGCTGAACTGAAATGGAAAACCTGACACTAATGCACAGACAGAGTGCTGAACTGAAATGGAAAACCTGACGCCAATGCACAGACAGAGTGCTGAACTGAAATGGAAAACCTGACACTAATGCACCGACAGAAGAAATGGAAAACCTGACACTAATGCACCGACAGAGTGCTGAACTGAAATGGAAAACCTGACGCTAATGCACAAAGCGCTAAACTGAAATGGAAAACCTGACGCTAATGCACAAAATGCTGAATTGAAATGGAAAACCTGACGCTAATGCACAAAGTGCTGAACTGAAACGGAAAGCCTGGCACAAATATACAAAGTGCTGAACTGAAATGGAAAGCCTGATACTAATGCACAGAGTGCTGAACTGAAATGGAAAGCCTGACACTAATGCACAGAGTGATGAACTGAAACAGAAGGCCGGACACTAATGCACAGAGTGCTGAACTGAAATGGAAAACCTGACACTAATGCACAGAGTACTGAACTGAAATGGAAAGCCTGACACTAATGCACAGACAAAGTGCTGAACTGAAATGGAAAACCTGACACTAATGCGCAGACAAAGTGCTGAACTGAAATGGAAAGCCTGACACTAATGCACAGACAAAGTGCTGAACTGAAATGGAAAACCTGACACTAATGCGCAGACAAAGTGCTGAACTGAAATGGAAAGCCTGACACTAATGCACAGAGTGCTGAACTGAAATGGAAAGCCTGACACTAATGCGCAGACAAAGTGCTGAACTGAAATGGAAAGCCTGACACTAATGCGCAGACAAAGTGCTGAACTGAAATGGAAAGCCTGACACTAACGCACAGACAAAGTGCTGAACTGAAATGGAAAGCCTGACACTAATGCACAGACAAAGTGCTGAACTGAAATGGAAAGCCTGACACTAATGCACAGACAAAGTGCTGAACTGAAATGGAAAGCCTGACACTAATGCACAGACAAAGAAAGTCTGGTTGGAGTTGGCTGACCCGCTCCACCCAGCAACAAACAGGAGATGGACACAGTTGATAAAACATCTTCACTCCCAGCTGATCAATGTCAAACAAAGTCAGGTGAGCGCTGCGATA
Organism: Conus ventricosus; assembly: GCA_018398815.1. Classification (NCBI taxonomy): domain Eukaryota; kingdom Metazoa; phylum Mollusca; class Gastropoda; order Neogastropoda; family Conidae; genus Conus; species Conus ventricosus. The sequence continues at coordinate 19,020,722 of CM031612.1, read as the reverse complement.
CAACAAAAAATTTAACAATGTAACAAGCTGCACGAATACTGAACAATGGAGCGGTCCGGAAAAGAAAATTGTAACGGCACAAAATGTAACAATGCAATAATCTGCACAAAACATTGAACACATCGGCAGTCTGTATAGAAAATGTAACGATAATCACATTCCGTTTTGTCTAGGCTGCTACACTGTAAGATTTCTTGTGGAGCCTACTGAATTGTTACATTTCACGTTGTGTGTACAATGTCATAAATGTTGCTTCACCGAGACGGCTGCTTCAGTTCCTATCGATTTGTGACTACTAAACTCGATGAAGTATAATCTCAAATCACACGAACATTTTCACGCCAGCGGGTCCAGTAACACTTTGCTTCCATAGTTTTCACAGACCTGAACAGCAACAAGAAGGCGAGGAGGGGGTGTGGTCAGTTAGTTAGTTTGTTTATTTAAAGTCTTTTCATCGTGTCGATGATTTTACACTCTAGCATCAAAAACAGCAAAGCTTTGGTAATGTTTCAACATCATCAAAAAATCAAATGTTTAAACAGGGGGAAAATAAAAAGAAAGAAAGAAGAAGAAGAAAAAGAAGAAGAAGAAGAAGAAGAGGAACGAGAGAGAGAGAGAGAGAGAGAGAGAGAGAGAGAGAGAGAAGAGAGAGAGAGAGAGAGAGAGAGACAGACAGACAGACAGACAGACAGACAGACAGACAGAGACAGAGACAGAGAATTACAAGAAACGAGCAATAGGACTACATAACAAATAACTAGCTAATCTAAATATTGAAAGGTTGAAAAGATTACACTGAGAAGAAGAAGAAGAAGAAGAAGAAAAGAAGAAGAAGAAGAAGAAAAAAGAAGAAGAAGAAGAAGAAGAAGAAGAAGAAGAAGAAGAAGAAGAGGAAGAAGAAGAAGAAGAAGAAGAAGAAGAAGAAGAAGAAGAGGAAGAAAAAGAAGAAGAAGAAAAAGAAGAAGAAGAAGAAGAAGAAGAAGAAGAAGAAGAAGAAGAAAAGAGAGAGAGAGAGAGAGAGAGAGAGAGAGAGGAGAGAGAGAGAGAGAGAGGACAGACAGACAGACAGACAGACAGACAGAGACAGAGACAGAGAGAGAGAGAGAATTACAAGAAACGAGCAATAGGACTACATAACAAAT
>CM031612.1:19012080-19014580 GCA_018398815.1 Conus ventricosus | reverse complement strand
AGAAAAAAAGAAAGGAAAGACAGGAAAAAACAATGAAAGAAAGAAAGAAAAGAAAGAAAATAAGAGGAAAACAACAACAACAACAACAACAACAACAACAACAACAGAAACAGAATAGAGAGCAATAAAAGAAAATCTAAAAACAAAGAAAGAGGAAAAAAAGTCAACCAAAGAAACAAACAAAGTAAGAAAGATGGCAGCTACCCCAAACAAACAAACAAACAAACAAACCAAACCAAACCAAACAAGGGATAAATGAACGAACAAACCTAGAAAAAAAAAGGATGTCTAGAAAACGAAAAGGGAGGGAACTCCACACAGGGAGGGAAGGAGGAAACCGTGGGGTTTGAGGTGAGGGGTCATTACAAAGCGTGGAGGCTGGTAGCCCGAAGGTGTACTACCCGACCCCGTAGCCGTGTAAGGGAGGCTGCGAGCCTGGCTGCCCTCATACGTTACCATGGACGCCTCCGTGACAGAATCGAAACTCAGGATGAAGACCTGGATGATCACATCCGTGGGGAAATCTGTAGGGACACATGAATACAAGAGGAAGAAATAAGTCAGATTTACCCAAGGGCACACTAGGGTTTATTAGTATTTATGGCCCAAAGTATACGCCATCTATCTTATTTTAAGGTTTGAAATGAAATACACAAACAAGACAACCACCACTACCACCCCACCCCCTCCAAAACACACACACACACACACACACACACACACACACACACACACACACACACACACACACACACACACACACACACACAAGAAAGAAGGAAAAAAAGAGAGCAAGCAAGAAAAAAAACACACACACACACACACACACACACACACACACACAGGCGCGCGCGTGCGCACGCACGCACGCACACACACACACACACACACACACACACACACACGCGCGCGCGCGCGCGCGCGCGCGCGCACGCACGCACGCGCCCAAGCACGCACGCACACATGCTCGCACATTTTGCTTTCCGTCAGTTTGTCTTGGTCTACGTGACAAATCAATATTTCATTTAAAGACAAAGAAGACGAAAAAAAAAAAGAAGAAGAAGAAAAGAAATGAAAGGCATTCCTCAACTCTGGCATTTGCTGCACAGAAAATGCACTACAGAGACTGTAGTGACAACTCTCACCGCCTTGTATTTCAAAGAATGCAAATTACGAGAAGTGCTCTGATAGAGAGAAGCAGAAATTACAAAGGCTGTATATTTCACTATCATTATAAAGTAAATAACCTGTTGTTTTTTTTCCATTTGATCTCTTTGTCTTTTTGTCTTTCTTTCTTTACAGTGGTAAACAAGAGAGAGAGAGAGAGAGAGAGAGAGAGAGAGAGAGAGAGAGAGAGAGAGAGAGAGATTCAGATTTAGATATTTTATTTCTATATGCAGGTCCTGGCCGCTATGAAAAGAAAACAAATAAACTGTAACAGCTGCAGCAGCAGCAACAACGACAAGAACATAGAATACATGGAGAGAGAGTGGGTGAGAGAGGGGGAAGGAGTGGGTGAGAGAGAGAGTGAGAGAGAGAGAGAGAGAGAGAGAGAGAGAGAGATGAGAGAGAGAGAGAGAGAGAGAAGAGAGTCAGACAGACAGGCAGACAAAAAACAGATAAACACACACAGACACAGACACACACAGACACACACACAGACACAGACACACACACATACACACACACACACACACACACACACACACACACACACACACACACACACACACACCTAAAATAAAATTTTGACTTTGACTTTGACTTTGACACCAGAGAGAGAGAGAGAGAGGAGAGAGAGAGAGAGAGAGAGAGAGAGAGAGAGAGAGAGAGAGAGAGAGAGAGAGAGAGAGTGGCTGGGAGTGGGGTGGGTGGGCGGTGGAAAAGTTGGGAAGGGAGAGACGAAAAGCAGAGTAATTGTAATTGTCACTGATAATGACCTGAACTTCCTTCATGTTCTGTTTTGTCCCTATTTTCCCCCTCTGCGACTCCCTCTTTCTCCTTGTTATCTCTTCACTTTCTTTCTTTGTTTTTAACACAGTTGCCTTTTACAAGCGATTGTGTCTCTCCTGTTCTTCCTGACCGTGTCGTGTACATGCACGTTATTACCAGAAACGTTGGGTGATGACATCTAGGGAACAGCCCAGCACCCGTATGAAACCGAATTCCAGTTGAGTTCTATGGTGATTAACAACCCGCAGAAAGTTCAACGAATAATCATAGTGATTAGAATGGAAGTCTAGAGGTTTCAGGCTCTGTGATTTTGTATGGTCGCAGATTGGCTTTGACATATCTCGACGAAAATAGGTATGGACTGACTGCAACCAACCATAGATTTATTTTTACCGGCATATTCAAATCAAGACATATTGCAGGGATACCTTGCTTTGCAAAACTACAGCTTTCGTTTTACCAACTCAACCAGACCGGAATATAATGCAGAATTTACGACATTAGGTAGCGGAAGGGCATTGTATTCCACTGCTTTGACTGATCTGCT
>CM031612.1:18992080-19007080 GCA_018398815.1 Conus ventricosus | reverse complement strand
CCCCCTCGCTTTCCGCCCCCCCCCATCCCTGGTGGTTTGGGATGTTAAAACTACATGTCCTTAAGTGCCAAGGCGGGGGAAACCGGGAGGTTTTTTTGCTCTCAGAGACAACCGTCGCAAACCAGGGACCCCCCTGTTGATTTTGTCCTCACGGCAACATTGTTTTGGGAATAGTTCACCAATGATACAGGGTTTTTGCAAGGCTAATTGTCATAGATTAGAATTTTTTTTTGAAAACAATGTAAAAAACAAAACAAAACACCATATAAACAAACAAGAAACAAAAAAAAAACAACAAAAAAACAACAAACAAAAAAAAAAACAACAAAAAAAACTAACAAGATTGTGATAGCACTTTTGTCCTGAAGTAAATCGCTTTGAATATTAATAGGGTACACTTCAACATGGCAGTGATGACGGTGCAGCAGCGCACAGCACTGGTCAGATAAACGTGGTACAGTAACGCCAAAGTCGTGCGACCAAGTGTAGATAATGTCCTTCTGGCAGCAAGTGTGTGTGTGTGTGTGTGTGTGTGTGTGTGTGTGTGTGTGTGTTGTGTGTGTGTGTGTGTGTGTGTGTTGTGTGTTGTGTGTGTTGTGTGTGTGTGTGTGTGTGTGTGTGTGTGTGTGTTTGTTGTGTGTGTGTGTGTGTGTGTGTGTGTGTGTGTGTGTGTGTGTGTGTGTGTGAGTGTGTGTGTGTGTGTGCGAGAGAGAGGGGGCGGGAGAAAGAAGAGGAGAGAGAGAGAGAGAGAGAGAGAGAGAGAGAGAAGAATGTGTGTGTGTGTGCGTGCGTGCGTGCGTGCGTGCGTGCGTGCGTGGTGTGTGTGTGTGTGTGTGTGTGTGTGTGTGTGTGTGTGTGTGTGTGTGTGTGTGTGTGTGTGTGCATGCGGGCGTGCGTGTGCGCGCGCGCGGTGTGTGTGTGTTGTGTGTGTGTGTGTGTGTGTGTGTGTGTGTGTGTGTGTGTGTGTGTGTGTGAGTACGTGCGCGCGCACCCTCGCTCGTCCATTTGCTCACACTCCCCGTGCGTGCACACAAGTGTGAAAGAGACGCATTTCAGCTGGAGGGCATATGATCTCATCGTTGAGGACAGGGCAGTGCCATTATCACAACAGTCCTGTTCAGCAATCTTTGTGATGGTTTGGGACTTCAACGAAGTGTCCTGGACTGCCATGGCTCGGCGAGTCCATGGTTCTCATCAATAATGACTGACCGGTTTAACACGCCTTTCTACTCTCACATGAGAAGAGCTCTCAGTGCTTCATGGGTACGCATTTTGTACTCGAATCTGTCAGTCTTTAACACTCTGCTTGGGTGCAGTGAATGATTTTCAGGTTACTGCTTGTCTTTGTAATCTGTTTTTTTTCTTCTTATTTTATTTATCTTTGTTTATTTCTTTGTTTGCTGTCCCATCTTCTGTGCCATCTCATTGGCAGTGCACCCACGGCGCTCGTTCCGACACCATGTCCCGTCGCAGCCCCGGCACCGGCAATCCACAGGGAGCAGTCAATGTCAAGTCGTCAAGAGGCAACCCACCGGAGGAGACACTGCACTGCTGTCGAGTCACTTTAGGGGTGTTCAGTGGCGCCTGTTCGGATCCAAAATACGCAGGACACCACCTACTAAGCCCGATTTGGGGCATGTTTCTCTAATCAGGTGAATACCCGTGTTACTGTTACAAACAGATTGCCTTTTCTTCTTCTTCTTCTTCTTCTTCTTCTTCTAATCATTATTATTACTACTATTATCATTATTATTATTATCAGTTTTATGATGAGTACTTATTATGAATTCTGATCAACGTTTGTTAATTCAGATCTATATCTCTGGGTTTTAAACGTTTTCAGTTCCACGACACGTTAGTTTTCAGATGACGTGCATGTGTACAACGTGTAGTATTTACAGAATCACGTTTGACGTACATGAAGTGGTTTAACTAGTTGTAGTGGGCCTACATTTCACGTAGGACCCTTTTCGTGTGTCTACAGAGCATCTTCTGTGTAGGAAGAATACTTTCCATGAACGCAAAATATACTCTGGGAACCATTTCGCATGAGAGTGCAAATGGTTTGCTACACCGGCGAGAAACCGTGTCCACTACTGTGTCCTAAATTTGTTTTGGTGCCTCCGTCTGTCTGTCTGTCTGTCTGTCTGTCTCTCTCTCTCTCTCTCTCTCTCTCCTCTCCCTCTCTCTCTCTCTCTCTCTCTCTCTCTCTCTCTCTCTCTCTCTCTCTCCATTTACCCCAAACCCACCCCTTGGCCTTTTCCTTCCCCGTTTCCTTCCCTTGTTCGTTATGTTCGCGCGTTTTTCTATTTGCATTCGTTTGTCAATGATATGGACAATAGCTAATATTTGTTTTGAACTGTACAAGATCTTGTTATACTTTGTTCTTTTTATGTGTATTTGCATTAATTTGATCTTTAAATGCATTCATTTGATCTTTACATTTTTTTTTTCCTTTTTGCCCCAGGGCTGGGTGGAAAAAAGCATTTGTATTGCTTATCTCATTACCCTGGTAAAATAAAATTTCTCCCTCCTCCCCCTCCCCCCCTCCCTCCCCCTCCCTCCCTCCCTCCCTCTCCCTCCCTCCCTCTCCCTCCCTCCCTCCCTCCCCCTCCTCCCTCCCTCCTCTCCTCTCCCTCCCTCCCTCTCCCTCCCTCCCTCCCTCCCCCTCCCTCCCTCCCTCCCTCCCCCTCCTCCCTCCCTCCCTCTCTCTCTCTCTTAGTTTCAGAGTGAGGTGATTGCAGGCGGAAATGGAAGAAGACTGTAAGAAGAATCACTCCTCCGCCAGACGAAAGAAACAAAGTACAAGAGAAACACGACGCGTTTCGACCTCTTTGGTCTTTTCATGCAAGACAAACAACACTCACAGAATTCCTGATTCTTGACAATGTTGTCCATTGTTCTTAATACAAATGTTGATGATTCTTGATAATAATTTCCATGATTTTTGACATTCATAATTCTGAATATTGGACGAAAATGTCCTTTATAATATTTTTCCATGCTGCTTGCTAATAACATCTTCAATTCCTTGATTGTCCATTATTCTTAATGCAAATGTTCATTATTCTTAGTAGCAATGTCCAACACGTTTCACAATAACGTTCAAGATTTTTAACAATAATATTCATGATTCTTTATTCTGGATGATAATATTAATGATTGTTGCTAATAATGTCCTAAATTCTTCATGATAACGCTCACAATTCGTGATAAAAATGTTCATGAAGCTTGATGATAATGTTCGTGATTCCTAGTAAAGTGCTCACGGTTTATGATGATACTCCGTCATAGTGTTTTCATAAACATTAATGATTCTTGATTCTGAATGATAATGTTTATGATCAGTAGGTAACAAGACTCATGATTTTTTATGATAATATTGGTGAATTTTGATAACAGCGTCCATTTTTGTAATAGTAATATTCATGATTTTTGATTATGGATGATAATGTCCTTGATTCTTGATAATGGCAACCATGATTATTGATAATAATATCATTGATTCTTGATTCTTGACGATAATGCCCATGATTTTGATGATAATGTTCACGATTCTTGATAGTAATGACCATGTTTGTAAATAACAATATCCTTGACTTCCACAACAGGTGTCTACGATTATTCATAATGTTGTCCATAATTCTTGACAACATTATCAGTGCTTTTTTCATGGTAATGATTATGTTTGTAGATACTGATGTTCATAATTCATTATGAAAATGTCATGACTCTTGTTGATGTTATTCACGATTCTTGATAGGAGTGCTTATGATAGTTTATGATATTGTCTATGACTGTCCTCGTTGACGGTAGTGTCCATGGCAACGGATGTCTTGACAGTGACACTGATGATTCTCAAATGATAATGTCTGTGATTCAGGATGATAACGACCACGATTCAGGATAATGATGTCAATATCTCTTAATAGGCCCCTCGTTTCATTACTGCCCTTGGTGTCTTAACAAACTTAGCCATTCTTGATGAATTATTGATGATTCTCTTCAGTCATTTCGGCGATTGCTTATAATAATGTCCATGATTTTTTTTTTTAATAGAGTCCATTTTTCTTCATGATAATGTCCATGATTCTCGATGATGATGTACACGATTTTCGATAGTTATACCCGTGGATCTTGATAACAACGTTAATGAATATACATCATTATTTCCAAGATTCCAATAACAGTGCCCACGGTTTTTGTTGTTTTGGATGGAAACGTCTTTGACAATCATGTCCCTCAGTATTGGCAATAATGATGGTTCATGATACTAACTTAGTCTGTGAATCTTGATAATGATGACACCTTACAAGGTCGCCATCAGTAATGAACGCATTGACGATCGTGCCATCTATCTTTTTTTTTTTTTTTTTTGCTGTCCCAACCTCTGCCCCACCTCAGAGGCAGTGCATCCACGCCGCTCATTCCGACACCCCGTCCACAGCCACAGCCGGTCGGCCCCGCGCAGCCCCGGCACCGGCAATCCACAGGGAGCAGTCAATGTCAAGTCGTCAAGAGGCAATCCACCGGAGGAGACACTGCACTGCTGCCGAGTCACTTCGGTGGTGTTCAGTAGCGCCTGTTCTGATCTAACATACGCAGGACACCACCTACTAAGCCCCTACTGACGACAATAATTGCTTAGTCGCGGAGCCGGCGTGAGTGAGCTCTCCCTCCGGAGGGCGCCACCACGCCGTCCAACGACAGCTCCCATGGACTCGCCGATACCGGTGACCTCGACGGAACCAAACCAAGGCCACAGACGTGGAGAGGACATCGAAATTGAGGTCACCATGAGAGCAGGGCATGAAGGGCCACAGAATTTGAGACTTTTTTTTTAATGCTGGTTGATGAGAATGAGGATGATTAAGATGATGCTACGGATTTCCACTTCGGTCTGAGACTACATGACAGGGCTGTACTCTACGCTTCCTTTCATAATATATCCCGGCGTCAAGCAGGTGCGAGAGATACAGGCACTGCAGTGTTGGTCAGGAAATTTGAGCAACATCAGAAACCTGTCATGGCTCATCTGAGAAAAGAAACACCCAAGGTGCTGGAGGACCAGGAGCACTGCTTCACCCGCCTTTAGGGCATCCTGTACCAACGCGCTCGAAACAAATTTGTAGATTCTATTTAAAAAACCTATTTTAACAATATATATATATATATATATATATATATATATATATATACACAACAAACTAATAAATTCAATTCTATATATATATATATATATATAATATATATATATTGAATTATAAACAAAGCTTGCTCTTATGTCTTAGATTGAAGAAATAGGGTGAGATACGCATTCATATCTGCAGTGGTAGATGATTCTGCCTAACTAACAGTATGTGCTTGAGTGGGTGAATGGGGAAAAATAAAATAAATGCTTCTCAAAATGAGCCTTCAGCAAGCTTATATTCTCCAAGGGGGAGACATCCTCCAATAGGGAGGGAAACTCACACATATAACTCCTGGTCATATACGATATTCGAAACTTGGTTGTTTCTCCTCAGTGACCGCGGAAAGTGGTAATTTGACTTCTCTGCCTTTTCAGTTTTAAGAAGAATGCAATCCAGAAAAGGCTGGTGTGCAATACCGTAGTATGTTTGTTGAGTTTTCAAAAAAACCAACCAAAGGTGCCATCTAAGAAGCAAACGAAAATCATGAAAGAGCAAAACAAGCTACATTTTCTTGTGGAAAGTAGAAAATATAAAAAGATATCCTCTAAGACACAAGTGCTGAGGGCAGTTCTTGGAATGAATCACAAGGGACTAAAATACAACAAACTAATAAATTCCAAGGATAAGTACCGAGCACCGTCCAGCAACTTACAGAGCAGCTTGGTGTTGCAATGACTGCAAGAAATATTGAATTATAAACAAAGTTTGTCTTATGTCTTAGATTGAAGAAATAGGGGGAGGATACGCATTCATATCTGCAGTGGTAGATGATTCTGCCTAACTAACAGTATGTGCTTGAGTGGGTGAATGGGGAAAAATAAAATAAATGCTTCCCAAAATGAGCTTCAGCAAGCTTATATTTCCAAGGGGGAGACATCCTCCAATAGGGAGGGAAACTCACTAACATATAACTCCTGGTCATATACCGATATTTCGAAACTTGGTTGTTTCTCCTCAGTGACGCGGAAAGTGGTAATTTGACTCCTCTGCCTTTTCAGTTTTAAGAAGAATGCAATCCCAGAAAAGGCTGGTGTGCAATACCGTAGTATGTTTGTTCATGATTTTCGTTTGCTTCTTAGATGGCACCTTTGGTTGGTTTTTTGAAAACTCAACAAACATACTACGGTATTGCACACCAGCCTTTTCTGGGATTGCATTCTTCTTAAAACTGAAAAGGCAGAGGAGTCAAAATTACCACTTTCCGCGGTCACTGAGGAGAAACAACCAAGTTTCGAAATATCGGTATATGACCAGGAGTTATATGTTAGTGAGTTTCCCTCCCTATTGGAGGATGTCTCCCCCTTGGAGAATATAAGCTTGCTGAGGCTCATTTTGAGAAGCATTTATTTTATTTTTCCCCATTCACCCACTCAAGCACATACTGTTAGTTAGGCATGAATCATCTACCACTGCAGATATGAATGCGTATCTCCCCCTATTTCTTCAATCTAAGACATAAGAGCAAGCTTTGTTTATAATTCAATATTTCTTGCAGTCATTGCAACACCAAGCTGCTCTGTAAGTTGCTGGAACGGTGCTCGGTACTTATCCTTGGATTTATTAGTTTGTTATATATATATATATATATTATATATATATATATTTATATATATATATATATATATATATATATACATATATATACACACATACATAACATACATTACATGTATATGTGTATGTATGTATGTATCTTTATGCATATGCATGTACGCACGTACACAAACGCGCGCGCGCGCGTACGTGCGTGCGTGGGTGCGTGCGTGCGTGCGTGCGTGCGTGCGTGTGTGTGTGTTTGGCATATATGTACTGCACTTGTATGTTTGTATTTCTGTATGTATGTATGTGTGTATTTGAGAACTACCTCGTAACTGAAACTGGAAGAGTAAAACAATTGAATAAATAAGAGAACAAAACAATTTGATCAGAGAGGATGAGCACAACAGTAGATAAACAAAGCAAAAAGCAGAAAGAGACCAAGGATCTAAGGCCAGAAAAATTAACTGGAAAGTAAAATGGAACGAGAGAAAGAAAGAAGTGAAAGAAGAAAAAAGAACAGGAAGGAAGAAAGAAAAAAAGAAACAGGAAGGAGAAAAAAAAGAAACAGGAAGGAAGAAAAAAAAAGAAACAGGAAGGAAGAAAGAAAGAAAAGAAACAGGAAGGAAGAAAGAAAAAAAGAAACAGGAAGGAAGAAAGAAAAGAAACAGGAAGGAAGAAAGAAAAGAACAGGAAGGAAGAAAAAAAGAAACAGGAAGGAAGAAGAAAAAAGAAACAGAAGGAAGAAAGAAAAAAGAAACAGGAAGGAAGAAGAAAAAAAAGAAACAGGAAGGAAGAAAGAAAAAAGAAACAGGAAGGAAGAAAGAAAAAAAGAAACAGGAAGGAAGAAAGAAAAAAGAAACAGGAAGAAGAAAGAAAAAAGAAACAGAAGGAAGAAAGAAAAGAAAAAGGAAGAAAGAAAGAAAAGAAACAGGAAGAAGAAAAAAAAAAAACAGGAAGGAGAAGAAAAATAGAAACAGGAAGGAAGAAAGAAAAAAAAAGAAACAGGAAGGAAGAAAAAAAGAAACAGGAGGAAGAAAAAAAAGAAACAGGGGAAAGGGAAGAAAAAAAGAAACGAGGAAGGAAGAAAAAAAAGAAACAGGAAGGAAGAAAAAAAAGAAACAGGAAGGAAGAAAGAAAAAAAAGAAACAGGAAGGAAGAAAAAAAAGAAACAGGAAGGAAGAAAAAAAAGAAACAGGGAAGGAAGAAGGAAACAAAAAGAAACAGGAAGGAAGAAAGAAAAAAAAAGAAACAGGAAGGAAGAAGGAAAAAAAAAACAGGGACTAAGAAAAAAAAGAAACAGGAAGGAATGAAGAAAAAAAAGAAACAGGAAGGAAGAAAAAAAAAAAAGAAACAGGAAGAAGAAAAAAAAAAGAAACAGGAAGGAAGGAAGAAAAAAAAAGAAACAGGAAGGAAGAAAGAAAAAAAGAAACAGGAAGGAAGAAAGAAAAAAAAGAAACAGGAAGGAAGAAAGAAAAAAAGAAACAGGAAGGAAGAAAGAAAAAAAGAAACAGGAAGGAAGAAAGAAAAAAAGAAACAGGAAGGAAGAAAGAAAAGAAAAGAAACAGGAAGGAAGAAAGAAAAGAAACAGGAAGAAGAAAAAAAGAAACAGGAGGAAGAAAGAAAAAAAAGAAACAGAGGAAGGAGAAAAGAAACAGGAGAAAGAAAAGAAAGAAACAGGAAGGAAGAAAAAAAGAAACGGAAGAAGAAAGAAAAAAAAGAAACAGGAAGGAAGAAAAAAGATCTTGCTGATCTTCTGAATAACTACAAACCTCTTAGACAGCTACGTTCTTCCTCTGACACTTCTCTTCTCCAAATTCTCGCTTCCGCCTAGGACCTCGGTGAACGTTGTTCTTGTTCAGGCCCCCTGTTGTTGGAATAACCTCCTTTGTCTCTCCGCTCTGCGACTTCCCTCTCTTCCTTCAAGTCTTCTCTTAAGACTACCTCTTCCAGTCATGACCCTTCCCTCTTTCTGTCGAAAGCAGATGTACCCTACACCTGGCGTATGGTGTGTGTGTGTGTGTGTGTGGTGTGTGTGTGTTGTGTGTGTTTGTGTGCTCAGCTTAAGCATGTAGGAAAATATTGTGTGTGTGTGTTGGAAGATTGCCTTTTGTTGTTTATCATATTGGTTGCTTCTCTTGATTTATTTACTCTTTATTGTAAGCGTTAGGGCTTTTAAAGATTAGGCGCAAGAAATGCACATTATTATTATTATTATTAAGAAAAAAAGAAACAGGAAGGAAGAAAGAAAAAAAAAGAAACAGGAAGGGAAAAAAAAAGAAACAGGAAGGAAGAAAGAAAAAAAGAAACAGGAAGGAAAAAAGAAACAGGAAGGAAAAAAAAGAAACAGGAAGGAAGAAAGAAACAGGAAGGAAAAAAAAAGAAACAGAAAGGAAAAAAAAAAGAAACAGGAAGGAAGAAAAAAAAAGAAACAGGAAGGAAGAAAGAAAAGAAAAGAAAGTAGAGAAACAACAAACCAAACCAAAAAAGGTAGCGAACTGAAAGAAAAAAAGAAAGGAAAAATGCAAAACACACTGAGAAAGTGGAGGAAAGAGAAGAGAAGCGGAAAGGAAGAGCAAAGATCAAAGGGGGGAAATACGGAAGAGAACTACTTCAAAGAAAAGTCAAACAAACAAACAAACAAACAAGCAAACAAACCAATCAGCAAACACACCAACGAAAGAAACTAATAAAACAGAGCTGGAAGGAAAGTTTTTAAAGCGCCTGCCATTCCTCCCCATGAGACTAGGCCAGCACCAAGACCACGAGACAGGTCCATCATGTTACATTGTTCCATGACAGCCAGCAGCAAGACAGGTCCATCATGTTACATTGTTCGAAGACAGCCAGCACCAAGACAGGTCCATCATGTTACATTGTTCAAGACCAGCACAGACAGGTCCATCATGTTACATTGTTCATGACAGCCAGCACCAAGACAGGTCCATGTCATGTACATGCACCAAGACAGGTCCACAGACATTGTCATCATGTACACATGTCCAAGACAGCCACATGTTACATTGTTCGACATGATCACAGCGAACAGCCACAATACATGGTTCATGTTAACAGATCAAGACAGCCACCAAGTCAGTCCATCATGTTACATTGTTCGATGCACAGCAGTCCATCATGGTCATTGTTCCATGACAGCCAGCACCAAGACAGGTCCTATCATGTGACATTGTTCCAACAGCCAGCACCAAGCAGGTCCATCATTGACTATGTCCATGACCAAGACAGTCACAGGACATTTCATCTGATACATGACGAGCAGACCAGGTCCATCACTGTGCATGTCGAGACAGCCAGACCAAGACATGGTCATCATGTTCGATGACAGCCAGCACCAGACAGGTCCATTGCAATTGTTCCAGAGCCATGGCAGAGAGTCCACGTCATGTTCCACGACAGCCAGCACAAAAGTCCATCTGTTACATTTTCGATGACAGCCAGCACCAAGACAGGTCCATATGTGACATGTTCAGACAGCAGCCCAACGGTCCATCGTGACTTGTTCGAGACAGCGCCAAAGCGTTATCATGTTACATTGCACACGCACACCAAGACAGGTCCATTGTTACATTGTTCGATGACAGCCAGCACCAAGACAGGTCCATCATGTGACATTGTTCCACGACAGCAACCAAGACAGGTCCATATGGACAGTGTCGTGACATGCCAGCAGCAAGCACAGGCATCATTATGTTCACAGCCGACCAGACAGTCCATCAGTACATTGTTCATAGCATGTCACCAGACAGCCAAGAAAGTACATGTTCACGATCAGAAGCCCACAAGACGGGCCCACATGTTACATTGTTCGATGCAGCCAGCACAAGACAGGTCCATCATGTTACATTGTTGATGAAGCCAGCAGCAAGACAGGTCCATCATGTTACATTGTTCGATGACAGCCACAGAAAGCCACAAGTAATCGTTCATGTACACTTGTACCAGACAGTCCATCAGTCAAGCGATCCACAGTCAGCAGCAAGACAGTCACAGTACATGTTAGTACAGCCATCAGTACATTGTCCATGTACATTGCTTATGACACGGTCATCATACCAAGTCTCCATGTACATGTCAGATGACAGTCCATCATCAGACATTGTTCCATCAGTACATGCACAAGACAGGCCATCATGACAGTCATCAGTACATGTCAGACAGCCAGCACAAGACAGGTCCATCATGTTATTGTTCCATGACAGCCAGCACCAAGACAGGTCCATCATGTTACATTGTTCGACGAGCCAGCAGCCAAGACAGGTCCATCATTACATTGTTCGATGACACCCAGCACAAAGCCACAGTACATTGTCGATACAGCACCAAGACAGTCCATCATGTTACATTGTTCGATGACAGCCAGACCAAGACAGGTCCATCATGTCATTGTTCGTGACAGCCAGCACCAAGACAGGTCCATCATGTTACATTGTTCATGACAGCCAGCACCAAGACAGGTCCATCATGTTACTTCATGACAGCAGACAGAAGTCCATATGTACATGCCACCAGCACAAGACAGGTCCATCATGTTACATTGTTCCTGACAGCCAGCACCAAGACAGGTCCATCATGTTACATTGTTTGATGATAGCCAGCACCAAGGTCATGTCCATGTACTTGTCGATGACAGCCATAAGACAGGTCATTCCTGGCAGCTCCAAGACAGTCCACACAATGTTGAATGATACCATCCAGACATGTTGATGGACATCTCGAGACAGCCAGCATCAAGACAGTCCATCCTGTGACATTGTTCGATGACAGCCAGCACAAGAAGGTCCATCATGTTACATTGTTTGATGACACAGCACAGACAGTCCACAGTTCATTGTTCATGTCACACCAGCCACAGCCAAGTCATTGTTCCACCATACTGTACAGTGCACCAGCATCAAGCATTGTCCTCGTACATTGTTCCAGACAGCCACAATACATGTCACCAGTCATGTTCCAAGCAGCCACCAAGTACATCCGACAGCACATGTCCATACAGGTCATCATGTTACAGGTCGATGCATGACATTGTTCGATGACAGCCACAAGACAGCCCATGTACAGTCCAGACAGCCAGCACCAAACAGTTCCATTTTACACTTACGAATGATCAGCCACATCGTAATGGTTCGATGACATGTCAGATAACAGCCGCACAGACATGTTCCACCAGTTACATGTCCATGCACAGACCAATACTGTTCCACCATGTTCATAATGTCGATGCACAGTACAGTCCAGACCAGCACCAAGTAATGGTCCATGACATGCCAGCACCACAGACCAACAGGTCACATTGTTCCATGACAGCCAGCATCAAGACAGGTCCACATGTTACATTGTTCATGCAGCCAGCAAGACAGGTCCACCAGTTACATTGTTCCATGACCAGCACCAAGACAGGTCCACCATGTTAATTGTATGCCTGATTGTCCAGACAGCACAGCCAACAGTTACATGTTACATGTTCCATGCAGCCCACAGACATTGTTCCATTACATGTTCACAAGACAGCCAGCAGGACATACTATGTATATGCTCTGTTCCATGCAGCCAGCACCGACAGGTCCACATGTTACATTGTTCCATGACAGCCAGACAGTCCACATGACATGTCCGATTACATGCCAGACAAGCAGCAGCACAGGTCACTGTTAATTGTTCCTGACAGCCACACCAAGACAGTCCATCATGTTACATTGTTCGATGACAGCCAGCACCAAGACAGGTCCATCATGTTACATTGTTCATGACAGCCAGCACCAAGACAGGTCCATCATGTTACATTGTTCCATGACAGCAGCACCAAGACAGGTCCATCATGTTACATTGTTCGATGACAGCCAGCACCAAGACAGGTCCATCATGTACATTGTTCCATGACAGCCAGCACAAGACAGGTCCATCATGTTACATTGTTTCATGACAGCCAGCACCAAGACAGGTCCACCATGTTACATTGTTCATGACAGCCAGCACAAGACAGGTCCATCATGTTGACATTGTTCCGATGACACCAGAACCAAGACAGGTCCATCATGTTACATTGTTCATGACAGCCAGCACCAAGACAGGTCCATCATGTTACATTGTTCGATGACAGCCAGCACCAAGACAGGATCCAGCTCATCATGTTACATTGTTCCATGACAGCAGACCAAGACAGTCACCAGTTACATTGTTCAATGACAGTCAGCACCTGAGACAGGTGAAGTAATTGTTCAGAACCAGAACCAAGAAAGGTCCAAATGAAACATGTTCCATGACAGCAGCACCAAGAAGGCCATCATGTACAGATTGTCGATGAGCAGCACCAAGAAGAGACGAGCCATATGTTAATTGTTCAGACAGCCAAGCTCAGACACGCGCTGTAGAGCGAGACAGGTGTGAAAGAAAGAAAGAAGAAAAGAAAAGAAACGAGAAGAGGAGGAGAGAGAGAGAGAGAGAGAGAGATGAGAAGAGAGAGAGAGAGAGAGAGAGAGAGAGAGACGAGGAGGAAGAGAGAGAGAGGTGATGTAAGAGGGACGGAAGGGCGAAGAAGAGAGAGAGAGTAGAGAGAGAGAGAGAGAGAGAGAGAGAGAGAGAAGAGAATGGGGAGTAGAAGAGAGAGGGAATAGGAGGAAGTAGAGGAGAGAGAGAGGGGAAGAGAGGATGTAAGAAGAGGACGAAGGAGCGACAGAGAGAGAGAGAGAAGAGAGAGAGAGAGGAGAGAGAGAGAGAAAGAGAGAGAGAGAGAGAAGAGAGAAAGGAAAGGAGGGAGGTAGAGAGAGAGAGGGGGGATATAGGGAGGAAGGTAGGGAGAGAGAGGGGGGAATATAGGGAGGAAGGTAGGGAGAGAGAGGGGGGAATATAGGGAGGAAGGTAGGGAGAGAGAGGGGGGATAGGAGATGTAAGAAGGGACGGAACGAGAGACAGAGAGAGAGAGAGAGAGAGAGAGAGAGAGAGAGAGAGAGAGAGAGAGAGAGAGAGAGAAAGGAAAGGAGGGAGGTAGAAGAGAGGGGGATATAGGGAGGAAGGTAGAGAGAGAGAGGGGGGGGAGAAAGGGGATGTAAGAAGGGACGGAAGGGGCGACAGAGAGAGAGAGAGAGACAGAGAGAGAGAGAGAGAGAGAGAGAGAGAGAGAGAGAGAGGAAAAGGAGGGAGGTAGAGAGAGAGAGAGGGGGATATAGGGAGGAAGGTAGAGAGATGGGGGGAAGAGGGGATGTAAGAAGGGACGGAAGGAGCGAGAGAGAGAGAGAGAGAGAGAGAGAGAGAGAGAGAGAGAGAGAGAGAGAGAGAGAGAGAGAGAAAGGAAGGGAGGGAGGTAGAGAGAGAGAGAGAGAAAGGAAGGGAGGGAGGTGAGAGAGAGAGAGAGAAAGGAAGGGAGGGAGGTAGAGAGAGAGAGAGAGAAAGCAAGGGAGGGAGGTAGAGAGAGAGAGAGAGAAAGGAAGGGAGGGAGGTAGAGAGAGAGAGAGAAAGGAAGGGAGGGAGGAGAGAGAGAGAGAGAGAGAAAGGAAGGGAGGGAGGTAGAGAGAGAGAGAGAGAAAGGAAGGGAGGGAGCAGGGCGGATCAGTTACTTAGAGAGGGGGGGGTTCCAAAGTGGGGCAGGGGTCCAGGGGCCGCCCAGGCCCCGGTGGGGTCCAGGGGCAAAGACCCGGTGGGGGGTCTGGGGGCAAAGCCCCCAGAAGCTGAAGATATTTTTACTTTCTGAGGTGCTTTGGAGGCCTCTCCTGGTGTCTATTTACTATGAATCTGAATACAAATATGTCTGGACATTTTTTTGCAGAAAGGCACTGTGATCAACGAAAATACATAAACTTACTTACATAGGTTGACTGAGAGGGACAGGAGGGCATCCATAGTTGCTCCACTGTTTACAGGAAATTCTTTGGCAGCAACTGCATATAGGACCTATACTTTGTAGCATAGGAGTCCACAGCTGCTTCAATATCAATGGGTATGTCACGATGGACCCTCATGAGCGCAAGACCATTCAGACGGCCTGCTCCCATTGATGTGCGCGTGTAGGTTTTCGACGACCTCAGCCCAGAAATGGTCCTCTCACATTCAGCTGTGGTAATTGGCAAAGTGCAAATCAGTTTCAGCATCATGTGGATGTTGGGGTATATGTCCCTATCACAGGCCTATAAGCTGCTCTCAATGGTGGAGGGAATGTCTTGTGGCTGGTTAAAATTTCTCCACTTGGTGCTCCATCGGTGAAGCTCAGCAGCCAGACACTCTGAGTCAGGAAGGTCTGTGTCCCACAGTAACGCCAAGT
>CM031612.1:18984580-18987080 GCA_018398815.1 Conus ventricosus | reverse complement strand
TGTTTTGTGTGTGTGTGAAAGACTGAAGAGAGGAGTGAGAGAGAGAGAAGAGAGGAGAGAGAGGAGAGAGAGAGAGAGAGAGCTAAATTTTTGTTATGACATGTTTACTGATTTTTAAATACTCAAAACAGTGTGGCAACATCAAACAAAGACAACACTCAAAATAATTACATAGTGGATGCATAAACATTATGATGCTCTCTCTGTCTCTCTCTCCCTCTCTTGTCTCTCTTCCTCTCTCTCTCTCTCTCTCTCACACACACACACACACACACACACACACACACACCACACACACACACACACCACACACACACACACATAAACACACACACACACACACCACACACACACACACACACACACACAAAACACACACACACACACACAATTCAGAACGTTGATGATGTTTTTTAACCTTTTCAGATTACACCAGACCTTGTCAGTGAAGTGTGCAGCTGAATGCAAGCAGACAAATGCCTTCCGGATGAGAAAAGACAGTGGAATATTTCTGTATGTAAATACAAAATTATTGTTTGCATATCAAAGAAGGGACTTTGGTTATCTGATACCAAATAAATAGAATGACTCCTTAAATCTGTGTTGTGTGTGTGTGTGTGTATATATAATATATATATTATATTATATATATATATTATATATATATATAATTTTATATAATATTTTATATATATATAGTTAAAAGTTAAAAGAGGAATCTTAAAACTATCTACAAATTTGTTTCAAGCGTGTTGCGCTGTCATCAGGATATTATTATATATATATATAAAATATATATATATGTGTGTGTGTGTGTGTGTGTGTGTGTGTGTGTATGTGTATGTGTGTGTGTGTGTTAGAGAGAGAGGGAGAGAGAGAGAGAGAGAGAGAGAGACAGAGAGAGAAGAGAGAGAGGAGAGAGGTCTAAAAGGCTTTGTAGTCTACTGATGAAAAACCCGTGACGTATGGGTTGACTACATCATGCAAGTTCAAGAGTACATGTAATCAATTACTATTTGTGTGTATAACAAAAAAAAACGATGTGTTCTGCCTTTACCGTGACTTCAGAAATTACCACGCACACACATAAACATGCATGACACACACACATAAAAATACCTCTCTCTCTCCCCTCTCTTTTTCTCTCTCTTCTCTCTCTCTCTCTCTTCACACACACACACACACACACACACACACACACCACACACAAAACACACACCACACACAGAGAATGGAAACTGTTTACTTCAATGAGCGGCCTTGTAAAACAACCAACACTTGGACATCACTGAATTTTGGATGCCCGAACTTAATTGTCATTACAGAAACCTATTCGATGAAATACTGCTATTAATGAACGATATAGAGTCTATGCTCAGACTTAACAGTTTTGAAGCAAGAATCCTTGAAATGACGGGAGCAAATTGTAGCCTGTCGGGGTTGAACGATTTATCTTGTCTGTTGATACTGTTGATCAGCTGCATTCTCCACTCATCGTTCGTTTCCTTTCGCCGGTAATTTGTGAAATGTAAGCCCTTTGTGTTTAGATTTCTGGGCGGGACAGCCAAAAATGGCACAGTTTGCACCCCCCCCATATTTGATGCGATGTGTTTTTGGTACAGAAAATTGGAGTGTTCATGCGAAAAAAAAAAACGAGATTTACAACCCTCCGACACGCGTGTTCCAACATTGTTTACTCGCTAGAAGCTGCCACCGGAAGTTTCTTTACGCCAAGTTCGGCCGTCTGCTCGCGAGCAGTTTCTTCGCGCGGCCCATCTGGCTCTTGTTTCCCTTTGCTGTACGGTCCCTGTCTGAGGGTAAGAATTACTGATACCAATCGTTGTTGAAACGGATCGGAGTTCTCCAGAGTGCGTGGCGTAAGCTAGCTCTTCTCTTCTCTCCTCTCTCTTTCTCCTTCTCTCTTCTCCTCCTCCTCTTCTTTTCCCCCTTTTCCTTCTCCCCCCCCCTCTTTCTCCCAAAACACACACACACACACACACACACACAACACACACACACAACACGCGCGCACACACACACAACACACAACACGGCGCACACACAACACACACACACCACACACACACACACACAACAACACACACACAACAACACACACACACGAGAGAGAGAGAGAGAAGAGAGAGGAGAGAGGAGGGGAAGAGAAGAGAGAGGAGATGGAGAGAGAGAGAGAGAGGAGGGAGAGGAGCGTCGAAAAAAGGAATATGAAAATAATGTTTTGAAACCAGTTCTTTTGGGGAAAAAAAGGAAAAAGAAAGAGGAGAGAGAGAGAGAGAGAGAGAGGGGGAGGAGGAGGGAGAGAGAAGGAGAGAGAGAGAGAGAGAAAAGGAGACAAACAGGAAATATCAAAGAAGGAAAGACTGCCTGAGAAAAAAAAAGTAATATAATGAATGACGAATGTGTGGTGTGTGTGTGTGTGGGTGTGGTGTGGGGTGTGTGTGTGGGTGTGTGGTGTGTGTGTGGGTGGCGTGGTGGCGGC
>CM031612.1:18974580-18979580 GCA_018398815.1 Conus ventricosus | reverse complement strand
CTCTCTCTCTCTCTCTCTCTCTCTCTTTCTCTCTCAAACCCTTTGAACAGCTACGGAACGTGATAAACACACTGACAGGAGCGATCCTTAATGAACAGTGCCCCATTACAGAATGATGAAAAAGCCCACAAGCCCCGTCGATTAATCATCCGCGTCCTTTGCCCTGGCGTCAAAAGTCTCCATGAAATAGGTGGACAGGCGCTAATTACATGTCTGTCATCTCGTCATATTTGAGGTTGTTGTTCTACCTTGCTTACGAAAGCTTGGACGGACGTTTGAGTTTAGTTTTTAGGCGAGGGAGTTGGTGGTGTCTGCACCAGTAACCGACATATTCTGCCGGCAGCACACCCTTGTTTTCCTTAGTAACTCAAGGTGCTTGAACAACAGCAAAGGAAGAAGCAGGCCTGAAACCCAAAATTAATGATTATGTCAGAGACCTCTGGCAGGAGGATTGGACTACACAGACGGATAACAAACTCTTTCAGATCCGTCCAAAACCTTAAGGAGTTCCTCTCATCTACGTCTGGTGGTCGTAAAGAAGAAACAGTTCTGTGCCGGCTGCACACCGGCCATTCGTATTTTACCCATTCGTACCTTTTAAAGAGTGAAGAAGCTCCGTGGTGCATTCCATGTCATGTGCCACTCACAATGAAACAGCTTCTTTTAGAGTGTTGGGACTTGCATGATGTGAGACACAAACATTTTACAGCAGATTCCATGAAAACCTTGTTCAGAGACGTTCCGCCTGATACGATCTTTGAGTTCTTGAAAGAGATTAACATTTTTCATCGGATCTGAGATTTTACGGTGGAAAGATTTTTTAACAAACTTTCGGATGGGTTTTTCGATGTATTTTAAAGAATTGTGTGAATGAATGACTTGTGAGTTGATTTTAACGTGGTGACAGCCCTGATGTAGCCCTTTGCGTCCGGCTGGGCCATAAGCAACATTATCTTATCTTATCTAAAGAAAGAAGCTTTTTCTGTTTTCAAAGAAAAGCATATCGATTCGTCCTTACCCCCTCCCCTCATTTTCGCCCCATACTCATTGTTTGTTTGTGAATCAGATTAACGTTTGCTGCACTATCTTCCATAAAGGATAAAAGAATAAAGGATATCATGCGAACATCGCTCGTCGAGATTCTCCCAATGCCAGTGCCAGCAGTCAACACTGGTTGTCAACAGTTGCTGTGGGGACACCTACCACAGGAGAACCTGCACTGCTGCTTATTAGCTTTGACTGTGTTCAGTAATGCCTGTTCTGATTTCACATCACGTGAATATTTATGACGACAACAAGAACACGAAGTACAACGAAACGGACACTAAAGATCTATGATTTCACCTGCTACTATTCTGGCTGTTGCTGCTACTGCTACCTTACTACTACTACTACTACTACTACTACTACTACTACTACTACTACTACTACTACTACTATTCTACTACTCTATGCTACTCTCTGCTGCTGCGCTGCTGCTTACTCACTACTGCTGCTGTTGCTTCTGCTGCTGCGACGACGACTACTACTACTACTATTGCTGCTACTGCTGCTGCTACTACTACAACTACTACTACTACTATTAAAAGGGGCTTTTCTACGAGTACTTTCCAACTCCTCAATGACAGTAGTAGTAGTAGTAGTAGTAGTAGTAGTAGTAGTAGTTGTAGAAGTAGTAGTAGTAGTAGTAGTAGTAGTAGTAGTAGTAGTAGTAGTAGTAGTAGTAGTAGTAGTAGTAATGATAATGGTGATGATCATAGAAGTGACAAATTTCTCTGACGCTTGCAAACTCTTCAAAGCGCTTTAATAAGTCAAAGTCAAATACATACTGATCTCAGAAGGAATTTAAAAAAGCACACTGGCTTGAAGAAGAAGAAGAAGAAGAAGAAGAAGAAGAAGAAGAAGAAGAAGAAGAAGAAGAAGAAAGAAGAAGAAAGAAGAAGAAGAAGAAGAAGAAGAAGAAGAAGAAGAAGAAGAAGAAGAAAGAAGAAGAAGAAGAAGACAGAAGAAAAAAGAAGAAGAAGAGAGAAGAAGAAAGAAGAAGAAGAAGAAGAAGAAAGAAGAAGAAGAAGAAAAAGAAAGAAGAAGAAGAAGAAGAAGGAGAAGAAGAAGAAGAAGAAAAACACAACAGCAACAACAACAACAACAACAACAACATTATCATCAACAACAACAGCAGGAAAAAAAGAGGAAGCAGAAGAAGAAGAAAAAACAACAACAGCAACAACAAGAGCAACAACAACAACAACAACAACAACAACAACAACAACAACAACAACAACAACAGCAAAAAGAAGAGGAAGGAGAAGAAGAGGAGGAGGAAGAAGAAGAGGATCTCTAAAACGCCGCTAAGCTTCAGCCTGGAAACAACCTGTCCGGAAGGGCTCAGACTAACAGATCATGAACGCCACCATCTGCGGGCAGGCAGGCAGGCAGGCAGGCAGGCTTGGAGACGACGGAGTGATGAGGCAGATGGCCGCCACAAGGAGGCGTGCGGGAGGAGCAGGAGGAGAAGAGGACAGCACTCTTACGTGTCTGAAACGTCAAGGTGCTCTCTTTGCCGTCTGTTCATTTCTGCCATGCCGGGGAATCTCTGCCAGACGTGTCAACAGAACCATCAGGGGCTGTCTCCGCCTTCAGTTATCTCCGCCATCTGGATCATCTCTGCCAGTAATGTTCTCTCTTCCGTTGCTCTTCTAGCGTCACGTCTGCCCCCCCCCCCCTTACTCCCCTTCTCACATACTCTCTCCCACTCCCCCCCCCCCCCGCCCCCTTCCCCTCAGCCACCCCCCTCCTCTCTCACAGGTCCAAATCTCCAACAGTATCCATCCAACCGCCAGTCACTCACCCTTTTATATTGTTTGGTCATGTTAGGACCTGCTTTAGTAGCATGGAAAAAAGATGCTTTGGTCACACAGACACAGACACAAACACAAACACAGACACAGACACAGACAGACACACAGACACAGATGCACACACACACACACACACACACACGCGCGCGCGCACGCACACACACACACACACACACACACAGAGAGAGAGAGAGAGAGAGAGAGAGAGAGAGAGAGAGAGAGAGAGAGAGAGAGAGAGAGAGAGAGAGAAGAGAGAGCGAGCGTGCGCAGTAATCGTGTGTGTCCAAATTCGTATGTACTGTACAAATAATGGTTCGACGGATGTATATTATTTTTCAGAGACTGAATGAGTCCCTTTGCCAAGCTTGGAGAATAGGGACTAAAGCAGTGATGTGAAATATTATTGATATAGGCAACATAAAACATAATTCGCTTTTCATATTCTAAAACTTACCATCAAACAAAAGTAAACTGATCTGGAAGTATACAAAACTTTGACGAGTGTTGTGAGTTTGCATTTCTGATGAGCGTATGTGTTAATGCTACATGCGACAATATGGATAACATCATAATAGCGGACAATACAAACTATGAACAAGTCTGGTGTCATTTTTCGAAAACAGTCAGGTTTGTTTTGTGTCCCCAAATATTATCCTATTCGAAAATAATTTAGCGGACCAACAGGTGATACAAATCCATGGGCTGTATGTTATGCCGGTATAAACATATCAATCGCATTGTCCTCAGTGCAAATACATACAAATGGTGGATTTTTCTATGAAATTTACTAACGAATTCAATCAATTATTTCTTTGTATCTGTCTTTGCTTTTACACTGATGTGTGACAGAAACTAGGAGACATCGCGAAGCTAGACACGTATGGGAACATACTAGTGTCAAAGGGCGATAACAGCTGTTTTCCTCGGCAAACCGGCTACGATCCTCGAGGGGGAAAAAAAGTCTAAAACTCCTTGGCGTTTCCTGATCTCATCTTCAGTTTTCTCTCCATGTTTATGACCTTCGTAAGATCTGTCATGGTAGCGGCGTGTTAGGCAAGCACATATGGGCACTCTCCGAACGGGAACGCTTCCTCAGCGCCAGCAATTATTGCTGTCAGAAGTGGGGGGGGGGGGGGGGGGGGGAGGGGGGAGGGGGTTGGGGGGCCGGGGGGGGGGGGGGTTGGGGAGGCCGGGGGGGGGGGGGGGGGGCTGGGTAGGCGGTATTCCGCGCGTATACATTCAAAGCAGACATCGCTGGACGTCAGCCAGATAATTCGGCAAGACTGCAATTTTTTTTCCCCCGCTGAGTTGCTCGATGATGATTACCCGTGTCGGGGCTGCCGAACTAGCCTGAATGTGGCTGTGGACGAGGAGTTGGGATAAACAGTGAGGAGAGAGTGCCTTTGAACAGACACATAAAACAAACCATGAATCAATGTATACACGCAAACCGTAAAACGTGTTCCTCTAGCTGTGAGAACATTTGAGAACTGTACTGTATAGTGAGGGCCGGAATAGCTCAGTTGGTAGAGCGCCAGACTCGCAATCCAAAGGGTGCGGGTTCGAATCTCTGCCGGACCGTTTCGGTACAGGGGGATTTTTCCCTCGGAGCTAAGATTGGTTCTGACTCCATTTCCCATACAGTCCTTCGAATGAGACTATAAACCGAGGTTCCGTGTATGAGCGCACGCATAACATCTTGCACACACGTAAAATCCCATCACCAACTTTCGGAAGAGAAGGCCAAGTTTGGCCGTTGGTATGGATGACACGTTACACATAGCATGCACCTTCCCCGAAGATGGAGTATGGCTGCCTTAATAGCGGGATAACAAAAAGGTCTTACACACAAACCTCCACTCCCTTTGTTGAGCAGATGGGATTAATACCTGCCTGTCTACACAGGGAGTGTCCGCAGGAATATCAACCTGCGTACGCATAAGAAGAAGAAGTACTGTTATGTATTCATGACATGTTTCACCAGCTAATATCTGAGGAATGGAGTGTATTTTAATTCACGTAAACGTTTTTCCAGGAGCTACACGAATGTTTGAGAACTGTATTGTAATGTATTCATTAACCCCTGTTTTGAATCAGCGTTTTGGCTGTTCCTGTCGTTCTCTCCTACTCATGGCATCTATG
>CM031612.1:18969580-18972080 GCA_018398815.1 Conus ventricosus | reverse complement strand
AGAGAGAGAGAGAGAGAGAGAGAGAGAGACAGACAGACAGACAGAAACAGACCGAGACCGAGACAGACAGACACAGAGACAGACAGAGAAAGAGACAGAACTGTTTGAAAATCAGGCCTATTGTGCCCATACAACATCAACACATAAATCAGTTCAGAGATACGTGGTTGTGGCTCCGATGCATCGAAATGGTCTGGGTGGTGGGGTAACGCGTGACAGTGACGTTCGTTTGGAAAACAGTATCATAAAAGATAAACCACCACATAAACGATGTCTCCTTGCTGTGCCAGGCGGCTGGGTGTCGTGGGCAGCACTGGTTGGGAGGGAAGGGCGTTCATTCATTTCATCAAGGAACAAGAGCTACCGTACTTGTTCGTTATTAACGTAGACGAAATCAAAGCGTCCTGCATCAAACTGAAACATAGTGTAGCATGTTCAAACTCTCTAACACATGTAACAGTATAAATAACACACATAAACACGCGCGCGCACGCACGAACGCACGCACACACACACACACACACACACACACAGAGCGCGCACACGCACGCACACACACACACACACGCTTCCCGTCCTCTTCTCCATTTCATCTTCTTTCATCCTTTTTCTTGTTGCTTCTTCTTTTTCCACCTTCTTGACGTGTCATTCTTCCACTACCTTCATCATTTTCATTATAATTATATTGGGTATTTATATAGCGCCTATCCTCGGTCACAGACCGAGCTCTAAGCGCTTTACAATAAACACACTACCTCACTCACTCACTCACTCACTCACCGGGCTGCCTACCCAGGTAGAGCCGGCCGAAGAGCAGCCTACTGGCACTCATTCAGTCGTTTCCCGTACCATTCAAATATCAGTCAGTCATTTTCATTTATCTCCTTTATTCCTCCAGTTTCTCACATAGGATGCATGAGATGTTTATACGTGTCCTCCATTTCCACCGGTACACGATGGCACACGATAACAGTAAGTGACAATTTTTGTGGCTTGGTAAGAAATACCAGGCGGCTATCTTCAATCTACATCAATTTTGCCAGGGCAGCGGGGAAACCCCCTGCTCTTTTCGATTTTCAACTGCCGTGGGTTCTTTAACGTGTGCGGCCAGGAAGGCACACGGGTCCGACTCGCTTATAGTCCCCATCCGATGGACTTGACGTTCAGTTCGATTTGTCATTCAAACTGGGAAAGAAAGGGCGAGAAAGGCAGGGCTCGAACCCACGCACTTCTCACACGTTGGATTGGCAGGCGAACGTCTTAACCACTCTGCCACCTTTCTTCCTGTTGCTTTCTTCTTCATATTTCTTCATACATTCACCTTCTTTGTCTTGTGTCCTTCTCCGCACATCCTTCATCTCTTTGTTTGTTTCTTTTTCCTGTATCTATCCTCTCGCCGTGTGCTTTACTGTATTGTTCTTCTGCTTGTACCTTTCCTCACATCGTATCCTTTATCTATGTTGCATCCTTCTTCTTGTATTCTTCGTCATTTCGATTCCTTCTTCCTGTTTTAAACTGTCGTATCTTTCGTTACCTTGTATCTTTCTTGTATTTTTCTTCATCTGCTATTCTGTCTATTCTATCCTTCTTGTGTTTTTCATATATCCTTTGTCTTTTGGGTATTAAATTATCTTATTATTTTTCTTTTCTTTTTTAATCATTCTTCTTGCATTTTTATTCATTTATTATTATATTATTATTATTATCATTATTATGAATACTTATATAATGCCTATTCTCGGCTAGAGACCAAGCTCGAAGCGCTATATAATCCACACTCGTTTACACAATGGGCTGCCTACCCGGGCAGTGCCGACTGAAGAGCTGCCAGCTGGCGCTTCGTTCAGTCGTTTCCCGTGTCAGCCAGTCTATTTCATTCAATATCGTTCAGTCCATTTCCTTACTTCCTCCATTCTTTCTATTTCTTACGCAGGGTGCATGCAATGTGTAACGTGTCATCCATACCAACGGCCAAACTGGCCTCCTCTTCCCAAAGTTGGTGATGGGATTTTACGTGTGTACAAGATGTTGAGCGTGCGTTCACACACGGAACCTCGGTTTATAATCTCATTCGAAGGACTGTATGGGAAATGGAGGCAGAACCAATGTTAGCTCTCAGGGGAAAAATCCCCCTGTACCGAAACGGCCTTGATCCCGCGTCTTTTATCTTGTATTTGCATTGTATCCTTTATCTCCTAACCTTCTTCAGTATCTATCCTCCTTGTATTCTTCTTCGTCTAACATCATTCTTCAACTTGTAACGTTTTTCTTGTGTACGTCTTCATTTTGAATCCTTTTTGTTGCATTCGTTGTCATCGTGTATCCTTGTTTCTAACCCTTTTCCTTGTGCCCGTCTTCTTGTTTAGTCTTCCTTGTTTTCGTTATTCCCCTTCATGAAAATGATGTGACTTTGCTCGCCTCCTGCGTCGCTTCCTCTTCTTGTATTGCTTTTACTTCTCGTCTATGTGTTCGTCTTCCTTTATGTTTCCTCCTCTTGTTT
>CM031612.1:18942080-18957080 GCA_018398815.1 Conus ventricosus | reverse complement strand
AGATCCAGCGCTCCACCCTAAGCGGTCAAAGGTTATCAGCAGTGAGAAGATTAGACTTTTTTTTTGCTGCTTCGTCGCTTTGCTGTCTACGCTCCACTTCACATACAAAGGCTGTCTATTCAGACGTCTTGCGCCAAGTGGTGTTACACATGACAAATAATAAAGCTCTGTGTACACCACAACACACTCCCACCCCCAAGTCACCCCAAGTTATTAATTAAGTTTTTAATTAAGTCGCCCCAAGTTCTTAATAAGTTCTTGATTAAGTTTTTAATTAAGTTCTTGATCAAGTTCTTAATAAGTTCTTGATTAAGTCATCCTCTAAGTACAACCAAGTTCGTATTCAAGTTATCTTATAATTATCAAAAAATACAAGCTATGTTTTTAATCTTAAATAGTAGATGTCTAATATAGTACACACACGCCTCAAAAAACGCGTCATCGTTGAGGATGTCTTGCTTAAACGCCCTGGTGTGAAATTGGCCAGCATAGATCTTAAGGAAGGTCTTACATCCGAAGCAACCGCATTGATTACAATTCTGGTCTATGGAAATGTCTTTTATAGACTCCATGTCTTTATTTATTGACTTTATCATTTTATAATACGCCATGATTTATTTTTATTAAAAAATTTAAAATATTATTGCATTATAAATGGATCAAAATGATCTTTTGTTGTTGACGGTTTGGCGTGCAGTTGTCTTTTTTCTGTATTTAACGGTTCAGGTTGTTTTAACTTCTTTTGTTTTTGTTGCCATTGGTTATATATATTTATAAACCAATAATAACTGCCCCCAGCAGCAGCAAGGGCGCCAAAAATGGCAACAGTTTTAAGTTCAATATTCCATGAAGACTTTGGGGCCCTTGAATCACATGGAGTTTTTATAGCTGGCATTGAATCAACTTGTTTCTGGCGTTGGCGGTGTTATGTTTTCATGATGAGTCATATTCTGTAACATTAATTTTTTTTGTCTGTTCCACTCTGCTAATTTTTTTTCCTGCTTCAACACGCCCAGGATTTTTAATGGTCCTCCACCTGATTCAGTGTTTTCTGCTGATTTTCTGGCTTGGTTACTTTCCTTCCCACCTGATTCATGTTTTCTGATTCTGCTGATTTTCCAGATCGTTCATTTTGAAGGAAATAAAATCTATATGATTAAAAGTTATTAATCCCATGATTAATGGCGATAACAATGTTCCAAATCTGTAGTATAGATCACATCCTAGAGACTCTAAAGACTTTGTTAAAAACTGGATCCTGCGTTAATCATACATAAAATCTTGTTCAGAATCAATGGGAGCAAATCTACTGACTAGTTTAGTGTACAAACTAAGAACCGTTTGCCCCACACTTTCACCATTCTAGACCCCAGCTGCGCTTCATACCTGTTATGATACTTTATAATGTCTTGCGGCGACATCTGTTGAATCTGTTCAATGCTGAATTCAGTTCCGAGGAACTGTTTTGTTTTCCACATGCTGCCAAAGAATACAGCCTCTCCTTTTTGGGCATAATAGCTTGGTCATCAACTTGATCATTCATAAGTTCGGGAAGGTTTAGGCCGCCTGTAGCTGTAGGAGATCATCACTGTTCATTTTTTTTATTAAATTATAATTATTTTATTTTATAAAAATGAGCACCGAAAAAACTGTCACCAACCTTGTATACCATTCTGCTGTTATTGGAGGACAAGTGTAGGATACTCAATGCTTGGTAAAAGCCTGTTAAGAATTAAACCAGCAGATCTTGGCAAACTAGACTTTGAGGATTCAGCAAAGCTAATTGCTATCATTGCAGCTTCGTTTGCTACGAAAGATTTTCTAGTTAAGCAAGGAATAATTCCAGACAATATAAATATGTAAGAAAAAAATATATTTATAAAAAATGGCTTCACTCGCAATAATGATAGGCGGCGCTGTGGTGAATGCGCTTGCTTTTAGCGGAAGTAATTTCGCATTTATAAACTGGGGAATGACGGCGAGAGAAAAGACATAACAAAGCTATGGAGCAACTAGCAGCTGCACAAGACGCTATGAAAGCAGAGACTTGAGCAGTTAGATTTTATTAATGACACACTGAAAAGACAGGGGCATGCAGCTTACACATTAAAAATGTTGATCAAGCATAAAACAATATTATCTTGTAACAGGCAAACCAATCAAGACATTGCCCCCACCAAAATTCAGTGACTTTTATCAACCATCAGAAAAACAAAAGATGCAAGAAATCGGTTATTGTCGTTGGTA
Source organism: Conus ventricosus (assembly GCA_018398815.1). Classification (NCBI taxonomy): domain Eukaryota; kingdom Metazoa; phylum Mollusca; class Gastropoda; order Neogastropoda; family Conidae; genus Conus; species Conus ventricosus. Next base: position 18,954,833 of record CM031612.1, on the reverse strand, counting down.
TGACCGTCGTGTATTTTGTTGCGCATAATATTGGCTGAATAAAAAATGAACAAAATCTATTATTCACCCAAAGGATATTGGAAGGTATCACAGCAATACAAAAGCTAAGCCAAGCAGCAGAGTTAGTGAACAAACAGCAAAGGAATGGTTATCTAAACAAGCGATTTGGCAAATTTATTTACCGGCGCCTAGACGAATACAGAGACCACACTTTGTCAATACAACTCCAAACGACACCCATCAAATGGATCTTCTATATTTACCCTCTGATACGATTAGACGAAAAAGATTTAAGTACGCACTTACAGTCATTGACATAGCTTCAAGATACAAAGATGCAGAACCATTAACACAAAAGAGTGCTTCTGCGTTGCTGTCGCTATACAACTGATATACCAACGAGGCCCGCTAACTTATCCTCGCATGATTCAAGTCGATGATGGAAAAGAATTTAAAGGCCAAGTGAATCAATTATTGTTGAAACATAGAGTTACTATTAAAAGAGGCATTCCAGGAGTTCACAGATCACAGGCTTAGTTGAAAACTTTAACAAACAGTTAGCCGAAAGACTTTTCTCCTACCAGTATCACAGAGAGCTGATTGACAATTCTCGCAACACAGAATGGGTTAGAAGACTGCCCTCAGTTTTGCGCGCAATGAATAATGAAGAATTTAAAGGTTAAAACCAGTAACAAGCAATCAAAAGAAAAACAATAAATGTTGCTGAAGGAGAGTCTTCATCCGGCAAACTATTACCATTTGGATGAAAGTAAGTACCTTTATTTACCGGGGAAGCAGAAGGGGACACTCGCATCAGGGCAACCGATCCATTTGGAGTGTTGACCCGTACGAAATAAAAAGAATTGTAAAAATGAATCCCGCCCGTGTATTATTTACAGAAACTGACACAACAAAACAACCAGCTCCTCAAAGATCTTTTGTGAAAGAAGAACTGCAGATAATTCCGCCAGACACAGTTCCGCTTTAATTAATTTAACGGTTCTCCAGTGCCCAATTGCATATGAAAACTCTGGATTAACAAACACACTTTTGTGTTGTTCTATCTAACGACCTTCTTTGTTACAACAGTTGTGTTGATCTCATGTAGATTAGATCGCAGTTTTACGTTGTCATGAGGAAAGTCTTATTGCCAAACAATGCTTCTTTGTAGTTGTCATGTGATATGTTGACTGCACAACACTGCGAGATATTCCCTTTGCTTTCTTAATGATTTTCTCCTGGCTCGAAATACTGTACATTTTTTACCTTAAACCAACAAACTCCTTGATCACCTTTCCAGATAATTCATCCTTCATCTTTCCTAAAACCTTCTTGTTAGTAATTGAATGCAAAGGCGAATCTTTAGGGTAATCAGATGTATCATACCATCCCGCATGTCCTTTAGCTACTTCCATTTCCATGTCTTTATAGATGTCTTCATAGGAATATCTATAACAAAACTGTCTGTATCTGTGTAAAGTACTCTGGACTCAGGATACGAGGCTTAAAGTAGTCATAAAGAAACTCTAACATCAAAAGCTTTGATAATTCTAAAACAGTAAACCCAATAAATACAGGTTTGTCTAATTTGACTTTCTTTTTTTTCATCATTATGCCAAAAAGCTGATCATGAAATCTTCTAAAGTCCTGATAATTAGGTTTTGAAGTCAGCTTAATTGCTTCGTTCTCTCTGGTGACTAATCTGACATCTTTACGCTTGTGCGGATTCTCCATAGTCTTTCCAAAACAGCTGTTGTTCATCAGCTTGAAAAAGTCTTTTTCTGAAGCATCTGCGGATTTAGTTCTGAGATCAGTGTTCTTCATGATGTATGGTTTCATGAACTGTTCTTGATCAAAAGCAATATGCGATGAACTGCTGTCAACTTCAACCATGTCTTAAATAAAATTGTAGAAGTCTGTAATGCAGACATAATTTTTTTGCCTCGAAGATTAGGCACAAGTTTAGGCGGCTCTCTTGGATCCATCTTTAGACTTTCTGCTGCTAATGGATAGTCATTATGCAGGTCATGGAGTTCATGAGGATATTCTAAATCAACTTCTAGAATGTATCCACGCTGCTGATCAGGCGTTAAACTGCCCAACCACTTTAATGCCTTTTGAATATTATTCGGATCGCCGCCTGTGTACATTTTAAAGTTGCGTAACGGAAGTGATTGCGCCATTGCCCATCCATACAGATTGTTTGCATCTAAATACATGAGATAGTTAGACCTTTTACTCGGATCATAGTCGTCCAAGTATTTGTTGTTTGCTTTACAGTAATGATGCGACGCCATACTAATTCCTCCACGCAATCCGTTTTCAATCATCTGAATCATTGGTAGGTCAGACAATAAATCAATCTGTACTCCAGTAAACTTTAAGAAAGCGTCCCAACTCATCCCGGGCGCAGAAATGTAATGCGCGGGATCCAGGCTGTAATGTTTCATGCAGGTCTTTCTATAATTTTCAAAGACGTCCGCCAACAAACATACATCTGCCATTAAATAGGAGTCATGATAGTCTCCCATCGTTTTACAATCTAACTTTTGCCAAGCATCTTGAGCATGCTGGTAATCGGTGTCGCTGATGTCCTTTCCTCTAAGACTAGAAAAGAACGCGCCTTTAGGGAAGTGTGTCTTCATCAAACCTTTCCCAACTGTTCATGTACTCATAAGGGTAAACGCCCTTTCTAACAAGAGTTGGGTCAAAATATTCTTCCGTTATTGGGCAGGACTTTAAGGACATGGCCAGTGACTCTAATGAACCCATCATGTGCTGCATAGAGTCATAAAAAGACATGTTATTTAAAGTGAAACACATGTACTTTTCTGATGACTGTGCAATGCATGCTACCCTGAAGGCGCTGTTACTGCTTGCAATATAAGATGAGAGTCGTAACCTCGCAAGTTATGAAAGAAGATGGGCAGCTTCCATGTCTTTGGTTCAAACTTTAGTTGAAGATTGCATTTGTTGTGCGCAGCTCCTCTGAACTTTCCGCTAATGTGATCATGGTCTCTTACTGTCGGATTCTCTGCGTCTGATGAGAGACCTAAACCGCAAATCCAACAATGTGTGGCTGAGTCATACTGTTGTTGGGCTTCAGGCGTCATTATGATTTCAGATAAATTCAGATTATTAGAACAGTCATTACGCAAATTGCGCATTCGTTCTAAAATTTTCTGCAGAAAATTAAACCCTCTAAAAAATTCTGGTTTGAATGGGGGGGCCATCCGCCCTTTGAAAAACAATGAAAGAAATGACAAATCTGATATTAACAAAATTAAGACTGTTTTTTCGAATTTTTTTTGGCGCTGGCCCTTCTTAAAGGAACAAAAAGCGACTCGAAGCCCTCCCGTAAACTACGTAGGGAAAGAATTTGGCATTTTTTTTTTTTTCCCCATTCAAAAAACAAATTTTTAAAGGATCCAGGGGGGGGCCCAAAATTTATTTCTGTATTCCCGTTACAAAATTTTTAAAATTTTTTTCCTTAAATTTTCGCCTCGCAGCTTGAACAGATGCATTCTTGTTAAAAAAATTTCTCCAGAATTCTTTTTTCCATGACTTTTGAAGTATGCTGCATTAACCCCTTTTGGTTCGAAATCAATGTGAAAAGGGGGCAGCCCTGCGGCGAAAACATTAGGAGTAAGTCCCCCCATGATTTTTGGGCCCGGGTTCGCCATTGTTGGACTGTTTTTGGGACACTTTAAATTGGGCACCAAATTTGTTTCCCCCTCCCCATGTGTAATACTTTAACATTTTTGGGGTTTGTTTTTGTTCCCCAAACTGATCAATTTGGTCTACCCCAACGGGAAAGGATTTTCCCTTGAATTAAAAACATTGAGTAAGGGTGATAGAAAAGACACTCTCTCTGCTTTTTTTGGGGGCCCGTAATGCAGCCTTCCCAAAAAACAAAACCAAAAAAACCAAAAAAACCCATTTGTTGCCCTGAAATTTCCTTTATGTTTAGAACTGCCCCTTTTTGCAACAAAATGCTGGAGGTAGGGGAATGAAAGTTTTCCCAAAACAATGGGTTTGCATACTTAGCCTGTTTTAATCTAATCTCAAAAAACTTCGCCCCTTTTCCCAACCAACCCCTCTCATTTTGGCTTCTTCAGCGGCAGCGTCAAACTGTGCAACAGTTCGCTCCCCAAACCCGGGGGGTTTGTTAATCATTAGGGGAAAAAGAAATCTGTTTTTTTTAAGTCAGCCCCCAGACTTAAAGGTTTTTTTCTTTTTATTGTTAAAATAGTCGATTAAACCCCCTAACTTTATTTTAACGGGCCCGGGGCCTAGGGTTTTTAATTTTTTGCCGGGAACTTGAAAAATAGCAAAAACAACACTTCCTGTACTTTTTTTTGGGTTTAAAAGACTTCAAAATTTCAATATATTTCCATTCCTTTGGTAAACGCTCCCTCTCAAACATTCCTTCCAAAAAAATTTCGTCGTCCTTCTAAAATTTTACCCCAAGTTGATTTTCTTTTCTAACTCAAAATATTTTTTTAAAAATTTTAAAAAAAAAAATTAATCAGAATCAATATCACGGTCTTTTTGCGTTTGGGACCCCATAAACTAAAGTATAAACACCTTTTGGTGTTTTTTAAGTGAGCTTTTTGAACAGATTTTAAAAGGTCCCTTTCCCTTTTTTTAAAGCTTCCTTTTTTATCGCTCGGGGTCGGGCGGGTTGAAAAAAAATTTCCCCTCCCCTTTTCCCTTTGAAGACCCAAACTTTTGCCCTTTTGAAAGCCCAACAAAATGGGCCTGAAAAACGATTAAATTCTTAAACCCGTGTGTTTGGGGTCACAAGCGCTTTATTTTTTTGGTCATTTTAAAAACGAACAAATTTTAGACCCGTTATTATTCCCCATAGCGTTGCTTTTGGAGTTTTTTTAAAAATTTTTTTTGGCCAGCCCCACTTACAAAAAATTTAACACAGACCGAAGTTTAAAGCCCAACCCCCCAAAGGGGTTTAAAGCTGCGGGGTCCCCCCAAACCCCTTTGCTAAGAGCCCAAACACTCTTCCCTGTTTATGAGCACAAAAAAGCGATGCTCCATTTTAAACCCAAATGAACACATTAAAGGGCGGGCAAAATACCTTCTTTTTTTTTGGGCTTTTTTTTGAAAGGTCTTGCCCTAGTACTGTTTCTTTTGTTTAATGTTTGTTAATTAAAGGTTTTTATTTTTGGGGGTTTTTCTACTATCCTTCTTTTTGGGGCGCTGAGGCACATTGGAAAAAAACTTGAACAACATTTTTTTAAATAAAAAAAAAATTTAATTTAGTTTTGTAATCTTTTTAATCTTTTTCCCCTTCAATATTCAGCCGCACATAAATTAAAAAAAAATTGACATTAAGGGGGAATTTTGGGGTTTTTCTTCTTCTTTATCAATTTGAATGTTTTTTACGTCTTTTCCACCTCCCCCCGCTTCCAGGGAAAGGGGGTTTATCCTCTTTTTGCCTTGGGTCAATCCATAAACCGTTTTTTGTTGTTAAATAATCTTTTCAAGTCTTACATTTGAAGGGTAGATCTTTCCACAAGGCCCAACTTTTTGGGTTTTTCTACACCTCCCACCCTCCAAATTTTTCTTATTTCATCAAAATGTTTTGGTAATTTTAAAAGCCCAAAAAGCATAAAATTTGGGGTTAGGACGCCCTAAAAACGAACCTTTGTATTTTCCCCGTTTTTTTTTTGGGTTTAAAAAAAATTTTTCCCCACTTCCTCTTTTTAAAGGTTTTTTCATCTTCACACAGAAATAAAATCCCTTTAAGGCGATCTTGCGGAGACGCTAAAACAAAATTCCAAATAGGGTCTGCCCTGCTTCTAGGATATGTTTTAAAATAATCACCTTTCGTAATATTTTGCTAATTTTGACTGATTTTGGGGCCCAAACCCTGCCTTCTAAATTGGGGTTGCAAACCAAACGAAAAATCTAACGTGATTCAAAAAATGCTGACTTTTTTGGGTGCTGTTGATCTGAAAACCCTTTTTTGTATTCGTTAAAAGTTAGTTCTTTAAGACAGTCTGTTTTTTAATGCTCCTTGAAAGTAGGCGCATGCGTTTTAAAAACAACTCAAAAAAAAAAGGGAAAAGGAAAACGTTTTCCAAAACCAAAATTTACAGCCCATACTTTTTGCCTCTTTAGTATTTTGGGGCCCCTATTCTATTTTTTTAAAGGTGTTTCCCTTCATTTTTTTTTTCCTTAAAAAACGCAAAATCACCCCCTTTTCATTCCCGGTTAGCCATAAATAAAAAAATGGGTTTTAAAAATGTCTGCATTTGAAAAGAAAATTTTTTCTTCCCCCCAAAGGGTTTTTTTTAAAAAATTTTCTTAACAATTGCCCCCCCCAAAATTTCCCTGGACAATTCCCTGTTAGGTCTGTTTTTTGAATCAAGTACAATTTTAAAGTAAAGACGCCAGACCCCGGGCAAAATCATTTAAACAGTTTCCAAGGCCCGGGAAAATTTTTACATTTAAAAATTTTGATCGCATCAATAGTAGTTTATTATTTGGAACAGTAATTTCCGTTTTTCCCCCTTCCCCCGGCCCCAAAGGGTTTTTTTCACCCTTCAAATGGGGGGTAAAGATCAACCCCCAAAACATTAACATTTTTTTTATAAAAAAAAATTTAAAAAAATTAAAATTTTTAAAAGAAACATGGCAGGCTTTGAAGGATAAAGATTATGAGTTTTTGATCGGGGGAACAAACATGAGGTGTTTCCCCTTTTGGGGCGGAAACGCTCAGGGCTCTCTTTCCCGGATAAATTAGCAGAAATCGGGAGAAACATTACCAAAAAGGGCGGTTTTAAAATTAACAGAAAAAAGGGTTCAAAATCATTAAACCCAAAGTTTGGGCCAAAAACCCTCCCGAAATTATAGACCCAAAAGAATTAAAGTAAAAAAAAAACCTTTTTTGTTTTGGAGAACAAACCAAGGCCCAACTTGTTCAGCTTCCCAACTAAAAAAGACCCCATCAAATTTTTTAGCCGGGGGTTTTCCCCTTTAAAAAATTTAGACTCCCTGCGAGCAAAAAAATCGCCTTGGCCTTGTTGGGCCCAAAATTTAAAGGGGGGAGGCAGTTTCTAAACTCAAAAAAACACTGCAAGAACTCCCAAAAAACCAATGCAAAACTTTGGAACTTAAAAAAATTTAAATCAATCCGGGTAAATTTTAATAAATGAAATAGAAGCAGAACCCAAATTTTTTCAAAGAAACAGCGTTAAAGATTTATACACGACTCCCCCGCAAACCCATCCCAAAGAAATAAGGCCCTTGACATGCTTTAAGAACCATCAGGGGCAATTTTAACCCAAACAATTTAGCAAAACTAGGAACTAAATTGGGCATATAAAAGAGAAAAAAAAAAACCTTTGAGGCTGAGGGAACGCCAACAAAGGGCATGAAAATTAAAGGGAAAGAAAACCCAAAGACTAAAAATCTTAAAACAAGAAAGAAAAGCAAGACTAAATTTCTAACTACAAACCCCGAAAACCAAATTACAACTCAATGAATAGAATAAAGAAACTATCCAAAAAAATTTTATATGAAAAACAAACCCTTTTAGCAAAAACGAATCCGAACACGGGTTTAGAGAGCGGGAGTCACTTAGAAACCGTTATAACCCTTGGGTTTTGCAATAAGTACACGGGTGTTGGCAATTCCCGGGGGGCGGTGGAGGTCAAAGCCCCTTTCCCCCGCCACCATCGCCTCCACCGGGAAAAAATCAGGGGAAAAAAAAACCGCTTGAAAACCCTTTGGCAAAATTTAAAAAAAAAAAAAAAATTGCCATTAAAGCCGGGGACGCTTTACCCGGGTATTTTGGGGGTGTTGAAGCGGGTTTTTGTCTTTTTGAAAGGGCAAATTTATTTGGGTTTTGGGCCCCAAGCACTTAGGGGCTTTAAATTTTCCCTTAATATTGGGTTTACTTTTTTAGTAAAAAAAGACCGAGTAACCCCGCCATTTAATCCAAGGACAAGCGCTGTCTTTTCCCTATTCATGGTCATCAGCGAACAGAGTCCGCGAGCTTTTCTGATCCCTTTAATGACTTTGGGGGTTTTTTTCTTCCCGGGGAAATTTTAAAAAAAAAATCCCTTGGGGGTCTTTTTTTTTTTTTTGTAAATTTTTAACTGGGTCAAAATTTAGTCGTTTTTTTTTCCCCAAACCCTTTTGTTTTATTGGGCCCGCTAAAAAATTTTAATTTTTATAGTTTATTTTTGTACCTATCTGGAGTCGAGGTCCGAAAAGGGAGCTGTTTAAAAAAACCCTTCCAACAGCCAAAAACTACTTTCGATCTTTCTTTGTAAAAACATTTTGGTAAACCCTTTGAATACTTTAAGGAAAAACAACTGTAGAATTAAAGGCGTCCCCCCTAAATTTCTAATATTGTTTTTTGTGCATTTAAAGCCATTTAAAAAATCAGTTATTCTCTCTTGCCTGTGCTTTCGAACCTAGCCCCAAAAAAAAAACGAAATACGAAAATAAGTTTTTATTCGTTTTTATTTTCCCCCACCAATTTGGGCCCCCAAAAAGTGTCAAAAATAAATGTTGTCCATGCTTTTTATCTCTTTCCCAAAGGCCCCGGGGTGAACAATTTTAAAGGGGTTTTTTAAGACATATTTTTACTTCGTGGGGTGGCCCCGAAAATTTAAAGGGGGCCTATGCCATGGGTCAAGATCCAAATTTTGTCTAAAGTCTGTCCTTTATGTTAAAATTGAAATTTGTTTTCAGATTTCCCTTTTAAAAACCTTCATGTCAAATTTTGTTGCTGAAGGGTTAAACGATTTTTACTAAGGGAAAGGGGCTTCAAATTTCAGCAAAAAACGGGCCGAAGGGGTAATAAAAATGAAATCTGACAAAGGGCCACCCCCCAAAAAGGGAAGGGGTTTAAATTAAAAGATTAGCATACGACACTCCCACACCCAGTTGATGCACCCCCCCAGCAAATTTAAACTGGCTTATAAAACGCAAAGGAAAGACTAAACCCCCGCTTTCTGGATGGCTCCCTTTTTTAATAGGGGGGTTAAAATACTCTTCCAAAAGGGGTAATCAACCTTTTATGAAAAAGGCAGTCCTGGGTCACAGCAAGTTTAAAAGGAAACAGTTTCTATATTTTTTAAAATTGTATTTTCCGGGGCCCCCCAGAATATTTTGCATCAAAAATTTTAAAACACCTTTTTTAATTTGTTTTAAAAAATGTTTTGAACAATAACCCAAATCAAAAAACCGCCTTTTTTTTTAGAACATGCTATTTATAACAATTCGGGGCCAAAAAGGTTTCCCCGCTCCATTTAAAAAAATTTAAAAAAAGTCGTATTTTTTTTAAAAATAACTGAAGCCAAGGGGAATAAAAAGAAATTTCAAAATATGAAAGGGGAACAAAAGACGTTAAAAAAAGTTTAACAATACCTGATTTATTACGGGGTTTTTTCACAAAAGAAGCAAGAGTAACTTAAAACATTTCTCTTAAACTTTTAAAAATGCAAATCTAAAAACAAAATTTAAAATTCAAAACCCGAAAAGCAAAAAAACAATTTGATAAAGAGCTAGCTAAAATGCAAGGGTTTACAACTACAATCTAACCCCCCTCATAGTTTTAGTGTTTCGCCAATAAACAACGTTTGAGGGGGAAAGTCCGCTCAATCTTGCATCCTTCTTACTCAAAGTTTTAATTTTGGGGACTAAGCCCGATGAAAACTTAAAAGATGGGAAAGGGCCCCCAACTGTTTTTTAAAACCTCTGCCGTCCCGGGAAAGCTCATATTGCGTTATGAAATTAACAATTCCCTAATTTTTTCGTTTTTAAAAAATTATTTTTGGGGGGGCGGATCATTAATATAAAAACCCAAAAACAAAACGGGGGAAAATCGTAAAAAGTATAACCTGCACATTGTTTTTTGGGAAAAAAAATAATACGCTACAAAAAAAAAAATTTGCGGGGGGCCAAAGAACCAGGGGTTCATTAGCGCCTGGGGGAAAGGGGTAAAAAACCTTAGAAATTTTTAAAGAAAAACCCTTGGGAGAAAAGTTTTGGACTTTAACAGAAAAGGTTTAGATAGGCCATTTTTAAAGGGTTTTTTAGTACACTAAAAAATTGGGGATTTTAAAAAGCAAAGGGGGTAAGCGACGTAAAAATTTTCCCAAAAATAAACAGCTTTCGCAATCAAAAGGCAAAAAATTTGGCCGTTGAATATAAAAAAGTTCGAAAACCGACCCCCAAAAGGGACTTTTGAACCATATTTAAAATGGGAAATAAAATTTGAATTCAAAGCCCCTTTAACCCAATTTTTTAAACCGTCAAAAAAAAATTTTCGAAAACATTCCCAAATCTGGCCCTTTTCATTAAGTCCTTTTGCCGCACGACAAAAGTCCCGGAAAGAAATTGAAATAAACGCCGTATGGAAAAAAGGGATTAAAATCCCCCACAGAAAAGAAACCGTTTAAAAAAAAAAACCCCCTTTTACAAAAATTACAGTTCTTTTCCCAACAGAAAAATTTAAAGGGGACCCGTTTACAATGATATTTGAAATTCCGGGCTTTAAAAAAGTGGAGAGGGGTGGGGGGTTTTTGGGGGTTAAATGATGACCTTTTAAAAAAAATTAAAATTTTGCTGGCAAAAATTAACTTAAACGCCTTAAAAGTTGTTTCGCGTCTCACAAAAGGTGAGGATAAATTTAAATCATAACAACCCAAACAACAAAACATGAGACTTTAAAAAGAAACAATCTTTCAGGGAACCCAATTTTATTAAACTTTCACAAATTTTGGCCTCTAGGGTTTTTATAAAGGGAAAAAGTTTTACGGAAGTATGATAAAAATTTAAAAAATGAATTTAAAAAAAACTCTTTTATAAAACTATGGGGCATTTTTAAAATTTTTGACAAAAAACTCCTCATTGCCATTGTTTGTGGGGGAACTGGTTTGGAAAAACAAAATTTATCCTCGCCCCGTTAAAAAAACAGTTTATCGTTAAATTTTTAAACATATTGGGTTTTCTGTCCCAAAACATAAATGGAAAAAAGCATACAAGAAAGAAGGTTTTTTAAAAGGACAGATTTAAGGGCATATATTTAGTTGACCCCCCCAAAAAACTAGTGAGTGTTTAAAAAAACATTTTAAAGACTGTTTGGGAACCCAGACACTTTTATTATAGATGACTGCAGGGAAAAAGACATAAATTTTAAAAAAAAAACACTTTGTCAAACTTTGCTTTCAGCGGGAAAAAAAATGCTGGGGTAAGTGTGTGGATTTTATGTCAAAAAAAAAACCCAATTTTTAAAAAAAACTTTAGAAAAACATTAAAGACTGAGTTTCCCATTTCACATGAAAGACAAAGCCCCCATTTGAAAAATGTTTTGGGGAAAATGATATTATTTGAAAAAGGGGCCCGGGAAAAAAACCCGGGTTAAACAAAATTAAAAAATCCCGAAAATTTTTGTAAATTAAATATTAAAAAAAGAAACCCCCAAAACATTTTGTTTGTTTGTAGATAACGTTAATTTTTTTTGTTATTGAAGTCTTTCTTGTCAGAAGGGAAAAGTAAAATGCCGCCCTTTTTAGGGCACTTTCGTCCCCCCAAAATGTCCCTGCTTTTCTTTTCTCTCTGTCTCTCCTCTTCCTGTCTGTCTGCCCGTTTCTGAGGGCCCAAATTGACCTTAAAAGGGGTTTTTTTTTAAGGGGGGGGCCCGGGGATTTCTCTCTCCTCCCCTTTTTCCGCCACAGGGAAAAAGGGGGCTTTTTTTGGCCACTTTTTGCCCAAAAAAAAACCCTTTTGGGAAACAATGGAAATTTAGAATGAAAAGGTTTTCCCCGTTCTCTTTCCCCCTTTTTGTTGTTTTTGGGGGTCCCTTTTGTTTTTTTCCTTTTTCTTTATAAAAAAAAGGGTTTTTTTTTTTTTTGGCCTCCAATTGGGGCGTCATTTTCCTTTGGTATTTTGCTGTTCATCTTCCATTCCCAAAATTTTTTCCCCCCGCCCTTTTTTTTCGGGTTTTTTTTAACCAGGGCTTTTCCTCGAAAATCTTTCCCTGTTCGGGCCTCTTTCCCGCAGTTTTGTATTTTTTGCGTTCTCCTCCTCGCTTTAAGGGAAAAGAATCAAACATTCCCCTCCCCCCTGGCCGAGGGAAAACCTTTAGATCCCGACCCCAGTGGAATTTTTGAGGTCGCAGTTTAAGATGCCGACAACCCGGGGGTCGTGGGGGAAAGGGGAGATGCTAACCGACGATTGCCCCAAGCAAGACAGATGATTTTTTTACATTCTCTAAATGCAAGAAGGGGGGCCCAAAACCCTTTGCTGGGAAAAATCCCGTTGCATCAGAATCCACAAGCAAGAACACGTGTTTTGTTTTGTTTCTGTTTCTCGTCTGTCTGTCTGTCTGTTCTTTCGATCAGTATGTCAGTTAGGTGTCAGTCTAATGGTGGCTGTCTTTCTCCCTCCCTCTTCTCTCTCTCTCTCTCATTCTCTCCATCTCTCTCTCCTCCTCTCTCATCTCTCTCTCTCTCTCTCTCTTCTCCTCTCTCTCTCTCTCTCTCTCTCTTACCCCCCCTCCTCTCTCTCTCTCTTCCTCTCTCTCTGTTCCTCGGCCAAAACTTCGATTTCACTTTCGTGCGATTTTTTTTAGTATGCAAAGTTTTGGTTAGTTCCACCATTAGGGCAGCCACACTTCGTGTCGGATATAATGTCTAAACACCATACCATGTGCAAGTGTTTGTTTTCGTGTTATCCGTCCCACAGGCACTCGATGGCCTGCTCTTCCCCGAAGGT
>CM031612.1:18927080-18937080 GCA_018398815.1 Conus ventricosus | reverse complement strand
AACTCTGAACAACAGCCACATCTGGCATGTGTGGCACAATATAGAAACACGATATCTGTGAGCGTGAGAGGTGTGTGTGTGTGTGTGTGTGTGTGTGTGTGTGTGTGTGTGTGTGTGTGTGTGTGTGTGTGTGTGTGCGTGCGTGCGTGCGTGCGTGCGTGCGTGCTGCGTGTGAGTGTGCGTGCGTGCGTGCGTGGGTGCGTGCGTGCGTGCGTGCGTGCGTGCGTGCGTGCGTGCGTGCGTGCGTGCGTGCGTGCGTGCGTGCGTGCGTGCGTGCGTGTGTGTGTGTGTGTGTGTGTGTGTGTGTCTCCTCTAGTACACTCAGGACATCGCCGGCTCATCCCCTAAACGGCGACAATGATTGCTCAGTTCCGGAGCCACCATCTCATTCCAAAGGGCACCAACAGGTTCGTCAAATGATCGTCTACATGAACTTACCACTACTGACAACTTGGACACACCTCTCACCTCAGACGAAACCAAAGTCACCACAAGAGGGAGGCATGAAGGGACGTGGAACTGGAGCTATTTTCACAATGATCAGTGAGCACTAGGATGATGAGATGGTGCGTAGACATTCCGTTCTGGGCAGAGACTACATGACAGAGCTGATCCCTACGCTTCACTTTACATCATATCCCGTCCTACATCATAATAATAATAATAATAATAATAATAATAATAAATAATAATAATAATAATAATAATAATGAATACTTATACAGCGCCTATTCTCGACTAGAGACCAAGCTTTAAGCGCTTCACAATCAACACTCGTTTACACAACGGGCTTCCTACCTGGGTAGTGCCGACTAAAGAGCTGCCAGCTGGCGCTTCATTCAGTCGTTTCCCGTGTCATCCAGTCAATATCGTTCACTCAATTTCCTTACTTCCTTCATTCTTTCCATTTCTCATGCAGGGTGCATGCTATGTGTAATGTGTCATCCATACCAACGGCCAAACTGGCCTCCTCTTCCCAAAGTTGGTGATGGGATTTTACATGTGTGCAAGATATTATGCGTGCGTTCACACACGGAACCTCGGTTTATAGTCTCATTCGAAGGACTGTATGGGAAATGGAGTCAGAACCAATGTTAACTCCGAGGGAAAAATGCCCCTGTACCGAAACGCCCCGGCGGAGATTCGAACCCGCAACTCCAGGATCACTAATACTACGAATCCGGAGCTCTACCAACTGAGCTATTCCGGCTCCAGGGCTGACAAATAATTGTGACCAATACACGCTGAAACGCATGCTTTACGTGGACGACTTTCAACTGTCTGGCTGAAGTCTTATCACTTCAGCCACACTACACTCTGGCTAGAACATGCCCGGGACAGAAAAATCCCACAAATTAATTCCCCTGCTAAGACTCAAACCTATGACCCTCTGGAACACAAGCTGTGGACCTAAGCACTGTACCACTGCGGCTGGGTTAGATGCTGACCTTGCACACATGTCTGTCAAACCGGATGAAGATCTATTCACTTATTTTTGAGTTGTCGTGCCCACGGACATCACTGAAAACAAAAAATGCCATGCCCTACAGAGTAAAGCCTGCGCGCAGGATTACAAAGTACGGAAGACCCTGAGGCCATCTTACTCTGCGCACGATCCACAGGCGCGCAGACATGGCGTCCCAGCAGCACGTGCAAGTCACCGGAAATCCTAGTCTGCTGCCTCGGCTTCAGATTGGCTGGAAGGGACGTGAAACTGGTGTGTGTGTGTGTGTGTGTGTGTGTGTGTGTGTGTGTGTGTGTGTGCGTGTGCGTGCGTGCGTGCGTGCGTGTGTGTGTGTGTGTGTGTGTGTGTGTGTGTGTGTGTGTGTGTTGCTGAGTGTGTGTGTGTGTGTGTGTGTGTGTGTGTGTGTGTGTGTGTGTGTGTGTGTGTGTGTTGCGCGCGCGCGCGCGCGTGTACATGTGCGTGTGCGTGTGTGTGTCTCTGTGAGTGCGTGCGCTCATCTCTCTCTCTCTCCTCTCTCTCTCTCTCTCTCTCTCTCTCTCTCTCTCTCTCCCTCCATCCCTCCCTCCCTCCCACCCTTCCTCCCTCTCTCCCTCCCTCTCTCTCTCTCTCTCTCTCTCTCTCTCTCTCTCTCTCTGTATGTGTGTGAAGGGGTAGGGTGACAAGGATGGAGAAGGGAAGTGCAATGGAGGGTGTTCTGACCATGACCAAAAAAAAAGGGTTGTCAGGGAGGGGGGAAAAATCAATAACTTATTCCAGCATGAAAATTTGCATTCGTCAACACACTGCAGTTCCGAGGAGCTGGTTTGTGAACAGTGGGTTTTTCTGTCTCATTGTCCATGTATCCCAAGTGGCATTATTCCCATGTCGCTCATTTCAGCTCCCCAACGAACACAGCCACACAGGAATTTGTTTTGTCACAGCCGCAGCACTGGTGCTTACGGAGTTACCAATATTAGGTGGTAACGAGACAACCCACAGCCCCAGCACTGAATGTGCTGACGGAGTTACCAATATTAGGTGGTTACGAGGTAACCCCTCAAGGGGAGAAACTGCCCTGATTTTGTGTCGTTTCCAATTGTTGGCTCAACAATCACTTGAAAGTAACTGTCAAGTCTGGTTAAACAGTGATGTATGTTCAAGAGTTCTGTTAGCGAGCTCTATAACGCACGCACGTGCTTAGTACACACCGCATGCATCTAACAGCACTGAAAAGGAAAAGACGCTACTGAAGAAGGATGGACATACATAACAAGCAATAAGCTCAGACATGCACAAACATATGCGCGCGCCTTTATCCTGCACTCGAGCGCAAGTGCCCCCCTCCCCCCTCCCCACCCCTCCACACACACACAAACATAATATTAGCCCTTTTCTATATCCAAGTGTGTATGTATTCCCAAGAACAGAGTTCAAAACGACCCCCCCCCCCCCCCCCGACTCAAACAGTGATCACAGGGATCAAGTCAAGTTGTTTAGGCCACGCCGATAAGAATGGACACGATGTTAATGTGTGTGTGTGTGTGTGTGTGTGGGGGGGGGGGATAATGTATCGTTGCTCGTGTTAGAGAGCTGCCTGACCCCGCTGTCCCAGAATGTTTATCCTGCTCTGTGCCACAGTGCTTGTCATGAGCGTGGACGTGAAACCTCAATGTCTTCTTACTTAATTGGAGGAAGTAAATGTTGTAGACATCATCGGTCAACAGAACTGAGCTAACGTGAATAGCAGAACATGAGACAGGGCAAGGCAAGGCAAGGCAAGGTAAAGCAAAATAAGGCAAGACAAAACGAGGCAAAGGAATTCAAGGCAAGGCAAAACAAGGCAAAGGAAAAGCAAGGCAACTCAAGGCAAAACAAGGCAAGGCAAAACAAGGCAAAACAAAAACAGACAAATTAATTCAAGGCAAGACAAAAAAAAGGCAAAGCAATTCAAGGCAAGACAAAACAAGGCAAGGCAAAACAAGGCAAAGCAACTCAAGGCAAGGCAAAAAAAAGGCAAAGCAACTCAAGGCAAGGCAAAACAAGGCAAAGCAATTCAAGGCAAAACAATCAAAGCAAAACCAGGCAAAGCAATTCAAGGCAAGGCGAAACAAGGCAAGGCAATTCAAGGCAAAACAAGGCAAAACAAAACCAGGCAAAGCAATTCAAGGCAAGGCAAAACAAGGCAAAGCAATTTAAGGCAAAACAGGGCAAAACAAAACCAGGCAAAGCAATTCAAGGCAAGGCGAAACAAGGCAAGGCAATTCAAGGCAAAACAAGGCAAAACAAAACCAGGCAAAGCAATTCAAGGCAAGGCAAAACAAGGCAAAGCAATTCAAGGCAAAACAAGGCAAAACAAAACCAGTCAAAGCAATTCAAGGCAAGGCAAAACAAGGCAACACAATTCAAGGCAAAACAAGGCAAAGAAAAACCAGGCAAAGCAATTCAAGGCAAGGCAAAACAAGGCAAGGCAATTCAAGGCAAGGCAAGGCAATTCAAGGCAAGGCAATTCAAGGCCAGACAAAAAAGGCAAAGCAACTCAAGGCAAAGCAAAACAAGGCAAGGCAAAACAAGGCAAGGCAAAACAAGGCAAAACAAGGCAAGGCAAAACAAGGCAAGGCAAAACAAGGCAAGGCAAAACAAGGCAAGGCAATTCAAGGCAAGGCAAAAAAGGCAAGGCAAAAAAGGCAAAGCAATTCAAGGCAAGGCAAAACAAAGCAAGGCAATTCAAGACAAAACAAGACAAAACAAATCAAGGCAAGACAAAACAAGGCGAAGTAAATCAAGACAAGACACAAAAGGCAAGGCAAAACAAAACAAGGCAAGGCCAGACAAGGCAAATAAAATCAAGGCAAGACAAAAAGGCAAGACAAAACAAAACAAGGCAAGACAAAACAAAACAAGGCAAGGCAAGGCAAAACAAGGCAAGACAAAACAAAACAAGGCAAGGCAAGGAAAAGCAAGGCGATTTTACTGCCTGTGCCCACTAAGGCTAGGAAAGAAACTTGTCAACAATTAATACAAACATGCTATCATACCAAGAGTGATGCCAAGACAAAAAAAAGAAACAATACAGAAAAAAAACTTATAAGATCTTTACAGGAAAATATTTTCAAAATCCTAGTTTTGGTTCTGCCACACAAAAATTGATCACCACACAGATAAAACAAAGTCGAGTATGCGTGAGGTTTTTCACGTAGTTGTGGTTTGTCTATTTTGATAGGAATTTCAAAGAGTTCAATGTGTTCGACCACATAACTGCAATACTTCATGATGATTTTTGTTCTTGATGTATCAGAAAACTACAACAAAACTGCTTGGTCAAGCAACCATCATTGGTGAGCCCGTCTCACCGAAGGGCGCCACTATAGAAAATGTATCAAGTCACTGCGAAAAACGGTCACACACGTAATGTTCTCACCCCCAGCTGATGCATTTGTACCATAGTGTTCAAGTACTTCGGGGCTGCTCGGATGATCCCTGGAGTCTTTTAGCCAGGGTACGACGACGACGACGACGACGACGACGACAACAACAACAACAACAACAACAACAACAACAACAGCAACAACAACAACAGCAACAGCAACAACAACAACAACAACAACAACAACAACAACAACTGACCATTGCAATACAGCAGTCAGGATAATGGCTTCAGAAGACGGATAATATACGCATCAGAACGATAAACGTAATTTACGTCGATATCAAAGCACGGAGCATATATCATAAATATATTAGAATAAAGAATGCCAGATCTCAGCGGAACCGAAAGGTCTGACAGATGCCACAATACACAGCAGAACTCCAACAAATGTCAGGAGGCAGAAAAGGATCATGAATTATCAACACCAGTGCCAGGTGTGTCCAGGGAGCGTCACTGCGCGCGGACGAGATCATCCATTATACACCAAATCCCATCCGCCTCGATACGGTATATATATATATATATATATATATATATATATATATATATATATATATATATATATATATATATATATATATACCATATGCATGGATCAGTGACAAATGAATGACAAAACAAGCAAATAATGGAATAGATATGTAAATAAAGAGTCAAGTGACTGTTGGAACACAAAACAGCTGATGTGTGTGTGTGTGTGTGTGTGTGTGTGTGTGTGTGTGTGTGTGTGTGTGTGTGTGTGTGTGTGTGTTTGTGTGTGTGTGTGTGTTGTGAGAGAGAGAGAGAGAGAGAGAGAGAGAGAGAGAGAGAGAGAGAGAGAGAGAGAGAGAGAGAGAGAGAGAGAAAGAGAAAGAGACAGACAGACAGACACACAAAATACGGATACGAATACGAATATCTCTATTGAGGGTAAAATGAATAAGCTAATAGCTTTTTTTTACACCACGCCTTCAAGAACAACAGTAACAAACAATATCAAAATGAACATATACATGATACATGAAAAGGAAACAATGAACAAGCTTATAACGACGAAACATGATTAACATAAATATTACCTAGCAACCAAGGTTAGGTCGAAATTTAGGAATAATGTACATTCGAGAAAGAGAAAAAAAAAGGAAAAAGAAAAAGAAGAAACGAAAAGAAGCATGCGCGCACGCGCACGGGCTCAAATAGTCACACACACACACACACACACACACACACACACACACACACACACACACACACACACACACACACACACACAGGCAAGAGGTTTTAAGCAATTTTGACTGGCCAACATGTTGATGCATAATCAATATCTGGCTGGATGTATGCACGAAAAAAATAGCTTCCTGGTATGTTGATGAAGAAAATATTTTATTTTATTCAACTGGAATGTTTTCTTGGAAAGTCTTTCGCAAAAGCATAGAAATATGTTCGGACCAGGATAGGTTATTGTCTATAGTGAGTTCTTGTAATTTGTAGAAACTTACTTCTCCTAATGCTTTATCACTAACTTTTAACTCCGTAATTTATTGTTAATGTTCTGTCGTTTCTGTCTAGTTGTAACTAGCATGAATTTGAATTTATGAGGATGAATTGTCTTATGATTTTCTTCTGTCCAGGAAACAAGCCTTAGTATATCAATTTGTAAGGAGGTGCATACTGCACCAGAGCTTTTATTTTCATTGTAAATGGTAGTATCATCTGTAAAAAGTTTCAAGAGGATATCCAGAACCGATCCCTGGGAAACTCCATATTTGTTCGAAGCAACAGAATATAAAGTAGAATCTTGAAAGACTGATTGTCTTCAGTTATGAAGAAAAGATGCTATGAGTTTTACGGAATTATCGTTTAATTAATAATTAGTTGTTTAGAGAGGACACTGTGATCAATGGTGTCGAAAGCTTTCATAAAATCAACAAAAACTGCACCAGTAAAAAAATCATTGTTTATGTTTAAATGCCATTTCTCGATAAGAGTAGTCAGCACGGTATGGCACGAATGATTCCTTCTAAATCCATTCTGATTAGAGTGAAATAAGTCATACTTTATAAAATGGGACTGTAAATTGTGTTTGATATGTTTTTCGAGGGGTTTCGACAGAGCAGATAGTATAGATACGGGTCTATAATTAGAGAGGTCAGATGGGTCACCAGACTTAAGAACAGGCAAAACTTTAGCGTCTTTGAAGGCTTGTGGATAGTAACATTTTTCAATACATAAGTTATAAATATATGGAACACATTCAGAGATAATGGGCGCTGATATCTTCAAAAGTTTACTATCTGGCTCATACAAACCACGGGAACTCGACGTTTTAATATACTTGACTCCTAATGCACTTAATACGCCTATGTATAGAAAATGGAGTTTGCCTTTCCCTGTTGTTTGTAAATAATTGTCACGAATTCTAATTTCAGCATCTATTTCTTTTGTTAACCACGGTGGTTTCTCAGTTTATTTAACTCGGCTCTTTCTTCTGGGTTTAGTTCAAAGCAAGACATGCTTATTGAAAATAGGAACAAAAGTCTTGTACCAAGCAGCAAGTGCATTATCATGATGATTTTATTGGTAAAACACAAGAAAAATCTGCCATACATAAATCAGCCAGAAATTCTTCAGTGTGGAAGTTTTTATAGCTGCGAAACGATATACATTTATGAGTGCATCTGGGGATTTTAACTCCTTTTTTGACCATGTTAAACACACTGGAAAATGATCACTAAGACCATAGACAGGTACAGCAGTTTCTACTACGTTGTTAGAATTAGTAACATAAATGTGATCAATTAACGTTTTTGTCTGTAATGTTATCCGTGTAGGTGAATTTATTAATTGAGTTAAATTGCACATTTCATAAGTTTGTTTCCATTTATTATGTGATTTTAATACATCGATGTTAAAATCTCCAAGCAAGATTATTTCCATAGAATAACTTGATACATTTTCGAGCATTAGTTCAAAACGATCGAACCACTCGGCTCTTTCTTCTGGGTTTTTGTATAAGAAACCTACCAGGATTGGCTTTGTTCCTTTCAAGTGAATCTCTAGCCGTAAGCATTTCAATTTTACGTTTATCAAAGACGTTTAGCCGTCTACAATTAACAGATTGGTGAATATAAGCCACCATACCCGTTTCTAGTTTTGCTGTAACATCTCGTCTAAGTAGGTTGTACCCTGGGATCGATAATACATTGTCAGAAATTGTACTAGATAATTGTGATTCGAAAAACAAAAGACATGAAAACAGTCATTTGAATTGGATAGGATGGAAGGCATATCTGATTATTTGTTCATTAAGTGACGTACATTGAGATGACCTATTTTGAACCCAGCTTTGCGGAGCCACTTTGATGTGCTACTGTTATTATCCATGACAAAATCAATACAATTACGGATGATAATCAAGAAGAAATTAACGCATACAAAAAAATGTGACACTCAGTACAAACGATATGCAAGATCAAAGCGACAAAACTACCGGAAACAAAGTGAAAATACCAATTCTATCCAGCTGAGTTGAACACAAGACTGAAAATAAGAAAAGCAACCCAAGAGAAGCAGTCTCAGCGCAAAAAATATATATTTCACACCAGTATGTGAACTGTCCCTATCCGAGTTTTCCGAGAACGCCTGTCACATATGAAAAGTGTAATTTTTTTTAATATGGTACGCCTCACATCTAAAAAGAAGAAAGCAAGCATAAACAAAGTCTATCAGCATACTTTTGGATACATGACCAAGAGGAAATTTATATAATGTAGACAAATGTTCAAATGTTCATGCACAGAAAACCACAGCTTCGTCCTTGTGGGTCGAACACAATTACCTATCGTCACATGTCGCCAGCATATGTATGGAAAGATAATACATTATGGAGGTGATGGTTGCAGTGCTGGTGAAGATCACTGATGTCCAGGGTGGTACGCCAGCTGTGATGCCAAAGACATTAGTTGCTGGGCACATTGGTTAACAGGATTGTTACAGAGAGAGAGAGAGAGAGAGAGAGAGAGAGAGAGAGAGAGAGAGAGAGAGAGAGAGAGAGAGAGAGAGAGAGAGAGAGAGAGTGATAGAGAGAGTACAGCAGAAATGTACCGATGCAAAAGGATCAGAAATGACAGGCTGGCTTTCAGGATTTTACAAATGTTACATTCAACTATGTGACACATTCTCTCCCCTTTTACTTCCTCCTGTGAGTCCTCTCTATTTTGTGTGCCCTGTAGTCCTAGCTCAAATGAAATTCCTCCTGTGTGTCCTCTCTGTTTTGTGTGCCCTGTAGTCCTAGCTCAAATGAAATTCCTCCTGTGAGTCCTCTCTATTTTGTGTGTCCTGTAGTCCTAGCTCAAATGAAATTCCTCCTGTGTGTGAAGGCTAACCCAGCATGCTCAAAAAATGTCAAAAGGACGTACCTCTTTGAAAAATGTCAATAGGAAGTGTAGGTCTGTCTGTGTTCCATATTTTCATAAGTTGATTTGAGCAGTTCGCATGTAAAAATCGTCTTGACATTACACATTTTCAGGCAGAGAAGGAAGAAGGGGGAGGCTGATGGCATGAGCCTTGGTGGTGGATTGGACTGGGAAAATTTTTTTTTAGTATCTCCCCTCTGGTTAAGAAAGTTGTGGTATTTTGAACAAGCTTTTAGGGTGCAGTTTATATTCCAGACATAACAATTTTTACTAGTTTTCCTTTGGACGGATTCATTCCAGGCAGGGCATCGGAGGAATCGACCGAAGTTCATGTGGGAAACTTTGAAGTGTGGGGCCAGAGTTCCTGTTTTGCCGTTGGGGGTGGGAGAGAAAGGGTGGAGGGGAGCGACTTCTTATTTACTTCAGTTGTCTGCAAGGCAGAGAAAGGATTGCTTGTACCTTTAACATTTTTCAAACAGTGTCAGTGACTGATGCTGCGCCCATTATGGACCGGAGATTTGTATCGGACGTGTGACCGTAGTGCAGTCCACGCCACACTGTGTGACAAAATCTGGCATGTGACCTTTTTACAGTCCACACCACACTGTGACAAAACCTGGCGTGTGACCTTTTACAGTCCACACCACACTGTGACAAAACCTGGCGTGTGACCTTTTTACAGTCCACACCATACTGTGACAAAACCTGGCCTGTGACCTTTTACAGTCCACA
>CM031612.1:18917080-18919580 GCA_018398815.1 Conus ventricosus | reverse complement strand
AAAGAGAAAGAGAGGCCGGCCTCGCAACAGCTGGAGACGAGACACTGAGGCGGAGTTGAAACAACAAGGGACAAACTGGACTGGAATGACCAGAACAGCCCAGAACAGAGTGCGATGGCGAAGGGTCGTTGATGGCCTATGCTCCACCGGGAGCGACGGGCATAAATGAAAATATATATATATATATATATATATATATATATATAACAAACTAATAAATTCCAAGGATAAGTACCGCACCGTTCCAGCAACTTACAGAGCAGCTTGGTGTTGCAATGACTGCAAGAAATATTGAATTATAAACAAAGCTTGCTCTTATGTCTTAGATTGAAGAAATAGGGGGAGATACGCATTCATATCTGCAGTGGTAGATGATTCTGCCTAACTAACAGTATGTGCTTGAGTGGGTGAATGGGGAAAAATGAAATAAATGCTTCTCAAAATGAGCCTTCAGCAAGCTTATATTCTCCAATAGGAGGGAAACTCACTAACATATAACTCCTGGTCATATACCGATATTTCGAAACTTGGTGGTTTCTCCTCAGTGATCGCGGAAAGTGGTAATTTGACTCCTCTGCCTTTTCAGTTTTAAGAAGAATGCAATCCCAGAAAAGGTTGGTGTGCAATACCGTAGTATGTTTGTTGAGTTTTCAAAAAACCAACCAAAGGTGCCACCTAAGAAGCAAAAGAAAATCATAAAAGAGCAAAACAAGCTACATTTTCTTGTGAAAAGTAGAAAATATAAAAAGATGTCCTCTAAGACACAAGTGCTGAGGGCAAGTTCTTGGAATGAATCCGCAAGGGACTAAAATACAACAAACTAATAAATTCCAAGGGTAAGTACCGCACCGTTCCAGCAACTTACAGAGCAGCTTGGTGTTGCAATGACTGCAAGAAATATTGAATTATAAACAAAGCTTGCTCTTATGTCTTTGATTGAAAACTCAACAAACATACTACGGTATTGCACACCAACCTTTTCTGGGATTGCATTCTTCTTAAAACTGAAAAGGCAGAGGAGTCAAATTACCACTTTCCGCGGTCACTGAGGAGAAACCACCAAGTTTCGAAATATCGGTATATGACCAGGAGTTAAATGTTAGTGAGTTTCCCTCCCTATTGGAGAATATAAGCTTGCTGAAGGCTCATTTTGAGAAGCATTTATTTTATTTTTCCCCATTCACCCACTCAAGCACATACTGTTAGTTAGGCAGAATCATCTACCACTGCAGATATGAATGCCTATCTCCCCCTATTTCTTCAATCTAAGACATAAGAGCAAGCTTTGTTTATAATTCAATATTTCTTGCAGTCATTGCAACACCAAGCTGCTCTGTAAGTTGCTGGAACGGTGCGGTACTTATCCTTGGAATTTATTAGTTTGTTGTATTTTAGTCCCTTGCGGATTCATTCCAAGAACTTGCCCTCAGCACTTGTGTCTTAGAGGATATCTTTTTGTATTTTCTACTTTTCACAAGAAAATGTAGCTTGTTTTGCTCTTTTATGATTTTCTTTTGCTTCTTAGGTGGCACCTTTGGTTGGTTTTTTGAAAACTCAACAAACATACTACGGTATTGCACACCAACCTTTTCTGGGATTGCATTCTTCTTAAAACTGAAAAGGCAGAGGAGTCAAATTACCACTTTCCGCGGTCACTGAGGAGAAACCACCAAGTTTCGAAATATCGGTATATGACCAGGAGTTATATGTTAGTGAGTTTCCCTCCCTATTGGAGAATATAAGCTTGCTGAAGGCTCATTTTGAGAAGCATTTATTTTATTTTTCCCCATTCACCCACTCAAGCACATACTGTTAGTTAGGCAGAATCATCTACCACTGCAGATATGAATGCCTATCTCCCCTATTTCTTCAATCTAAGACATAAGAGCAAGCTTTGTTTATAATTCTATATATATATATATATATATATATATATATATATATATAATGCTGAACAGTAAAGTAGTGGGGGAAAACATGTGCAGGCCAACAATTCTTCAATCGTTATAGTAATGACTTGGCAAAGATTTAAACTTTTAGAAAGAAAAAAAAATTGAAGATGAAGAAAATGGGGAATATATTATAAATATGAGAAACCCTTCACTAGCTGCCTGAGGGCACCATCGTAATCCCTCTCGAAGGCAGATCTATTTGTATTGCCTGCTCCTAGGCCTTTCGTCCGCTGGATCGGACTCATCAGGGAGACACGGCTGGTTGTGTCTGTGCTCTTGGTGTCAAATAGACACACACACACACACACATATATATATATAAATATATATATATATATATATGTATATATATATATATATATATATATTCAGGGTAGCCTTTTACAGGCGAAAGCTTAAAAAATATAAAAAAATGAACTCCGTGGGCGGCGTGACGACTTACTGTTTATTACCATATATATATATATATATATGCACAGGCAGGTAGGTAGATAAAAAGTTATATAAGCCTTCATACCCACATTTATTTATCTATTTAGTCTGAAACC
>CM031612.1:18904580-18912080 GCA_018398815.1 Conus ventricosus | reverse complement strand
AAAGGGAAACTCCCCTATCATCTGGTTCCTAATGCACGTTGCCAGAATGTGCAGAAGCGCGTGTGCTGGAGCAAATGTCGCCATAACTAAGCAGCTTCCTGTTTGACAGTTTGCGCGATGGCCAGAACAAAACACAAGATCTTGGAAACAGAGAACAAAAGCCGTGTGAACGTCACACAAAGGATAGAGCCATAACAGACCGGCTGCCCGGCAGGTTCAGTTGAAAAGGACTAAGTTCGCGATCCGAAGGTTGAGAGTTTGATTGCCACTGGCATCCTAACAGAAAAAAAAAGTCAAGTCATGTCAAGTCATGTCAAGAACATTTTATTATCTCCAAAGAGAAATTAAGAGTGGCCAGAAAAAACAACAACATGTCTGTGGATCTATATTAGATAAATCACAAATCACCCCCCCCCATCCACCCACCCACCCACTCACACACAGAATACCCCCCCCCCCCCCCCCCCCCCCCCCCCCATACACACACACACACACACACACACACACACACACATATATTCTGACCCGAATCTCATCGAAAGTTCAGTTTTGATTCAGGAGTTTGATGTAACTGGGAACGAAACTATTTTTAGTTCAATTTGCTTTGAATTTTGGAAATTGGAATCTTCGTCCAGATGGTAGACCATTGTAGCTTTTTGAAAGAACATGAGAATTGTCGGCAGCAATGTTCACAGCTTTTTGTGTGACACAACATTCATACAATTTATCTAACTGTCCTTGGTTTTGTTGCTGTTGTTGTTTTTACCAGAAATCTTTCCACATGTATTCACCACTCTGTCTAAAATGTTTTTGTGGTTTTTTTCACACTAAGATTTCCAGCCAGCAAAAAAAGCCAAAGGACAGCACTGATTCTACAAAACAACGATAAAACATATAGAAGATGTCATTTTTAACAGCAAGGGACCGAAGTTTCTGAAGACAGTATTTTCAGACAATTTGCCATTGTGCTGTCCATTCGCACACGTTGTCATGCTTAGTGTTTGTCCCTAACGCCCACTCTTCTGCGATAGTTATTCCAGTCTGCCAGATCACCTATTCATTAAACATGAACATCACCAAACCTATTAAGGCAGCAGGTCTGTAGACGTCTGACCACACAAGACTAGGTTCAGGTAGACAGTAGAGCAGCAGAAAGAAGGTAAGTCGAAAGTAAACTATGGGTATTTTTTTTTTATTGTCTACGCCCACTTAAGGCTTGGACAGGAATATTTAATCAGCAAATACAAACTTTACATCAATACGGAGAGTGGTATTCAAAACCGGAAACGAAAAACAAAACTCACAAAATTTAACTAGACATAAATAAACAATTTCGACACTACTGTACAAAAACTCAGTGTGACAAAAGATGGAAAAAAAAGAGATTGAGTATGGGTTTTATTGGTCTCTTCACTTGTTTGTTTTGAGCCTTGTTTTTGTTTTTGTTTTGGAGGAGGGGGAGGAGGAGGAGGCGGGTGTTGCTCGAAATGTTAAACAGAAGATGATATTTCAATGCAACACTTCTGTGTGTCGCCATACAATAACAAAGATTAACATAGCTTAGCTTTGCAGCCAGCATGGAGCCTCTCCCACAAGAGGGCGCCACCCCGGAACATGCGTCAAGCTCAAGTCAATGGACACTTCAATTCAGCACAGAGGACACGATGGCTTCACAACACAGGGCACGGATAATGTGGGCATCACAACGCTGAACGTGATTTACACAGAGATCCAAAACCAGAAGCACAAATCATGCATGTCACAGACCGGAGAACCGACGTTCATATGAATATCAGAACCCAGTAGAACGAAAAGGTCTGATGGACTCACAATCCATACCGAACAGGAATCATGCCAACGTCAGGATGCGGAGACAGATCATGAATTATCAACGTCACTCAGTTATATTCAGATGAGCGTCACTGCGTACGGACTAGACCATCCATGGCACGCTGCATCTCATTTCTCGGCTCGCTGTGGCATGAATGAATCACTGAATGGATCAGTGATAAATGAACAACAATTAATACGTCAATAAATAACTGACAAAAGGTCAAGTGACCGTTGTAACACAAAACAGCTCATAAGAGAGACAGACAGACAGACAGACAGACGGACGGACGGACGGACAGACAGATGTTAATTAGTTTTAACATCCCTATTATCATCATCATTATCAGTATTGAAATTATCATTGTTATTGTCATTATTATCATTCTCATTATTAATACTGATAATTGTACTATTATCATCATTATAACCGATGTTAAAACTTCAGAATTGTTACAACTATTGTGTTTCTTTGCATTGTTCATATCATCATTATGGATCAGTATAATTCTTACATTTAAACCAGCTATCTTTCCAATCTCTTATATCATTATTATCGTTATCTTAAGATTAAAATCATGATAATTACTATAGCTATTGACATCCTTTTTAGGTTCTATCTTTCCAATGACATGTATTCTCCTTCTCCTCTTTGTTCTTCGTCCTCCCCCTCCCCTCCTCCTTCTCCTTGCCCTTCCTCCCTTCTCTCATTATAATTATTATTGTAATTATTAATATTTCTTTTATTACAATTGCTATTATTAATCCTATTACAATTATTATTGTTATCATTACTTTCATCACTATCATTACTACCATTATCATCATCATTACTAGTATCATTACTGTCATCATCATTATCATCATTATCATCATCATCATCATCGCCACTATTACTGTTGCCAACACAACCGTGTTGTTCGACTATCCTGTTACCGCTCTCTTTTCTCCCCTTCTGTCTATCCACCTCTATTAATACTACAACTACTATCAGAACAGGGAGTACTTTAGAATGGGAACGAAGAAATGCTGTGTGTGTGTGTGTGTGTGTGTGTGTGTGTGTGTGTGTGTGTGTGTGTGTGTGTGTGTTTGTGTGTGTGTGTGTGTGTGTGTGTGTGTGTGTGTGTGTCCGTGGTCAAAAATGTGTTCCACTCGCTCCAGACAAAACTACTGGGCCGATCTTTCTGAAAATTTGTAGGTGTGTTCATTATGGATCAAGGATGATGCCCGATGTTTTAGTTTACCGGATTAATATTTCTTTTATTACAATTGCTATTATTAATCCTATTACAATTATTATTGTTATCATTACTTTCATCACTATCATTACTACCATTATCATCATCATTACTAGTATCATTACTGTCATCATCATCAAATTTATCGGATCCTCTGTCCATATGTAAGTGATGTAATGCTGAAAATGGATTAAACAACCGTTAGTAACGGCTGTAACGGCCTGTAACGCTTTTTCTTCTTATGGAATATCTCAGAAAGTACTTGGCCGATCTTTCTGAAAATTTGTAGGTATGTTCATTATGGGTCACAAATAATGCCCAATGTTTTAGTTTACCGTTATAACCTTTACTAACGGCTGTAACGGCCTGTAACGCTTTTTCTTCTTTATGGAATATCTCAGAAAGTACTTGGCCGACCTTTATGAAAATTAGCAGGTATGTTCATTATGGGTCACGGATGATGCCTGATGTTTTAGTTTGCCCCGTTATAGCCGTTACTAACGGTTGTAACGGCCTGTAACGGTTTTTCTTCTTTATGGAATATCTCAGAAAGTACTTGGCCAATTTATAAGCAGTATGGATGATCTTGTGACAAATCGGATCCTCTGATATTACACACACACACACACACACACACACACACACACACACACACACACACACACACACACACACACAGCATTTCTTCGTTCCCATTCTAAAGTACTCCCTGTTCTGATAGTAGTTGTAGTATTAATAGAGGTGGATAGACAGAAGGGGAGAAAAGAGAGCGGTAACAGGATAGTCGAACAACACGGTTGTGTTGGCAACAGTAATAGTGGCGATGATGATGATGATGATAAGTGATGTAATGCTGAAAATGGATTAAACAACCGTTAAAAACCGTTATTCTGCCGTTATTTCTTATATATAGGTCGATTTTAATGAAATTTGGTATATAAAAAGCTTATCACACACAAATGGCACTTCTATATAGTGTTCCAAAATTTGACCGTTAAAAACCCGTTATTCTTGACATATTGTCCGATTTGGATGAAATTTGGTATGTACACAGGCTTTAGCCCAGTGAGGACTAAAATACCGGTTTCAAAAGTGTATATCGGTTATATAACCGTTAAACCGTTATTTTGCCGTTATTTTTTATATATAGGTGGATTTTAATGCAATTTTGTATATAGAAAGGTTATCACACACAAATGGCACTTCCATGCAGTGTTTCAAAATCTGACCGTTAAAAACCGTTATTCTTGACATATTGTCCGATTTGGATGAAATTTGGTATGTACACAGGCTTTAGCCCAGTGAGGACTAAAATACCAGTTTCAAAAGTGTACATCGGTTAAATAACCGTTAAAACCGTTATTTCGCTTCTATTTGTTATCTCATAAAGCACTTGGCTGATTTATAAGCGGTTTGGAAAACTGGGAGTACGTTTATATGCTTCGCATCTTGTTTTTCTTTTAAGTTTCTTTCTACTGTAT
This sequence comes from Conus ventricosus, assembly GCA_018398815.1. Classification (NCBI taxonomy): domain Eukaryota; kingdom Metazoa; phylum Mollusca; class Gastropoda; order Neogastropoda; family Conidae; genus Conus; species Conus ventricosus. The sequence continues at coordinate 18,907,531 of CM031612.1, read as the reverse complement.
GTGGCCTCTAGCCTCAGTTGTGTGGTTAAAGCTAAATCCTACCTGGGCGTGAAGGCTAAGCCACCATGGGACAAAAATGTCAAATGGACGTCCCTCTGGTGAACATTTGATTAAGGTGTGTCAGTCAGTCAGTCTGTGTTCCATTTTTTGTACCCAGTTCTTAAAGAACAGGGAGTACTTTAGAATGGGAACGAAGAAATGCTGTCTGTGTGTCTGTGTGTCTGTCTGTCTGTCTGTGTGTCTGTGTGTGTGTCTGTGTGTCCGTGGTCAAAATGTGTTCCACTCGCTCCAGACAAAACTACTGGGTCGATCTTTCTGAAAATCTGTAGGTATGTTCATTATGGGTCAAGGATGATGCCCAATGTTTTAGTTTACCGTTACATCCGTTACTAACGGCTGTAACGGCCTGTAACGCTCTTTCTTCTTTATGGAATATCTCAGAAAGTACTTGGCCGATCTTTCTGAAAATTTGTAAGTATGTTCATTATGGGTCAGGAATAATGCCCGATGTTTTAGTTTACCGTTAAAACCGTTACTAACGGCTGTAACGGCCTGTAACGCTTTTTCTTCTTTATGGAATATCTCAGAAAGTACTTGGCCGACCTTTATGAAAATTAGCAGGTATGTTCATTATGGGTCACGGATGATGCCTGATGTTTTAGTTTGCCCCGTTATAGCCGTTACTAACGGTTGTAACGGCCTGTAACGGTTTTTCTTCTTTATGGAATATCTCAGAAAGTACTTGGCCAATTTATAAGCGGTTTGGATGATCTTGTGACAAATCGGATCCTCTGTCCATATATAAGTGATGTAATGCTGAGGTTAAAGCTAAATCCTACCTGGGCGTGAAGGCTAAGCCACCATGGGACAAAAATGTCAAATGGACGTCCCTCTGGTGAACATTTGATTAAGGTGTGTCAGTCAGTCAGTCTGTGTTCCATTTTTTGTACTCCCAGTTCTTAAAGAACAGGGAGTACTTTAGAATGGGAACGAAGAAATGCTGTCTGTGTGTCTGTGTGTCTGTCTGTCTGTCTGTGTGTCTGTGTGTGTGTCTGTGTGTCCGTGGTCAAAATGTGTTCCACTCGCTCCAGACAAAACTACTGGGTCGATCTTTCTGAAAATTTGTAGGTATGTTCATTATGGGTCAAGGATGATGCCCGATGTTTTAGTTTACCGTTACAGTCGTTACTAACGGCTGTAACGGCCTGTAACGCTCTTTCTTCTTTATGGAATATCTCAGAAAGTACTTGGCCGATCTTTCTGAAAATTTGTAAGTATGTTCATTATGGGTCAGGAATAATGCCCGATGTTTTAGTTTACCGTTAAAACCGTTACTAACGGCTGTAACGGCCTGTAACGCTTTTTCTTCTTTATGGAATATCTCAGAAAGTACTTGGCCGACCTTTATGAAAATTAGCAGGTATGTTCATTATGGGTCACGGATGATGCCTGATGTTTTAGTTTGCCCCGTTGTCACGAGTTTGTCGCGAGGCCTACGACGTTCGACCCACCCAGGGTGGCGGAATTACTTATTTGTTTATTGTCGTTGCTGTTGTCGTGTACCCGTCCCTTAGTGTGGCTTGTGGTGCGGTTGCACCTTGGTATAGTTCAGCTCAACTTCGGTTTGCTTTCTCTCTCTCTCTCTCTAATTCCACCGCCCGTGCTATTCATCCTGCAAGTTCACGGGTGGCCGGTACCTTTCTCTCGAACTTTCTGTCTATCGGCCTCTCGCCTGTCTTTTTACCTGTCGCACGTGCTTCGTTTTTTTTTTAGTTTGAAGTATGCTCACTCTGTGACGCAGCATGGCATGTTGGCCGCCATTGCTGAGGGAGGTTAGCTCTTCACTCGAGCGGAAGATGTCTCTGGGAGCGCCTGCTCCAGTCTCGGTTCCTTACCATATCATCGAGAGTACAGTCAGTACTTTCAATTCCTGCAGTCGGCCTGTAGGAGAGGGACATCGCTTCTTCTGTTTCCGCATCTTCGCCTCTGTCCTCTCGACTGGACAGAGGGTAGAGAGAGTCCTTTGACCCGCCTCTTCGGGGTCACCCACGGTAGCTGGTAAGCATCAGTTTCGTGGTCTGTTTGTTTTGGTTTGTTGTTGTTAGCCGGCTTAGTCTTCGCTTTTGCGCAATTTTCTTTGTTTTCGAAATTGTAAGAGAAATATTGTGTGAGACCTTTTCTCTGGTTAATTCCATCTTTAACCTGGCCATTCTAAATTATTTCCAAAATTCTTTCTCCTGTTTATGTATCTGGTGATGCGGTAGTCGGTGGGGAAGGGAGAGAACCTGGTGATTCAGGGTTGGAACTTGCTTGGTCTCGCTCGTCCGCCCCTGTCACATTCGCCGGACTTTTATCCTTCGGCCACCGTCTGTTTGTGTGTGCAAGGAGAACGAGTTTTATGTTCACGAGCGTGCGTACGCATGATTTGTCGTTCGGATGCGTGGTTGGAGATTTGTGTTATTTTGAAATGTGTTTATAAAATGTGACAATCATGCCATTGAATTACTATTTGCGAATGTGGTGGCAGTTATTAAGCGATGGTCGCTGTGTTGATTTATTTCCTAAGAAGGAAAACGTTAAGCGTGGGTAAGAGAAGGGTGAAGATAATTCATATTTGTTTTATAACCTGTTGATTTAATGCAGTCTTTTACCTGCATCGTGTGAGAAGACTTGATTCAATGGGTGTACTGTGTGCGTTTAATACACTTCCCCTCGCCCATCATGCGAGTGGCTGATAAGACTTGACAGCAATGGTCAGACGGTACTGACGGCAGGGTTCCAGTACCCTTCTTCCTTCCTCCTTCCTTCTTCTTTCCCTCCTCTTCGACTCTCCTCCCAGCTACGTCCTCCCCCCTCCCGGGGCTTCACCTGGAGCACGATCTGGATGGTGCCACGTACTGGTCGAGGCCACGTTCTGGCTGAGACACGGACGGATGGTTGCCTCCACACTG
>CM031612.1:18893177-18903580 GCA_018398815.1 Conus ventricosus | reverse complement strand
TTCACTGTTTTGGACATGCAACGTGGGATGGGGATATTTGATTTTGTTCCGTTGACTTTTTTTCCTATCCCTTTTTTTCTGTTGACATTTCCTCCGGATTTTTCCCGTTGACTTTTTTTCCCCCGTTGACTTTCTTTCCGATCACCGCCCTTTAACTCTTTAATATTTATGAAAACAGAAAAAAGAAAATCACCCATAGATGGCCCCGCGAGACAAAAGGCCAGCAGCAGGCACGTGAAAAGAACATTGGTTTGTAGGAACAAGAAGGAGTTCCGACATTTAAAGGGTTATGTTTTTCAGCGTCAAAGATAAGGTTAAAAGAAAAAGGGGACGAAAAATTGACTAACACTGCTATGCAAAAGCTGAATTATCAATTTATTCACCCAATTTTTCTTTTATAATTTTTGTCCGATTTGGGGGGCCCCTACGACTTTCACCCACCCGGGGGGGGAATTATTTAAATTTGTTTATTGCCGTTGCTTTTGTCGGTACCCGTCCCTTAGGGGTTTGGGGTGCGGTTGCACCTTGGTATATTTTCACTCAACTTCGGTTGCTTTTTTCTCTCTCTCTCTCTCTAATTTCCCACCGCCCGTGCATTCATCCCAAGTTCACGGGGGGCCGGGCCCTTTCTCTGAACTTTCTGTCTTCGGCCTCTCCCGTTTTTTTTTCCTTGCCGTGCTTCGTTTTTTTTTAGTTTAAAAGTATCTCACTCTGTGGACGCACGGGAAAATTTTGGCCGCCATTGTGAGGGGGTTAGCTCTTCACTCGAGCGGAAGATGTCTCGGGGGAGCGCCTGCCCCCCAGGGGTTCCTTAACCGTATATCGAGAGTACGGGTCTTTTTTTTTTTTTTTTTAATTCCTGCAGTGGGCCCTGTAAAAAGAGGGCATCGCTTCTTCTTTTTCCGCATCTTCGCCTCTGTCCCTCGATGCGAGGGTTGAAGAGTCCCTGACCCCCTTTTGGGGGTCACCCAGGGGTAGCGGGTTTAAGCTTTTTCGGGTTTTTTTTTGTTTCGTTTGTTGTTGTTAGCCGGCTTAGTCTTCTTTTTGCGAATTTTCTTTTGTTTTCGAAATTGTAAAGAAATATTGTTTTTTGGACCTTTTTTTTTCTGGAAATTTAAATCTTTAACCTGGCCATTCTAAATTATTTTAAAAATTCTTTCCCCCTGTTTATTCATCTTGATGGGGTAGTGGGTTTAGGGGGAAGGGAGAAAACCCGGGCGATTCGGGTTGGAACTGCTTGGTCTCGCATTTCCGCCCCTGCAATTCCCCGGGACTCTTATCTTTGGGCCCACCGTCGTTTTGTGTGTGAAAAGGGAACGAGTTTTTTTTCACGGCTGCGTACGCAGATTGGCGGATCGGGGTTGAAATTTTGGTTATTTTGAAAGGGTTTTTTTAAAAAGGGACAGTTTTGCCATTGAATTATTTTTTGCAAATGTGGGGGCAGTTAAAACGATGTCCTGTTTTTGATTTTTTTTCCAAGGGAAAGGGGAAAACGTTAAGCGTGAGGAGAGGGGGTGAAGAAAATATTAATTTTTTTAAAACCTGTTGTTTAAAAATGCGTCTTTTACCCTGTGTGAGAAACTTGTTTCAATGGTTTTTTCGTGTGCGTTGAATCCCCACTTCCCCTCGCCCACATGCGAGTGGCTAAGACTTGACAGCAATGGCCCAACGGTACGACGGCGGGGTTCCAGTACCCCTTCCTTCCCCCTTTCCTTCCTTTCCCTCCTCTCGACCTCCCCCAGCTCGTCCTCCCCCCTCCCGGGGGGGGGCTTCACCGGACACGATCTGGATGGTCCACGTATGGCGAGGCCACGTTCTGGCTGAGACCAGGGACGGATGGTGCCACACGTGATCGAGGCCCCCCTTGGGGCGGGACCGAGGCTTAAAACCCCGCCGTCTTGACTGGCCGGCCTGGCCCCCGTCCAGGCCTCCAATAAAAGGGGCCCCCCCCCCCCCCCCCCCCCCCCCCCCCGCCCCCCCCCCCCCAACCCCCCCCCCCAAACCCCCCCCCCCCACCCCCCCCCCCCCCCCCCGGGGCAGGGGGTTTCCCCTCCGTTTGGGAAAAAAGGGTCTCTTTTTCAAAATTTTTAAAACCAAGTCGGAAACTGTAAGTGTTTTCGCTAGGTTAAAAATTATTCGATGTTGTGGGGTGGGGGTTTTAAAATTGTATTTTTTTTGGTCTGATTGTTGTTTTGGTTTGGGGAAAAGTGTTGGTCTTTTGTGTGGGGTTTTTTTATTGCTGTTTGGGTTGTTGGAATGTTTTTTTGTGGTTAAAAGGGGGTTTATGTAATTTTATTGTGGTTCTGCGGGTGTGGGTCGTTTTCCCCCCCCCCCTGACCGACCTAGGGGCCTCCCGGGCGTGGTTGGGGGGTTTTTTGGGGATTAAGGGGTTTTTTTCTTCCCTGTTGAATACCCCTTTTTAGTTTTTTTTAATTTTTAGGGCAGTTTTCTTTTTTCTGGGGTTCTGGGTGCCAGTTAGGGGTCGGGCCAGGAAATCCGGGGCTCGGGGCGGGGGGGAAGGGGGTGCCGCGTCCCCCTTTTGGGGACCTAAGGGGGCCGTGTTTTTTTTTTCAGTTTCCTTTTGTTTTGTTTGGGGGGGCCAAATTTTTTTTTTTTTTCCCAGGGTTGTTGAACGGGGGGGGGAACGGGGAGTGTTTTTTTTTCCCCCCTCCGGTTTTTTTTGGGTTTTTTTTTTTTTTTTTTTTTCCCCCCCCCCCTGTTGCTCCTTTTTCCTTTCCGGTGGGGACCAATTTTTTTTTTGGGGTTTTTTTCGGGGGGACCCCCCAAGTTTTTTTCCCTTTCCAAAGGGAGGGTTTCCCCCCCCACCCACAAAAACCCCCCGTTTACACAACGCCCCTAAAATATTTGTTTTTTTTCTAGTGGAATTGTCTTTTCTTTCTTCCCCCTGTATTTGGAAAACCGATAGGATATTGTTTAGTCATGGCGACGTCCGCGCTGGTGTGTGGCGACGTACAGTCGTCGAAAATAAGGTATTCAAAATGTAACTGTAGTCCCACTATTAGTCCCAAGTACTTTCGCCTACGGTAACTTCTTACTTATCTATGCTATAGCAGTATCACGAGTACTGGTCACTTCTTTCTTTGCTTGGGGGATCTCCCCTGTCGAGACTCCGACTGCACTTCCGCTCGGAAGTCTCAGAGTATAGCGAAGCAAACTGTGGGGCTTCTGTTGATTCCGCAGAGAACCGAAAACCTTCTCCTCTCCAGCTTCCCCTCGTAAGGACATGCCCCAGAAGACTTTCCTTATGGAAAGTCGAACCCAAGGGACGGTCAGGAACGATCATCCTCCCAGTCGGAGTGTGACCCCCGCCCAGAACATCACTTCCGTCCTGATGTTTCTAGAGCGACAGCGACGGGAGGATGAGCGCCCAACGTAGGAAGAATTGCTAGGGCAGGAAGCCCCAGCTAGGGACGAACGAGGTAATAGGCCAGGCTCCGTAGGGAAGAGCTAGACAGGATGGAGGCTCCTGCCAGAGGATGAGACACAACAGGAGATTCTCATAAGGAAGAGGCTATTCTTCGTAAGAGAGAGCTAACTAGGCAGAAGCACAGCGTAGAGAGGAGGCTGCTAGACAGGAGGCTCAGCGTAGAGAGAGGCTGTTAGACAGAGGACAGCGATAGTGCAGAGGCTGCCAGCAGGAAGCCCTCCGTCCGGAAGAATTGGAACAGCGTAAGAGGAGGGCAGCCAGCCAGAGGCTCTACGCCGGGAATGAGATGGAACAGTTTTCCTTTCGCGGCTCCCGCTTCTGTAAACCAGGGGTTAAAAATCACCAGCAGGTGATCGAGTTAGAGGCCCAAAGTTAAAGCCTACCAGAGTTCAGCCTAGTGAGGACATTGAATATGTTCTTAGAGCAGTTCGACAAGGTTCCTTGTTCATACCAAATTGTCTGAGAACAAAAGCTATGCACCTATTTTACCCTGGATTATCTGTGCTGCAAGGGAGTGTGTGCTCTCTCAGAATGAAGGTGCGTCTTATCAGACATGCAGATGGCTTCTGCGTAAGCGTTTCCACCTTACCCCAGGAGACCTACTAACAGAGATAGTTCAGTCCATGAAGAAGAATACTGACGAGACCTACGTGGCAGTTTGGTGATAGGCTGCGCAAAACCTAGGTACTGCGTCATTAGCTAATGGAGGCAGGAGATCTGATCCTCATTGAACAGCTCACCAACGCTGTTCCCCAGAGTTGAACCGATAGGCAGACAGCACCTCAGGATTCGCGGCTAGCGATTTCACACAGCTGAGGTTTTTGCTGAAGCTCGCCAGTGGCTATGGGGCAAATCGCCCAGATACGGAGAGGAAGCCCTCCACAGGATTATAGCAATAAGGGCCCGACAACTGCTAGCGGGGTGAACAAGGCAGGCATCCATCGGGACCCGCATCCCTCGATTTAGTTTTCTCCTTTGTGGTCGTCCTGGCCACAAACAGGAAAGATTGCCCTAAGCCGCTGGTAGTCATGGGCTAGTCCTTATTTCCACATCCTCGTGCCTCGGCAAACGTGGGTTCCATCCCAGCTCTTCGTGATTCAGAGTGCCACAGTGTTTTCTCCACCGTTGTTGTTGGTTCCCCTCCTGGGTCGACACCACAGGATTCGGGAGCCTCAACGCTCTTTGTTGATAAGGATTTGTTTCCCCTGAGGCCCGCCGGGCGCTAGTTAATGTTGCGGGTTGGAGCTGGGTTTTATCCCTCCACCCGTCCTTCTGTACTTATTTCTATCCTCCAACCCCTACCTTCTGTGGCCGCTAAGTATGGGCCATCGCGGTGGAAGCGACCACTGTATTCCCATATCATAGGGAATACTATCACCTTCGCAACGACGCAGTCATCCGTGTCTACGGATTGCCCGTACAGGCGTGTGTGGAGTCACCAACGCGCCAAAGCTTAGAAGCAGGAACAGGAATAGCGTCCCGTTCTCAGCCGATCTCTAACGAGGTTCTGCAAGGCCGATCCTGCTAGCATTATCCTCTTCAGGCCAGGGACCTTGATTCCCCAACGCCTACGACAACTGTGGATTCGTCCCGCGCATCGCCCGACACGCCAAGTGTGAGCTTCCAAGCTCCACAAGGATCCTCTTTTAGGGGGTTTTCACTCAGGCAGATCGTGTGGCCAACAGCTTTAGTTCCCCAAAGCTTGAGAGAATCAGTTCTCCGGCAGGCCCAGATTCACCAATGGCAGTCATATGGGCTCAGCGGACTCTCGAGCGGGTAAGACAAGATCTTTTGGCCAGGATGAACCACGACGGTTTAGGCAAGTACTGCCGCAGTTGCGATTCTGTCCCAGCGGACAACGCCTAGGGATTCCTTGAAAGCGTGTTCCCCTAGGTCAGAGTGGCCACGGGTTGGGGAGCCATTCAGGCAAGTTGGGGTGGACCTGGTGGAACCCATTAATCCCCATCCATCCGTCACCGCTACACGATTCGGTAGTGGTAGAATCTGCGAGTCGAAGCCCATAGGGCAGTCCCCGCTTTAGACTAATCGATGCCCTACTTTGCTGAAGCTCTCAGGCAGATTTGGACGCGCACTGGCGGCCCAAGACGAAGTAGGCCGGAAAGTTAGAACTGGAGAGGCGAACATCATCCTCTCCCGTCCCTGGGACCGATCCCGGCCAGTCAGAGTCGTCGACTCATGGTTGGTAGTGGAACTGCATAGTCATGCGTTCACTTTCCGTCATATCAAGGGTTCCTTGTAATACGGATGCTACAATCATAGCCGATGCTCCGTAGTCAGCACGTTGGAAAGTCAGTCAGAGGGACACTCCCCCCCCCCCCCTCACCAGGGTTATATCCCCTTTTGTCTCTGTATCAGTTGTAGTACAGTTTTCTCCCACTCAGAGATGTTAACGGTATGAATCACCAATGGTTCAGGATTGGTTACTTTCAATGGTTGAAGGGTTGCTTAGTTTTTTGATAAATTTAGTAATTAATGTATTTCCCTGTTGATTCTATCGTGGAATGTTTTGTATAGGATTCATCGGTACTCTGTCCCGATACAGAGAGTGGTTCGTCCCATTTGATGGAATTGCACATGGCGACAAGTTCAAGGAGCACTGTATCACAAGAAACAGATGCTTTTATAAGGGGGTTTGTCACGATTCGGCGCTAGCCTACGACGTTTTCGAACCCCCCCAGGTGGGCGGAATTACTTATTGTTATTGTCGTTGCTGTTGTCGTGTACCCGTCCCTTAGTGTGGCTTGTGGTGCGGTTGCACTTGTAATAGTTCAGCTCAACTTCGGTTATGCTTTCTCTCTCCTACCTCTCACTAAATCCACCGCCCGTGCTATTCATCCTGCAAGTATCAACGGGTGGCCGGAACCCTTTCTCTCGAACTTTCTGTCTATTCCGCCTCTCGCCTGTCTTTTTACCTGTCGCACTGCTTCGTTTTATTTTTAGTTTGAAGTATGCTCACTCAGTGGACCGCAGCATGGCATTGTTTGGCCGCCATTGCTGAGGGAGGTTAGCACTTCACTCGAGCGGAAGATTCTCTGGGAAGCGGCCTGCTCCAGTCTCGTTCCTTACGTATCATCGAGAGAACAGTCATAACTTTCAAATCCTGCAGTCGGCCTGAGAAAGGACATCGCTTCTTCTGTTTTTCCGCATCTTCCGCCTCTGTCCCTCTCGACAGGACCAGAGGGTTTGAAGATTTCCGCTGACTCCCCTCTTCGGGTCAACCCCACGGGGTAGCTGGAAAGCATCAGTTTCGAGGTCGTTTTTTCGATTTGTTGTTGTTATCCGGCGTATCCTTCTCTTTTGCGCAATTTTTCTTTTGTTTTACCGAAATTGTAAGAGAAATATGTGTGAGACCTTTTCTCTGTTAATTCATCTTTAACCCTGGCCATTCTAAATTATTTCCAAAATTCTTCTACCCTGTTTATTCATCTGGTGATCGGTAGTCGTAGGAAGGATAGACCTTGCGATTTCAGGGTTGGAACTTGCTTGGTCTCGCTCGTCCGCCCCTGTCCAATTCGCCGACTCCCTTAGCATTTTCGGCCACCGTCATTTTGGTGTGCAAGGAGAACGATTTTATGTTCACGACGTGCGTACGCATGATTTGTCGTGTCGGATGCGTGTTGAAATTTGAGTTATTTTGAAAGTGTTTATAAAAAGTTGACAGTTGTGCCATTGAATTATTATTTGCAAATGTGGGTGGCATTATTAAGCGATGGTCGCTGTGTTGAGTTTATTTCCTAAGGAAGGAAACCGTTTAACGGGAAGGTGAGAGAAAGGGTGAAGATAATCATAAATGTTTTAACCACCTGTTGATTAAATGCAGTCTTTTAACCCTGCATCGTGTGAGCAGACTTGATTCAATGGGTTTTCTGTGTGCGTTGAATACACTTCCCCTCGCCCATCATGCGAGTGGCTGATAAGACTTGACAGCAATGGTCAGACGGTACTGACGGCAGGGTTCCAGTACCCTTCTTCCTTCCTCCTTCCTTCTTCTTTCCTCCTCTTCGACTCTCCTCCCAGCTACGTCCTCCCCCCCTCCCGGGGGCTTCACCTGGAGCACGATCTGGATGGTGCCACGTACTGGTCGAGGCCACGTTCTGGCTGAGACCACGGACGGGATGGTGCCACACGCTGATCGAGGCCACGCCTTGGTCGGGACCGAGGGCTGGTAGAGACGCCCGCCGTCTTGACTGGCCGGCCTGGACCCCCGTCCAGGACCTCCAGTAACAGCTACGTCCCCCCCCCCCCCCCCCCCCCCCCCCCCGGGACACGCTCTTCACTGCCCGCTTGGAAGTCGAGGGTGTCGGCTTTGGGCGACTCCCTGCGAGAACCAACCCGGCTCGGAGCACTAGTGCGACAGGGTGCTCCCTGCGGACTTGACAGGGGCAGGGATGTGGACGCACTCCGTGGTGTGAGAAAGGGTCAATACTGGAAATATTTCTTTATAATTGTGTACATGCCATATTGCTGGAATGCTGTAAATTGTGATTGTGAAGTCGTATGGTGAAATATTTATTTATAATCGTGCATGTTGTGGGTGTGGGGAGTGCTTGATTGCGATTGTGCTTGTTGTGTGCGTGGAGGCTTGATCGGATTGTGCATGTTGTGTGCGTTGGAGTGCTTGATCGTGATTGTGCATGTTGTGTGCGTTGGAGTGCTTTATTGTGATCGTGGCATGGTGCGTGTGTTGGAATGTTTTTTTTGCGGGTGTGAATAAATGGGTGTTGATTGTAATCTTTATGTTGTGGTCTCTTGCGGAGCGTGTGAGGTCAGTCACCCCTTCACTCCCACCTGGGACCGACCTGTCAGGGCAGACCTCCAGGGGTGGGTCGTGACACCCGTATAGCCGTTACTAAGGGTTGTAACGGCCTGAAAACGGTTTTTTTCTTTATGGAATATCCAGAAGTACTTGGCCAATTTATAAGGGGTTTTGGATGATCTTGTGACAAATCGGATCCTCTGTCCATATGTAAGTGATGTAATGCTGAAAATGGATTAAACAACGTTAAAAACCGTTATTCTGCCGTTATTTCTTATATATAGGTGGATTTAATGCAATTTGGTATATAGAAAGGTCTTTCACACACAAATGGCACTTCCATGTATGTTCCAAAAATTTGACCTTTTTTAAAAACCGTTATTCTTGATATATTGTCCAATTTGGATGAATTTGATATGTACACAGGCTTTACCCGTGAGGACTAAAAGACGGTTTCAAAAGTTTTATATCGGTTTTTATACCGATAAACCGTTATATTGCCGTTATTTTTTTTATATATTGGGGGATTTATGCAATTTTGTAAATAGAAAGGTTGTCACACACAAAGGGCACTTCCATGCAGTGTTTTCAAAATCTGACAGTTAAAAACGTTATTCTTGAATATTTCCGATTTGGATAAAATTTTTGGTATGTAACACGGCTATAGCCCATTTGAGGACTAAAATACCAGTTTCAAAAGTGTACATCGGTTAAATAACCGTTAAAAACCGTTATTTTCCCTTTAAATTTCTTATTTCACAAAGCATTTGGGGCCGATTTATAAGCGGTTGGAAAACTGGGAGTACGTTATATGCTTCGCATCTTGTTTTTAGTTGGTTTGAGCAGACCACAGTTACAAATTGTCTTCGACAGAAATTTGTTTTTCGTGGTCGCGGGATGGGGAGGGGTAATGGTGCGAGAGATGGTGATGATTTCGACTGGAAAAACTTCTTTTATTATCTCCCCTCTGTTGCAAAGTTGTGATCTTTCAGAAAAAGCTTTTAGGGCTGCACATACCATTCTAGACATTATCATTCGGATTCTATGTTTTCACTGAACTTGGAATAATTCATTCCAGGAACGAATCGCATAAGATCGCTGCAACTTCAAACGAGAAACTTGGAACTGTGGCCATGAGGTCCTATACTAAACCCTTGGGGGGGAGAAGAGGCGGGGAGGGGAGGGGGGGTCCTTATGTTCGTCACTTGTCTGCAAAATGGAAGGAGGAGGACTTTTACCTGCAACTTTTCCACACGGTGTCAGTGCATGATTTCTGAATTCTTTGTGGACCTGATCTTTGTCTGGGTTTGTGATTCTTGTGCAGTGCACACCACACTGTGACAAAGCCTGTGTTCCGTCGTGCTGACAGGGGTCCGGTCAAGGACCTTCTGTCTGAGGACGGGTCTATTTCCGTGGAAAGTCTGGTGAGGAAATTGAGCTGTTCTCCCCAGTCCTCTTGCTGAGGAAATGGTGGCTGATGACGTCATAACTGCGCTGTGGTTGTGTGGAGAGATGCAAAACTTCACGGAGCCTGTCTAAGAGGAAATTTTTGGTTTCACCGTCAGCGTCAGTGTCCGTCACATCCCTGTCCGCTCCGGTAAGTGCCCGCCACCTTGTTTGCAATCACTCATCAGTGATGAATAGTCGTGAATTACTTGGTAATGACATTGTCTTCAGACATGGATACGGGAAGCGTAACATTCATTATTTCTCGTAGCAGTAGTCGTTTCTAAAACCCCTAAGAAAAAACAAGAAAGGAAGCAAAATCAATAATAAAGTATGATATTCTCTGTTGATGCTTTTCGGGCTTTATTTGATGAATCTTAAATTCTGCATAAAGCTTCACGTCATTCTGTATCGACATGCACTATGATGTAGAGTCCCTTTTCGACTCACAGCACACTAGTGTATAGCGTTTGTTACTCCTACGTTGGTAAAGCCCACTCGAATTTGTAGATCTCATTTCCTTGTTGTTGTTTTTTAGAAGAGTCACAGCTACTCTAATACTCAAAATTCATTTCTCCTGTATTCGCACTCCTGTTTCACTCGTTACGCCTGTGACACAGCAATGTTCATTGTGAATCCACCAAGCCCATGGACTTAAATGCACGCTTTGGCGTAGCTGTGAAGAAAGCCAGGCACGTGACAACAAAGACACGTTTCTTAGAGTCGAGATGA
>CM031612.1:18883177-18890677 GCA_018398815.1 Conus ventricosus | reverse complement strand
AGGTGGCAGACCTGTGTCGAAGGGCGTTGATGTGAGAGGTCAACGTCGGGTGGCACAGTCCACCTTCCAGCCACTATCCCTCCGCTGGACCTTTGGCGTAAAATTCCAACACCCCTACGCCGTGTCCCATTCCCCTTCCCTAACAATTAGCCAGCTTCAACTCGGCATTGACATCCATAAGGCAGATGAAACAAGGTCGTATCAAGGGACCCGCCCTTGGCCATGCTAAGGGTACCAGTCATTCCCCTTGGTCCTGTTTTTCATCCCCAGTGTTCAAAAACAATGGAAAGCATTCAAATGCAACAAACTGCTTATCGTATAATAGCGAAAGAGTTGCAAACAAGTCAGAGTTGTTGGGTTTTTTTTTTTTAGCTCCCTGGAAACATATTCAACGGAAAAATGTGGAAATGCGCGTAATATTAAGATCTCACGTCACTTTGTTCTTTTTAATGTGGATAACCATCTTGTTACTAATATAAGTTTTGACTTCATTATGTTTGCCAAACTGTATAGAGGCCTACAACAGTGTAAAGCTGAAAATTGTCTCCTGACTGTGTTTACCTTTCAAAACAATCGAATGCAAGATATAGGCTAAAACTGAAAAGCATAACGCAGATATGAACAATACTCTATCCAAGCTTACCACAGACTAGAGGTATTACCAATAAATGTTTGGCAACACTCTGTAGATTGTATAACTCTTTTTGTCTCTCAAAGTGCAATGGTTTTGAATGTCAGATTGCCCACAGCACCTCTGTCAGTTGAATTGAATGTGTGTGCTTCGTACACGCCATCTGTTGGGGTTACTTTATGCTATGTTAATTCCGACCCAGCGGACGAAAGGCCTCGGAGCAGGCAATACAAATATATCTGCCTTCCAAAGGGATTGTGATGGTTCCCATATACAGCTAGTGAAGAGTTTTTATATCTGTAATATATTTTCTTAATTTCATGTTCCAGTTTCTCCATCTTCAAAATACCCCCCCCCCCCCCCCTCCACCCACCCCCGCCAACTCCTTAAGTCCAAATCTTTGCCAAGTCATTACTATGAAGACAGTTCAGTTGTTGGCCTGCGCTTGTTTTTTTCCCCCACTCTTAGATTGTTCGTCTATGTATTTGTCTGACTTTATTCAAGTTTAAAAGGCTGTGCCAGTCTTGAATGAAAGTTACTCTGTGTTTGGTTTTCTTATGGGAGCAAGAGATACCCCACTTGTTTTAACTGTTTTGTTAATTGTTTTGCCCTTTTTCCCAAAATTTGGGTTTACATGTGTATTTTTTCGCTTACTTCATTTTAATATTCGTTTGATAAAATTTCAAATAACATTTAAAATTTGTTTTAAAAAAGGAAGCATTAAAATAAAAACAACAAAAACAATGGGGAACAATACAATTCTTAAAATTTAAAATTTCCCAATTGCACTTTCGAAATTTAGAAATTTTTGCACCGGTTTTTTGTCGCCCAAAGGATAAACCCAGGAAAAGGAAAGGGCGTCATTTTGTGCCATTTTGAAAAGGAAGACCTGAAAATTTTTAACCTTTACCTGAGGCGTGCTGAAAGCTAAATCAACCGGGCGCGTCACTCACTGTCGCCCGTATCCCCCGGTTGTAAACCAGCGAAGCCCAAATAGGGAAGGAAAAAAACTAAAAAACCCCCTTTTTTGAAGGAGAGGGGGAAAAACACAAGGGGGAGCAAAGGAAATGGAGAGAGAGAGAGAGAGGAGGGGAAGGAGGAGAGAGAGAGAGAGAGAGAGAAGAGGGGAGAGAGAAGGGGGAAGCGAGAGAGAGAGAGGGGAGGGGAGGAGAAGAGAGAGAAAAGAAAAAGAGAGGAGAGAGAGAGAGAGAGGGGAAAAGAGAGAGGAGAGTAGGGGGAGAAGAGAAAGAGAGAGAGAGAGAGAGAGAGAGGGGAAAAGAGGAGGGGAGAGAGAGAGAAGAAGAGAAAAAGAAAAAGAGAGAGGGGATAGAGAGGAGAGAGGAGAAGAGGGGAGGGGGAGGGGAGAGAGGGGGGAAAGGGGAAAAGCGAGGGGAAGGGGAAGAGAGGGGGAGAGAAAAAAGGGGAAAAGGGGAGAGAGAGGGGAGAAAGAGAAGAGAGGAGAGAAGAGACGGGAGGAGGGGAGAAAAGGAGAGGAGAGAGAGAGACAGAAAAGAGAGAGAGGGGGAAGAGAGGAGGGAGGGTAACTAAATTTTAAAACAGCCGAAAAAGAGAGGGGAGGGAGGGGGGGAGAGACAGGGGGGGAGGGGGGAGACGGGAGAGAGGAGAGGGGAGAGAAAGGGAGGCTACAAAATTTACCTACGGAGAGAAGAGAGAAAAGAGAGCAAGAAAAACAGGAAGAGAGACAAAAGGGACAAACGGAAGACAGTAGAGAGGAGAGGGGAGAGGAGAGAGGGGGAGAGAGAGTGAGAAAAACGACCTTAAAAAAAACAGAGAGAAGAGGGGGGGGGGGGGTTTAGAGAGAGGGGAAAAGAGAGAGAGAGTGACAAACCCTTTTTAACCGTACAGACATACGACCCTACATTTCAAAACCCCACAAACCAAACGCGCGTGCGCACACGCAGCAAGGCACGCCCCCGCCACGCGCACACCACACATGAAAACGAAAACGCAGCACGCGCATTTGCACGCATGTGTGCGCGCGCCCCACAAAACACACACACACAAAACCCCAAAAACACACCCACACACACACCACCCACAAAACACACAAAAATAAAGCAAACGATTTTCAGCGAAAACCCAAAAAGGAAAATTTCTGGTCACTTTTTCTGTCAAAAAGAAGTATTGACTGTAAAGACTTGAAAAAGGTGGGGGGATAAGGTGAAAGAAAGGAAATCGGCATTAAACTCAAATTCCCCAAATCAAAACAAAAGAAAAGGAATTTCAAATCCCCCAAAAAAAAGGCTGATAATTTGCATCAAATGTACTTTAAAAAACATTTGAAGGAAAATTGTTGCCAAAATGAGCAAAAGTGGGTTTGATTAAAAAGAAAAAAAATTTGAAACTATAGAGATCCTGTCCCAAAACCCAAAAAACATAAATAAATGAAACAATATTTTTAAAGGGAAGTCGGGAATGTGTCCTTTCTGTTGGGAAAAAAAAAGGTTTTCGGGGGGTTTTGGATGGGATTTTTCACGATTTAAACCTTTTTCCAGAAAAATTGGATGGGCTTTTTACATAAATTTTTTTAACAAATTTTGGGGAAATTGTGGACAAATTCCGTTATAGGGAAAGACTTTCTTTTGGGAAAACCCCTTTTCAAAAGCAGGGCAACCCTCGGTTGAGACGTTTTACTTTAAACCCTTTTCAGTAAAGTCTCTTTAGGGAAAAAGTCATGGAAAAAAAAAATTTAAATTTTAGAATGGCCTTATTACTGGTGATAAAAAATGATGTTTTTTTCACATCAATCTGGTTTTTAAAAAAAGGACAAAGGGTAAAATTGTTAAACCTGACACACTAACTACTCAAATTAAAAAAACAGTTTGCTAAACGTAAAAGTTCCTTGCTTCCTTTTTTGATTTTAAACTAAACCCTTAGGGATAGAGTGTGGCAAAAGCCGATTTTTATAAAAATTTAAAAACAAATTGGTTTTTTCGGGTTTCCACGTCTAAATTTATGTGAAATATTTTTAAGGGGGGAGACCCAAAATTTCCAAAGTTGGGGTGACTTTATAATCCCAAAAG
Source organism: Conus ventricosus (assembly GCA_018398815.1). Taxonomy (NCBI): domain Eukaryota; kingdom Metazoa; phylum Mollusca; class Gastropoda; order Neogastropoda; family Conidae; genus Conus; species Conus ventricosus. Next base: position 18,887,002 of record CM031612.1, on the reverse strand, counting down.
GTCAATAAAAGGGGAATTTCCCCCAAAAAAAAGGTTTTTTTCTATAATTCCCCATTGTTATTAAATTTTAATGCTATAGGGCCTTATTTTTACATGTTTTTCATCATATCCCAAGGGAGCTCATTATCGATGACATTAAAATTTTGGTTTTAATGAAATTTTAAAGAAAAGAAAAAAATTTTTTAAAGTCACAAAAATTTAAATTTTTCAAAACTCTTTCAGCACGAGCTGGATAAATTTTTATTTTAAAATGCATTTGAAGGGCTTTAAATTTTCTGTAAAAAGACACATTTGGTTCTCAAAAAATTTGGATAAAAAACCCAAAAACCTGCCTATATTTTTTTCTGGGGGGACGGGAAATTTTTTATAAACTTGAAGAAAAAATTTTTAGGTGTCCTACTTAAAACCAAAACTAAACGGGAAAAAACATATTGACTAAAATTGTTACAAAAGGCATTTAAAAAAAGTTTAAATTTTTCTAAAATTTTCAGTCATTCTCCTTTGGGGACAGGATCCAAAAGTTTTGTTGCATTTGGGCAACCCAAAAGTTTTGTACGACCCTTTTTTTGACTTACGGACGGAAGTTTTCTTTCTCCCTTCGCAAATCGCTTTTAAAGAAACTTCAAAAAATTGACAGTAAACCCTGTAAATTTGGGCCCCTGGTGTCCCCTGTGCTACTAAGCCCCTCTAAAGCTTATAAGATAGCGGCCCTTTTTCCCATTTGATGAAAAAAAGGGGAAAAAAAAAGTTCTGTAAAAAAAGAAGTGAGACTTTTTGCGGGGGACGACCTTGAAGATTTTAAATAAACGATCCACATTGTTTTTTTCCAAAAAAATACACAGAAAAATTAAAAATTTAGAGACGCTTCGTTCATTTGTTTCAGACTTTTTTAATTCATCAAAGATTGCCCCACGAGGTGGGCCCCTCGGACTGGTTTCCCCGGGTTTACCCCCTTGGGAACTAAAGGGAAAGGTTAACATTTTAACTTTTTTTCTTTGATCTAAATAAAGCGTTTCGCCGTTGTTTTTAGCGCATCTATCAAAAATTGGGACATGGAAAAAAAAGTTTACTAACAAATTTAAAAGTATAACGGGGGGCTCAGTTCTTGATGAGGGTAGTGGGGGGGACTGGTTTTGAAATTTCCAGTTTTAAAAGCTAAAAAATTATATTTTTTTGGGGGAAGGGTCTTTTCCAATTTTACAGCTAAAATTGTTGCGTCCTGAGGCTTTTAAATTATTTAATTTCCTTGCCATCTCAAAAATTTAATACCCTGTTTTTGTTTGTTTCCACAGTCTTTAAAAATTTTGTTTTGTTTTAAAAATTCCCCAAAGGAGGAATTATTTTTTGGGAGATTAAGTACATTTTTGCACTGTTTTTTAAATAAAAGGTACTAATTGTTGTATTTTTTTGGGGTTCCTTCGCACACCCCCCTTCGTTTTTTAATGATCAAGCAAAAGAGCAGAAAAAAGGGGGCAAAAAATAAAATTTGGTAGTTTTTTAAGGGTTTGATTGTCCTTTATCATAAAAGGGAAAAATTTGTCATATAATCGAGGGGTTTTCGGGAGCCCTTTTACTTCCCTCACAAAACCTGGGTCAGAAAAACCCCGCCCAAACTTTTGTGTCGATTGGGCCGCCCGGGTTTTTTTGCCTGATTTTTTATGAAATTTCCCTACAAACCAAAATTTTTGGCCAGACTTTTTAAAGTCGAAATGTCTTTGGGACTTTCGGGTTCAACATGGGGATTTTTGATTGTGAACTAAGGGAAACCCCTTTTTGAATGGTTTTTTTCCCTAGGCTGAAAACGGGGCATTTTAAAGTGTTTGTTTTTTTAGATTCGTTCCCAAGTTGTTTCTCTTGTTTTTTTAACGGTAACCTTTTGAGAAGTCCTTTAAGGAACATTTTTAATCATAATCGTAAGTTAGATTTTTTTAGTTTTTTTTAAATCAAATTTTTTCTTTAGTTACTGTCCTCCCAATTCTCTTTCCTTTATTTTTTTTCCCAAATTAAACCCAAAAAGCCCTCTTTTCTTTTTGTTTAATAGTCTACTTTTTAAAACAATATTTTATTTAGACGCCCTCAATCACCTTTATTTGTGACGAAAGGGTAAAAACAAAATTTTCCTTCCTACACACAAAACAAAACAACAAACACACACAACCACACACACACACCCCCACCACACACAACTCCCCACCCACCGCACGAAAGCCCCGCACGCACCCCGCGCGCGGGGCACGCACGCACGCACGCACCCCACGAAACGCACACGCACAACACACAAACACAACACACACACACACACCCCACACACACCAAAATTTTTCCAAGCAAAGGGGTCGCCCACGAAGTCAGTGAAATGTCGTGCGCACATTTGAGATTTCTTTTCGTTAGGTGACTTTTTTTTGTTGGAGTTGTGATGCGAGCGTGGGGCCCTTTCTGTGGTGTGTGGGGGTGGTGTGTGTGGTTTGTTGGTGTGTTTTGTTTTGTGTGTGGGGTGTAAGTGTGTGTGTGTGTTGTGCGAGGTGCGTGCGGGGCAAAGCGGGGCGTCCCTTTGCGTGGGGTGTTGGGGTGTGTTGGAGAGAAACTTTTTCGTTGTGGGGGGGAAGGGAGAGGGGAAAGGGGGGAGGGAGGAGAGGGGAGGGGAGGGGAACGGGGCAGAAAAATTGTCGATGTGTTGATTGCGTGTTTTGAGTTGGGGTTTTTACGGGAGCGAAGAGGACCGTGTTTTAGGTGGGTATTCAATTTTTTTTGTTTATTTGTTTTTTTTTGTTTTGTTTTATAAACACTTAAGTTTAAAACATCATTTTCATCATCATCACATGTCATCGTCTCATCATTCCCCATTTTTCATCATCACACCATCATCGTCCTCGTCATCATCTTTAACAAACACCCTCGTCATCGTCATCGTCATCATTTCATCATCATCACCTCATCGTCCCTCATCATCTTTGCTTCACATCAACATCTTTATCATCCCCCATCTCATCATCGTCTTTTTAAACATTTGTCATCATCAACATCATCATCCCCCCATCTCATCATCGTCAAACGTCATCATCATCTTTATCATCATCTTTTTCATCTTTATCTTTATCATTTTCAAACATCAACAAAATCGTCCTCGTCGTCGTCCTCCCTCGCCCCTGATCATCATCATTTCGTTTTCGTCGTCGTCGTCGTTAATTTATCTCTTTATCACCTTTTTCCAAACATTTATCTTTCTTCATCTTTATCTTTATCCATTATATCGTCGTCGTGGCGTGATCAGCATCAAACATCATCATCATCACTCATCATCAAACACATCATCATCATCATCATCAAACAAGAGAGGAAAAACATGAACAACTAAAAACAATTTTTTGTGTTTTGTCTTGGTGCGGGAAAAACGATTTTTGTCGGGTTTTTCAATCTTTTTGCCTGCCTGAAAAAAAATGTCTGTGGGATAGGTCGGTGATAATACAACGAACCGAACACTGTCGACTGAATTAAAAAAAATACAATTTAAAACTAAAAAAAGTAAAAAACCTTGATTTTGCGGTTTGGGGCGTCAGGTTTTGATGAAGATTTGGGAAAATGACAAGGACGTGTTTGGAAAATCGCTGGTCTGGTAATAACTAATGGGAAAAATTACGGGTTCCCGCCATGTTTGGCAAAAAACAAAGTACTTGTTGGGGGGGGGGGGGTCCCGCCCCTTTTTTTGGTTTTCCTGCCTGCCCTGCCTTTCCCCCGGGCCCGCCTGTGTCGGGCCCGCCGCCTGCCTGCCTGCCTGCCTGTTTTCTGGCCTGCCTTTCCTGCCTGCCGCCTGCCTGCCGCCTGGGG
>CM031612.1:18875677-18878177 GCA_018398815.1 Conus ventricosus | reverse complement strand
ATCTCTGCATTGTGAACATAAATAATTTGGTCGTATCAAATGAAAATGTTTACTTATGAGTCGAGCGTGGAAAATCAGGTCAACCAAACACCACGTGATTTCTATCACAGGACAGTTGTCACACATTGATTTCCATTTTAGGACGGGTTTGATATGGTTACTTCCCTTTGCGTGGACCCAAACAGTTCCAAGAACATGGAAAGACTATCCTCCTCTCTCCACAAACCTAGGATTGGCAAGGCTGACCAACCTCACAGATCATGGGTCACCGGTCAAAAGATCGGGCCATTTAGAGCAGAGAGAGGATTGGCAAGGCTGACCAACCTCACAGATCATGGGTCACCGGTCAAAAGATCGGGCCATTTAGAGCAGAGAGAGGATTGGCAAGGCTGACCAACCTCACAGACCATGGGTCACCGGTCAAAAGATCGGGCCATTTAGAGCAGAGAGAGGATTGGCAAGGCTGACCAACCTCACAGACCATGGGTTGCCGGTCAAAAGATCGGGCCATTTGGAGCAGAGAGAAGATCACTGAGATAGCCAGCTAGACGAGCGAAGTCCGCGATGGAAAAGTTCGTTCAATAAAAAAAAAAAAAAAAACGTCCTTACGGTTTGTGTATGAGGTACTCCAAACCAGATAAATCAGCTCTCTACAGAGATGTCTTCTTCGGATGTCACGAAGTGACTGATGTTAGGTTGAATGAGAGAGGAAATCACTGAAAGAAGCACTAAGTGACTGATGTTATGTTGAATGAAAGAAGACATCACTGAAAGAAGCACTAAGTGACTGATGTTAGGTTGAATGAAAGAAGACATCACTGAAAGAAGCACGAAGTGACTGATGTTAGGTTGAATGAAAGAAGACATCACTGAAAGAAGCACTAACCTCACAGACCATGGGTCACGGTCAAATGGCTTCTCATGTGGTTCTCTACTTGGAAGCGGGCATTGCAATGGGCTGTGCAATTTCCCCGATACTGTTCGTGCTGGCAATGGAACTCATCTTGAAAGCAGCAACAAACAACGCGAGACAAACAGACCTTGGCGATGGATACAAGATGCCTCCTCTCAAGGCCTTCATGGATGACACTACAGTGATTTCATCCAGAGAAGACGAGACACGTCATGTGCTGGAGAGGCTGGACGACATAGTTGCCTCATCCAGAATGAAGTTCAAGCCAAATATATCACGGAGTCTCTCACTGACGAAAGGAAAAGTGGCCGAATCTGTGGTCTTCAGTGTTGCCAACCAGGCCATTCCAACAGTCACAGAAGAACCAGTCAAGAGCCTTGGAAGATGGTATGATGATAAGCTGAAAGACACACAAAGAGCAAAAGAAACCAAGCAGATGGCGGAAGAAGGCTTGGAGACCATTGACCAGTGTGGGCTCCCTGGCAAATACAAGGTCTGGTGTCTGCAGTTCATGCTGATACCAAAGCTCCTATGGCCTCTGATGATATACGACATCTGCACCAGCACAGTGGAGGCAATGGAAGCCAAAATCAACAAGTTCACAAGGAAATGGCTTGGTGTCCCACCCTGTCTGACTGACATCGCGCTGTACTGTCGCCAAGCAAAGCTCAAACTACTACTGAAATCCATCCTGGAGGAATACAAAGCAGGGAAGATCAGACTTCAAGGCATGCTGGAGGACTCAGGAGACAAGGTGGTAGAAGCAATCAAGCCCCAGCTGAAGAGAGGCAGAAAATGGAAAGTTCAAGAGGCGATGGATTCTGCAAAAGAAAGTCTCAAGATCAGAGAAATAACAGGACACACACAGACCAACAGACAAGGACTGGGGGTGACCAAAACTGAATGGTGGTCAAAGGCCAAAGGAAAAGCCAAAAGAGACATGATGATTCAGGAGATGAGAAAAAAAGAAGACCAAAAAAGACTCCAAAAAGCAGTCCAGCAGAGCCAGCAAGGGCAATGGACAACGTGGGAGAATGCACTCCAAAGAAGTCTCACTTGGAATGACATTTGGCACATGGCCCCTCTCAGGATCAGCTTCATTCTCAGATCTGCATATGACCTTCTGCCCTCAAATGCAAACCTGGTGAAGTGGGGGAAAACAGACGACCCTGCATGCCCCTCTGCCATGAAAAACAAACAGTGGAGCATGTTCTAAGCTCATGTAAAGTAGCCCTGGCTCAAGGAAGGTACACATGGAGGCACAATCAAGTGCTCAAAGAGATTGTACAAGTAGTCTGGGCTAGTACCAACACCACAAAAGGGCGAATCAGGACTCCAAAAGCACCCGCAACATTCTTCACGGCAGGAGGCAGCAAACCATGGCCAAGAACAACAGTGCCACTCGAAACATGCAGGCAGAGTCTGCTGGATGGGGCAGATGACTGGGAGTGCACTGCAGACCTCCCAGAATGGAAGAGTCACCCAGAGATCATCAGCAAGAGTGGCATGAGACCAGACATAGTAGTCCACTCTAAGTCAACCAAGCAGCTGATCATGATCGAGCTCACGGTGCCATATGAGAACAGA
>CM031612.1:18860677-18863177 GCA_018398815.1 Conus ventricosus | reverse complement strand
CGTTTCACGCCCGCATGGACCCCAATACCTCCGCCACGTTGTGTAACACGTCACAACAAATGACACCAAGCCAACCATATTGATCAGTCCGTCACTGAAACGCAAAACGTCCATTACACTTTGACAATGAAATTCCCAAGAGGAAAGATGCACACTATAATTCTGTGCACATTAACTCTTTCACCGCATGGCGTACTGAAATTCAGTATTTCCCAACACCAGCTCTTCCTCAATAGTCGCTTTCTGCAAATGTTTGTAACCGCATCAATGGTTCAAAGCGATTCATTAGCTACTTTCAACAGAATAAAGTAAACAGCCTATAGCTTCTTCTCTCTTTCATAACTTTTATTATGGCCCAGTCAAAGGGCCTTTTTCAGGGGGAAAGGTCACATCTTGAAAAGGTCGGATCCTGAAAAGGTCACATCCTGAAAAGGTCACATCCTGAAAAGGTCGGATCCTGAAAAGATCGTGTTCTGAAAAGGTAACATCCTGAAAAGGTCAGTTCCCGAATGAACTACACACTGAAACAAAAACAAACAACAACAACAACAACAAAAACAGTTTATGACATGGTGATTAAGCTATTGACATCCTTACTGTGGATAACACTATGTGTGCAAAAAACAAAAACAAAAAAAGCACTATGTATGGAGGGGCACTCTAACTCAGTGTGTCCACTTTCAAAATTTTCGTCAGACCTTCGCTGATCCTGAAATTCGTCTGGACAAATCCATCATTCCAGCTGTGAAAGAAACCACATTTCTAAGAGTTATCTTTAGTCAAACACTTAACTTCAAAAGTTACATTTGATACTTAAAAATGTCATGTCAGAAAGCAGTGAACATTCTGAAAGTTGTGGCTGATACGGATTGGGGCGCTGACAAGAAACCTCTTCTCCATCTTCACAGAGCTCTGATCCACTCTAGCACGATTGTGTGGTGTATGGTTCTGCCAGATCTTCCTCCTTAAAAGCTCTGAATCCCATCCGCCATTAAGGGCTGTGACTGTCTGGGTGCATTCCGCACCGCCCTGTGTACTGTTTGTTTGCTGACGCCGGAGACTCATCCCTCTCGAACCGTCGGCTGAAACTGTCCTTGAATTACTGTTTGAATCTCTTTTTTCTGAAGCCCCAAACCCTTCCTATGACTTTGACTCGAAGTCCCAAAAGGCATTTGATGACCACCCCAGTTCCATTCTACCCTTGGGAGTTCGTATTTTTCACCATGTGAACAATGCAGATATAGAGCTTGGAGTCGTGTGTGATTTATCCAGGTTTTCTGATGACCCACCAAGGACTTTCCTCACTATGAAGATCTGGTTTGATTTAGTTTCGTATCGTAAACTAACCACTAGCTCCTTGGCGCATAAAGAAATTTTCGTAAAACAGTGGTCTAAAGTTCTATCCTTTAGAAGAATTTTCACCGACGGTTCCAAATGCAAGGAGGGGGTCACCTCTGCTGTGTTTTGCGTAACAGCTCCCCTCAGTGATGTTCTAAACACATTCGCGCTGACAGCTCCATCTACACTGCTGAGTTGACAGCCTTAGTCCTGGCTGTTGAAAATGGTCTCTCAATCCAAACATATAGATTTCCTCATTTTGTCGGACTCCGGCCATTGCCTGCCGTAACCCCAAGCATCTTCAACTGCTGAAATTGTTTGAACGAAACATCTCTCTGAAATCTGATGAGTATAACACCTCCAGCTGCTGAAATTGTTTGAACAAAACATCTCTCTGAAATCTGATGAGTATAACACCCCCAGCTGCTGAAATTGTTTGAACAAAACATCTCTCTGAAATCTGATGAGTATAACACCCCCAGCTGCTGAAATTGTTTGAACGAAACATCTCTCTGAAATCTGATGAGTATAACACCCTCAACTGCTGAAATTGTTTGAGCAAAACATCTCTCTGAAATCTGATGAGTATAACACCCTCAACTGCTGAAATTGTTTGAACAAAACATCTCTCTGAAATCTGATGAGTATAACACCCTCAACTGCTGAAATTGTTTGAACAAAACATCTCTCTGAAATCTGATGAGTATAACACCCTCTGTTGCTGAAATTGTTTGAACGAAACATCTCTCTGAAATCTGATGAGTATAACACCCTCTGTTGCTGAAATTGTTTGAACGAAACATCTCTCTGAAATATGATGAGTATAACACCCTCAACTGCTGAAATTGTTTGAACAAAACATCTCTCTGAAAATCTGATGAGTATTACACCCTCAACTGCTGAAATTGTTTGAACAAAACATCTCTCTGAAAGCTGATGAGTATAACACCTCCAGCTGCTGAAATTGTTTGAACAAAACATCTCTCTGAAATCTGATGAGTATAACACAGACTTTGCTTGGGTTCCCGGTCATGTGGGCATTCCGGGCAATAAAGTGGTCGGTCAACTTGAAAGGATTGCCACAAAGAAACAGCTGAGTAGACTGTCTATCCCTCTCACCGATCTGAAACCCAAAGCTCATGCTTTTATCGACAGCCTCTGG
>CM031612.1:18850677-18858177 GCA_018398815.1 Conus ventricosus | reverse complement strand
GAGCGGCAGGAATGTAAAACTCTCAATCTTCGGGTCTCAAGTTCGACTCCCACCTGAGCCTGATATGACTGGAGGCGGACTATTCCCCTCCCCTCCCCCTCCCCTCCCCTCCCCTCCATGCCCCTCCCCGCCCCCTGGGAGATCCTAGCTCAGCAGATCATGGGTAAGCCTTGCCAAGGGGGGGGGGGGGGGGGGGGGGACGAATCCTTGTCAGCATGTTCTACTAACGCAGAATATCAGAGACACACGTTAAAAAGATACTGCACAAGCCCTGCAAGGTTGTAGTGTGTTGTGCAATCATCAAAATACCAAGCATGCAAAAGGATTCTTTTGAGAGCAGATCGGTGCTGTATGAAGTTTGCCGACCACGATGGGCATTCAGAAAGCAACAATCACACCGTTGTTCCTAGCACCTTAGCTTTTACCCCCGCCCCGCCCCCCTCCCCGTCCCGCCTCCTTTCCCTCCTCCACTTTAAAATCCATGTAGAATGAAAGAAAGCACAGTTCCTATACGCACGCACGCACACGCACGCACACGCACGGAGTAAGAAATGTCTTTACTTCTCTGCCCGTCATCCCTTTCACTAATGTTACCAATCAGTGTTGGTGCTTACAAGCTGACAGCAGTCATTTCTGTCTGCGGCACATCTGTTTCCTGCCAGACAACAAGCACACTGCTCTCTCTGTTGACGACACCACTTTGCATCCCTTTATGCTCTATCATCGGGGTGTTCGTGTCGGTGAATATAAAGTGTGTTTGTGTTAGGTGACACTGGCTTTTCTCGAGTGTGTGTATATATATATATATATATATACAATTATAAACAAAGCTTGTTCTTATGTCTTAGATTGAAGAAATAGGGGGAGAAAACCATTCGTATCTGAAGTGGTAGATAATTCTGCCTAACTTGAATGGGGAAAAAATGAAGTAAATGCTTCTCAAAATGACCCTTCAGCAAGCTTATAGTCTTCAAGGAGGAGACATTCTCCAATAGGGAGGAAACTCACTAACATATAACTCCTGGTCAGATACCGATATTTCGAAACCTGATTGTTACTCCTCAGTGACCGCGGGAAATGGTAATTTGACTCCTCTGCCTTTTCGGTTTTAACAAGAATGCCATCCTAGAAAAGGCTGGTGTGCAATACCGTAGTATGTTTGTTGAGTTTTCAAAAAAACCAACCAAAGGTGCCACCTAAGAAGCAAAAGAAAATCATGAAAGACCAAAACAAGCTACATTTTCTTGTGAAAAGTAGAAAAAATAAAAAGATAACCTCTTAAGACACAAGTGCTGAGGGCCAGTTTTTGGAATGAATCCGCAAGGGACTAAATTACAATGAACAAAGCTTATATATATGTGTGTGTGTGTGCGTGCGTGCGTTTGTGCGTGCGTGCGTGCTTGCGTGCGTGCGTGCTTGCGTGTGTGTTTGTGTGTGTGTTTTCTTCTAATATTTGCTAAGCATTTAACCAGAACAGCTGAAAATTTCTCTAACCCTTTTGCTATTTCACCTTTTTTGCTGTTGTTGTTGTTGTTTGTTTGTTTTTTTGGTGCTAATAAAAACCAGTCGTATCAGCTCCGTGCCATGCGTTGTGAAGATCAGGCATGCTTGTTGAGGGTGAAAGACAGGCTTCTCTCTGTTTGGAAACTAGCTTGCACAACACATCATTGTCGTCTGCATCTTCCCCCGCCGTGTCCATAACTTATTGTGTATTCACAGCCATATTTTGTTGTGGTTTCTTTAGGTGTTTTTTTTTCTCGACTGAAATTATTTGAGTTATGGATAATGTCAGTGACTGTTAAGGAGACAAGTCTTATTGAATTGATTGACTGAGTGAATAATTAATTGATTAAATGGTTGATTGATTGATTGATTCAATCGTTATCAAAATTGCATGATTTAATGAATGATGGGTTGATTGATTGACTGATTGATTCATTCTTCCTTTCTTTCTTTCATTCTTCCTTTCTTTCTTTCATTCTTTCTTTCTTTCTTTCATGTGCTACTTGCTTTCGTACATGTTACACTTTTTTTTTAAAACTGATGATGTAAATCTAAACTTCATGGAATAACTTGTCCTTTCAATAAGGTTAAGTTTCAGTTCCCTTATCATGCATGAATGTATGGACTAACATGTTGTACGTATCTTAAATAAATGCTAGCGAACCGCCCAGAGAAACGTGGACAAACGAGTCACAAGACAAAACACGGCGCGTTTCGACCTCTTAGGTCTTCTTCAGGCAAGATACAAACAAATAGGACGACGAAAATTCACTTAGCTTTGATCGCTTCAGAGGTTCAGCGCAAGGAAGGCGTTGAATGAGAACGAAGCTGTTCATTTCAAATGTTGTACGTTTTTATGTCTACACATGCGTGCGCGCGCGCGGGCGTGTGTGTGTATGTGTGTGTGTATGTGTGTGTGTGCGTGTATGTGTGTGTGTGTGTGTGTGTGTGTGTGTGTGTGTGTGTGTGTGTGTGTGCAAATAAAAAGGACCACGGTAAAGCTGGCCCTCATCAAAAGGACAGCACAGTATCAGCAACTAAGAAGGAAATAAAAGCTCGAAACGATTTACATTCTTATCATGACTAAAATCACAGATAAGAGAACGGGGGTGGGGTGGGGGGAGTGCAGCAGAGCAGGAGGGAGGGCAGGAGAGAGAGAGGAGAGACGGAGACAGGGAGACAGACAGATAGACAGACAGACAGACAAACAGACTGACAGACAGACAGACACAGAGAGGGAAGTGGTAGAGACAGACGTACAGACAGAACGACAGACAGACAAGACTAACTACATGGGATGCTGGATGAGGTGGGAAGGGGAGGGAGGGGGAGGGGGGGGGGGAGACACTGCTCGGCTGACCGAGGCAGGGACAAAGGGAATATGAGACCCAGAGAAAGAGAGAGGACTGGAGAGGAGGGGATGGTAGTACGAGGAGAGGAGGAAGGGGGACAAGGCGGGAGACGGACGGGGGGGAGGGTGGGGAGGGGGGGGGGGGGGCACGGACAGATAAGACTTCCCTCCACACACAGGCTCATGTAGCTGCATCACAGGCGGAACTATAATTGTGATGTGATGGATCTCTTCCTCTCTCTGTGGTCCTGACACCGCTTCATTAAAGTTCCAGATCTCTCTCAAAACAAGCTGCGATGTTTTTCAGACCCTGGCTGAAGGGGGAAAAATAGGAAAGAGGATGCCATTCCCTTCTCAAGGCTTCGTCCAAGGAGCTGATGTTTTTTTTTTGTTCGCGATGTGAAGAAGTTGTGTGAAGAAATGAAAAGGAACGGTAGCAAGTTATACCACTACTACCCTGACCTAACCGAGAAATTCGTTTCATCTTCTTTTGTGTCCAGTGACCTTTTCATCGCGAAAGTATGTTACTCTGTGTGTGTGTGTGTGTGTGTGTGTGTGTGTGTGTGTGTGTGTTGTGTTGTAGTGTGGTTTGATGTGGTGTGATGGGGGTGGGGGTGGGGGTGGTGGTGGTGGTGGTAGTGGTGGTGTGTGCGCGCGCGCCTGTGGTGTGTGTGTGTGTGTGTGTGTTGTGTTGTGTTGTGTTGTGTTGTGTTGTGTTGTGTTGTGTTGTGTTGTGTTGTGTTGTAGTGGTGTGTGCGTGTGTGCGTGTGTGCGTGCGTGCATGCGTGCTTATTCCAGGTAAATGTGAAAGGTGAGGGTAAAATCAACGATATTTCAATACACGCACACGCAGCTCAAACCCACAACCAACACTGACATATAGAAGATTTGCCAATCTTCAGACTAAAGGAAAACTGTCTGGAAGAAATGGGGTCATAACTTACACTGACACAGTGTCGGCACAGTTCTCAGCCGACCTGGCGGAAGGTTCCAGAAGGTGGAAGTGATGAGACTCACTGCTGGCTCACCAACAGTCTTCAGATGTCGTCTGGGTGTTCTCAGATAAGGTGGTGTTTCTTTTCACGGATGAAAAAAACATACATCTAGTAAGCAGGCAGACAAGGACGAATGAATTTGGGAGAGTTTCATCCAAACGGCGTCCTACAGAGATTGCCGTCTTGTGTAGAAAAGACTAGTTAGTGGGCAGCAAGTCTAAGTTTAGTGTTTCTCCAACACAGATGTCCTATGTTCATATCTTCTCTCCTTTCAAAATCAATCATTCTACACTTATTTTTTTATCGGGAAGATTATTCTGAATGAAGTTTTTGCAGCGCGGATCTGGAACTAAGAATGATGAGGTAAACGTTCGTTCAGATAATGACGTAGAATCTTGCATCACTTGCACACAATATGGCCGCATCCTCAAAGAGCACAAAAAATATTTTTAGAAACGGTCACACACACACACACACACGCACGCACGCACGCACGCACGCACACACACACACACACACACACACACACACACACACACACAAACGGAACTGATAAACGGAGATATTTTACTTACATGTAACTACATACACCTAATATTCCACTTAACTTCGTTGCCAATGTAACCCACATAATTTTCGATAGTTTCTGATGCACTTGAAGAAGTGGATAGTTGATGGTATTACCGTCATTGGTGAGCTGGCTAATCATAAGGGACTTGCTGTGGCGATTACTATTTCTTTCCTGTGATGATTTTTTAACACAGTTCCCGATGCTAAGGACTGGCTTCCTGTTGTGTTGTTGTTGTTTGTTGTTGTTGTTGTTGTTTTACTGGTGTATTTTGAAACACAACGCGTTTTTTCCCTTGAGAAGTCAGGACATGTAACTTCATAGAATGTTTGACACAGTAGACAAAGGGTAAGTGGCTTTACTCTGAACGACATTTTTAAGCACAACACACGAGGAAATGGCAACAGAAGCGTTGATATGCAATATTAGTGAAGGTATGTGTGTAGTAGTACTTTAATTTAACGTCTCTTCACCCTCAAGTGACATTAGACCAAAAAAAAAAAAAAAAAAGCATGTGAGAGATTCTTTAAAGTGTTGAGTGTTTTTGAGTAAATGCAAATCAATGCCACACTTAAGTATTGGATTCTACAAACACAAATGATCTCAACATTACCAACAACTATCAAAGAAAAATACCAACAGAACTAGAATGCAAAGTTTCTGAAAACAACTTAAGAATATCAAGGTCATTAACTATTTTCTGTAATGTTATCGGATTTCGATGGTTGAGCGCAGTGCCTCCCTTTTTGAGCATTTGAGCTTTGATGACAGGACAGTGCAGAAGCAGATGATTCGTAGAAATTTGACTCCCACAAACACTAATAATATCTTTACAAAATTTTGTTTTGAGAGCGTTTTAGACGAATCTTAAACATCAAAGACGTAATTGATCTGGATTTGATTTGACTTAAACTCTCAATTATCATATCCGAATGCAGTGTATCACAAGTTTTTACACAATTATGTGAATATTGTATATCTGAGGTCTTCAACTTGTCAACAAAATTATCCTTTGCTAACTTGTCAAAGTATTTACAATATTCATGTAGATCTAGCTTAACATTAAGTTTAATTGTCCCTGTAGCATTGCGTGCTGCACTCTTGGCTGCATGATCTACCTGTTCATTAGAGAGAATTCCACAGTGAGATGGAATCCAATAAAAAGTAACACTGATATCTTTGCTTGCTAATTGATGTATTAAGTGCTTGACTTCGTGAGTCATCTCAACCCGTGTCTTGGTATTTTGACCTTTGATAGCGTATAATACTGATTTTGAATCCACACAAAATAATATCTTGCATGCATTTAAAGGTAACTCTTTAATGTGATGTAACGCCATTAAAATGGCTGTTAATTCAGCAGTGAAAATGGAATAATGCCTACCAATATTATAACGTTTTAATGTTTTCAAGAAGGAATAAAAAATGCTGATCCTGCACTGCCATTTTCTATTACAGACCCGTCTGTGTAAATCTTGATATGGTCAGTATACTTGTTTTCACTGCTTATGTTTACTAAATTTTTCAAGATATTTGGAGATTGATTTTTGTTTAAATTTGTATCATCAATATCAAAAGCAGGTTTAATATGCTCCCAGGGTGCTACTGTGAAACAGGTTGGCTTAGTGGCTATTTGTTTGTGTTTTAATTCTTTAGAATTGATTATATCGGTGGCATAAGAATTGATTGATTGCAAAGAGTGTATTGTTTTAGCTCTTTTAGCAAATCTTTTGCGGAGTCTAATCTAATTTCTTCTTTACAAAATGTATCAAAAGCTAAAGACTTTACTATAAATTTAGCACAAGAATTTTTCCTATTGTCATCTAGAGGAAGAACACCCGCTTCTTTATAGGATCCTAGATTGGAAGTATGTATTGGTACCCAAGTGCCAGTTTAACAGCTTTGCAGTCTATGCTTTGAAGTTTGGATAATAGGTGCCTGGGGGCATTAAAGAAAACTTCTTGGGCATATATTAAACGAGATCGAACAAGTGAGTTTGCAAGACATAAAAGTGCTTTAGTATCTTGACCCCAACGTTGTTTACTAATAATTTTGAGAAAATTTAATGCTTTTCGTGCTTTATCAAGTATATGATTTATTATGTTGGTTCCAGGTAAGTTTTGATGACAGATAAACACCTAGAAACTTAACACTTTGCACAAACTTAAGGGCAATTCCATTAATGCTGAATATAGGCATTTTTTCTGGGTTATAACCCGAGTTAAAAAGAACCATGTTTGTTTTTTCTAAAGATAGTGATAAACCATTTTCTTTCATAAAATTAGTGATTTTATCTAATTCCTTTTGGTAAACTTTTTTTGTATAGTTTAATGCTCTAGTGGGTGTATTTCGTTTCATTGTTACCTTCATCCACATGCATATATCGTCAGCATACTGGACTAAAACTGAATCGTTTGACAATCTCTTTGGGAGATCGGCGATGAGTATATTAAATAAAACAGGAGAAATAACTGAACCTTGAGGTAATCCCATCTGAAGTTCTCTGGAATTCGAGTACGTGTTTCCTACTCTTACTTGTATGAAACGATGTGAAAGGAAATTTTTAATGTAGTTATACATATTACCATTAATATTGTTTTCCTTAAGCTTTTGCAATAATTTGTAGTGCCATACTTGATCATAAGCTTTCTTAACGTCAAAAAAAGTTGCAAGGATATTCTTCCGCCTCGCGAACTGCTGTTTGATTTGTGTTGTTAATTTCACTAGATGTTCTGTAGTTGATCGTCCTTTCCGAAAGCCTGCTTGATTTGGGGTATAATGCACTGTTTTTCGCAGAAATGGACTAATCTGTTTAATATTACTTTCTCCATAAGTTTGCAAACGTGTGATGTTAACGAGATGGGTCGATTGCTGTTTCTATCTGCTTTAGGCTTTCCCTGCTTATGTATAGGAATAACAATTGATCGCTTCCAAACAGAAGGCATTTCCCCTTTACTCCAACATCTTTGTATGAATATATGTAGAAATCGAATATCATTGCAAGGTAAGTGTTTTTAACATTTCATAAGATATTCCATCTAATCCAACAGATGTTTTTGCTTTACTCAAATGTAAAATACTTT
>CM031612.1:18840677-18843177 GCA_018398815.1 Conus ventricosus | reverse complement strand
GTCAGAACAGAAATCCACCATGAACTGTCAGAACAGAAATCCACCATGAACTGTCAGAACAGAAATCCACCGACAACTGTCAGAACAGAAATCCACCGACAACTGTCAGAACAGAAATCCACCGACAACTGTCAGAACAGAAATCCACCATGAACTGTCAGACAGAAATCCACCGTGAACTGTCAGAACAGAAATCCACCATGAACTGTCAGAACAGAAATCCACCATGAACTGTCAGAACAAGAATCCACCGACAACTGTCAGAACAGAAATCCACCGACAACTGTCAGAACAGAAATCCACCATGAACTGTCAGAACAGAAATCCACCATGAACTGTCAGAACAGAAATCCACCGACAACTGTCAGAACAGAAATCCACCGACAACTGTCAGAACAGAAATCCACCGTGAACTGTCAGAACAGAAATCACCATGAACTGTCAGACAGAAATCCACCATGAACTGTCAGAACAGAAATCCACCGACAACTGTCAGAACAGAAATCCACCCCACAACTGTCAGAACAGAAATCCACCGACAACTGTCAGAAAAAAGTCAAGTCTCCATTAAGAAGCAGCGCCTGATAACTGACACCATCGCCGTCCTTCAGGAAACAAGACTGTGACAGCCTTTATTCAGAAAAGCCAGAATTTGACCGACGCCATTTTTGTACTCCCAGTTCTTACAGAACATGGAGTACTTTACAATGGGAACGAAGAAATGCTGTCGGTGTGTGTGTGTGTGTGTGTGTGTGTGTGTGTGTGTGTGTGTGGTGTGTGTGTGGTGTGTGTCCGTCCGTCCGTCCGTCCGTGGTCAAAATGTGTTCCACTCGCTCCAGACAAAACTACTGGGCTGGTCTTTCTGAAAATGTGTTGGTATGTTCAGGTATGTAGGTATGGTCACGGATGATGCCCGATGTGTTATTTTACCGTTATGGCCGTTACTAACGGCCACAACGGCCAATAACGGTTTTTCCTTCTTTATGGAATATCTCAGAAAGTACTTGGCCGAACTTTCTAAAAATTTGAAGGTATGTTCATTTTGGGTCACGGATGATGCCCGATGTTTTATTTTACAGTTATAGCCGTTACTAACGGCTATAACGGCCCATAATGGTTTTTCTTTTTTATGGAATATCTCAGAAAGTACCTGCCCGATCTTTCTGAAATTTGTAGGTAT
Organism: Conus ventricosus; assembly: GCA_018398815.1. Taxonomy (NCBI): domain Eukaryota; kingdom Metazoa; phylum Mollusca; class Gastropoda; order Neogastropoda; family Conidae; genus Conus; species Conus ventricosus. The sequence goes on along the minus strand of CM031612.1, from coordinate 18,841,997 downwards.
GTTCATCATGGGCCACGGATGATGCCCGATGTGTTATTTTACCGTTATATCATTTACTAACGGCCATAACGGCCCATAACGGTTTTCCTTCTTTATGGAAAATCTCAGAAAGTACTTGGCCGATCTTTCTGAAAATTTGTAGGTATGTTCATTATGGGTCACGGATCATGCCAGATGTGTTATTTTAACTGTTATAGCCGTTACTAACGGCTATAACGGCCCATAACGGTTTTTTTCTTCTTTATGGAATATCTTAGAAAGTACGTGGCCGATCTTTCTGAAAATTTGAAGGTATGTTCATTATGGTCACGGATGATGCCCGATATTTTAGCTTAGCGTTATAGCCGTTACTAACGGCTATAACGGGTCACAATGGTTTTTAAATTTGAAGGTATGTTCATTATGGGTCACGCATGATGCCCGATATTTTAGCTTAGCGTTATAGCCGTTACACAACGGGTCACAACGGTTTTTCTTTTTAATGGAAAATCTCAGAAAGTACTTGGCCGATCTTTCTGAAAATTTGTAGGCATGTTCATTATGGGTCACGGATCATGCCCGACATTTACCGTTACAGCTGTTACTTTGCATCTTGTTCTTTCTTAAATTCCCTAATGAACCTATTAGCAGGCGAGCTTATGAGTCGCACGTTGTGGAGGCATCAGAGTTTCTCTAACTCAGTAATTGCTTACCGCCACCGCCACACCCCCCCCCCCCCCCCCCCCCCCCCCCCCCCCCCCCCCCCCCCCCCCCCCCCCCCCCCCTTTGACTCCGTCTCCGTGATTTCCGTCCTCAAGATTGTTAGACTAGGTGAGAAGGGTGTGGGAGGGGAAAGGAAGGGGAGGGGGGGGGGACTGGAGGGGTGGGAGGAGGCTGAGGGTGGTGAGTAGTAAGAGGGGTTGACGGAGGTCTGAAGGCAGGAGGATGGCGGGAAGGAGGGGAGGGTAGGGTGGAGGGCACCAGGGGAGAGGCGGAGGGTGGGGTGGTGAGGGGCAGGGTGAAGTGGAGTGGGAGGTAGGAGTGTGGGGGGGGGGGGGGGGGGGTGGGGGTCGTCACAGCAGGAGTGACCCGCAGAACGGGCGGAAATGAGGTTTTCCATTGACTTGGAAACACCATCATGTATGGACAGGAACAGAGGTGGGGTGGGGGTGGCAATTTGTACAGAGAGAGAGAGAGAGAGAGGAGGAGAGAGAGAGAGAAGAGAGAGAGAGAGATAAAGAGACAGTGAGAGAGAGAGAGAGAGAGAAAATATATATACATATGTGTACGTGTGAGTGTGTGTGTGTGTGTGTGTGTGTGTGTGTGTGTGTGTTTGTGTGT
>CM031612.1:18833177-18835677 GCA_018398815.1 Conus ventricosus | reverse complement strand
TTTTTATTCATAAAAAAGGGGGAGAAAAAAAAAAAAAAAAACAAAGAAAGTAATTTTCCCATCGTCAATATAGAAAAGTTCAAACTTTGGCCCCGGTTTGTTTGTTGTTTTTGTTGTTTTTTTTTTTTGCCCGACTTTTTCCCCTATTTTTGTTTAACGAAGTTCAATGATTGGGGTCCATCGGTTTTTGTTTTGTTGTGGTGCGTGCGTGGGCGTTTGGGGCGTGGGTGGTGCGTGCGTGCGGGTTTTGGGGTGTTGTGTGTGGTGTTGTGTGTGTGTGTTGTGTGTGTTGTGTGAACATGCCTGCGTCGTTCGCGCCCGTGCGCACGCGCGTGTTGTGTGCATGGGGAAGAGAGAGAGGGTGAGGGGGGAGAGGAGGGGAGGAGAGGGAGAGAGAGAGAGAGAGAGAGAGAGAGAGAGAGAAAAACGTGTGTGAGGTGTGTTAAAACGTTTTGCGCAAAAAGCAGGGGAGAGGGGAAAAGGGAGCGGTTTCGTTTTTAGGATGGCAAAGAAGTTGCGTTTAATCTGTATTCCTTTTACGTTTATAATTGTGTGTGGGTTGAGATTGTGTTAAGTGAGTGAGTAGTGAGTTGTGTGTGGTGTGTGTGTTGTGTGTGTGTGGTGGTGCGTGCGTGGTGGTGCGTGCGTGCGTGCGTGCGTCCCCGGGTGGGCGTGCCGTTGTGTGTGTATGTGTGTGCGTGGTGCGTGCGTGCGGGTGGCGCGCGCGGCGCGCGCGCGCGCGCGCGTTGTGGTGTGTGTTTGTGGTGTTTTGGGGTTTTGTGGGTTGTGGGGTGTGTGTGTTGTGTGTGTGTTTTGGGGGTTTGGGCAGCAGCCCCGCGCGATGTGTCTGGTGTGTGTGGTAGCGTTCGCGCGCCCGTGCATACTTGTGTGCGTATATGTGAAACGGCGCGGGTGTTTGTGTGTTTGGGTGTGTGTTTTTTTGTTTTGGTGTGTGTGTGTGTGTTGGTGTTTTGTGTGTGCGCGCGCCGCGGGTGCGTGTGTATGGGTGTTGTGGGTGTTGTGTGTTGTGTGGTGTGTGTGTGTGTGTTGTGTGGTATGAGTGTGTGTGTGTGGTGGTGTACGTGTGTGGTGTGTGTGTGGTGTGGGGGTGTGTGTGTGTGTGTGTGGTGTGGTGTGTGTGTGTGCGTGTGTGCGCTCGCGCGTGTGCTGCGGAGCTCGCGATTGAGAGAAAAGGGGGTTGAAAAATGTGTATCAGGCGTGTTACTTTTTTTTGGGGGGGGGGGAGGGGGAGGAGGGGGAGGGGTTTGTGGAGTTGGGTGGGTGGTGCGGTGTTTTGGGAGGTTTCCCCGAACCTACACCACCACACACACACACACACCAACACACAACCACACACACAACTGGCATGCACGCACGCAAGTGGCGCGCTACAGACCCACACCCACACACACACCACACACAAAAACAACAACACACCACGCGCGGGCCGCGCGCGCGCGCGCGCCCAAATTAACCGATCGACGTTCTCTATTTGATCAAAAGAATAAAAAAATGAAAGGCGAATTGTGTTGGTTTTTTTTTTTTTTTTTTAGCAAATTTTATTGAAAAGCCCAGGGGGGGAAAAAAAAAAAAAGGAGAAAAAAAAAAAAGGGACACAATAGAAGATAAGGTTTCATGGTTGCGTCCAGACCCGGAAAAATAATTCATGGTCATCAGGACCGGGAGGCCCAAAGCGCGAGTCGGAGGGCTGGAAAAGACCACACGCCAGGCATGAGGCTTTTGATGACGGTAGTCACACACTCAGTCTCCTCCGTTTTAATTTATGTTCAAGGGTTTGAGTTTGTTTTCGCGTGTATAACCACAGGAAAAAGGTTGTCATAAGATTCTATCTGTTGTCTGTCTGTCTGTCTTCTCTCTCTCCTTCTCTTTTCTCTCTCCTCCTCTTCTCTCTCCTCTCTCTTCTCCTCTCTCTCTTTTAGTGTGAGAGAGTGTGTGTGTGTGTGGGATGAGGATAAAGAGAAGACAGAGATTCTGCGCTGTCGTATACAGTAAAGTAGGTAATGCCAAATACATAATAATACGCCCCTGGCCGCGCGCGCGCGCGCTGCCGGTGTGTGTGTTGTGGTGTGTTGTAGAGGAAAGGGAGAGGAGACCGAGAGGATTCTGTCGGTTTTTTTTTTAAAAACCCAACAACACACACCACACACACCACACAACACACAAAAGGTCAAACAATAAAATATAAACATACTACATAAATACTTTCCTTTTAATTTTCAACAATTTACATACTTACATACAGCATAAACCCTTTTTCATACTTTTCATAATCATACTACATTCATTCACAAATTGTGGTAAACAAAACATTTCAAAATCTGTTTCTTTTTGGGGGGTTTTTTTTCAGAAAACAAAAGGAACAGTAATATGCCGACTCTACCCCCCTTTCTCCCCCACCCGGTTTTGGGCGAAGTGCCCCAGAATTAGGGCCAAGTAAAAGTTCTTAACCAAAAAAGTTTTTTAAAAGAAAAACGTTAAA
>CM031612.1:18823227-18833077 GCA_018398815.1 Conus ventricosus | reverse complement strand
AAGGGGTTAGCGACAGTAAAATTCTAAACTAGAACACTGCCAATCTAGAGGCAAATGTTGGCCAGTATGAATAAATAGTTCGAAAACCTGACCTCAATGGCATTGAACCTATTTAGAATGGGAAATAAAATTTGAATTCATAAGCCCATTTACATATTTTAGCCGTCAAAAAAGTTTTAGAAAAGCATTCAACTCTGGCCCCTTTACATGTAAGTCTTATGCCAGACGACAATAGTCGGAAAGAGATTGAAATAACGCCGATGGGAAAAAGCGTACATCCTCCACAGAAAAGAAACAGTTGTAAAAAAAAGCTTCTACAAAATTACAGTTCTTCCAAGCAGAAAATTAGGAGACACGTTCCCCAATGAATTTGAAATTTCTGTCTTTAAAGATGTGGAGAGGGATGGGGTTGTGGGCGTTAGTGATTACCTTATAAAAGGAATTAATATTAGCTGGCAAAACTTAGACGTTAAACGCCTTAACGTTGTTGTCGTCGTTCTTCACAATGGTGAGGATATTAAGATCATAACAAAAAGCAAAAAAATCACTGTTGACTTAAATAGAAACAATCTTACAGAACTGAATTGGATTAATCTTACACATTTAGGCCTCGTAGGGTTTATTATACTGAACAAGTTTTGACGGAGAGTATGATAAAAATAATAACTGGATTAGATTAAATTCTGTTTTTAAAAACTATGGAGCAGTTAAACTTTATGATAAATCCCCTCATTGTTAAATTTGATTTTTTGGGCGACTGGTTGTGGAAAAACAATATTTGTCCTAGACTTATTACAAACAGTTTATCTTTTATAATTTTAATCATATTGTGATTTTCTGTCCAACATTAAATGGAACAAAGCATATCATAATAGAAGGTTTATATGGACAGATGATGAAATATATTTAGTTGATCCCAGCAAAAAAACTGAGTGAATGTCTAGAACGCTTTTTTATTTTGTTTGAGGGAACGCAGACGCTATTTATTATGATGACTGTTCAGCAGAAAAAGGGCATAGTTAAAAAAAGAAACACTTTGTCGAAACTAGCTTTCAGCGGAAGACATTGCTCGGATAAGTGTGTGGATTTTATGTCAAAAATATAACCTCATTTTTAAAAGACTTTAGAGAACAGTTAAAGACTGTAGTGTTATTTCACATGAAAGACAGAGACTCATTGAAGAATGTTTGCGCGAAAATGTTGTTATTTGAAAAAAGATCAAGAAAAAACATAGGATTAAACAAAAACTAAAATCTGAAAAGTTTAGTAAATTAGTATTAAAAACGGATAACCCTGCACAGTATGTTTGTTTGTAGATAATCGTTATTTTTTGGGGATTGAATTCTTACTTGGCAGAGAACAGGAAAACCTTTATTCTGGCTCACTTTCGCCCGAAACTGGTTGAGGGCGAAAGTGAGCCAGAATGAAGGTTTTCTGTTCTCTAAGCAATCGCTGTGGGTCAACAGGGGGCTATGTGGTGGTGTCCTGCATAATGCCGGATCACAACAGGCAACTCGGGAACCCGCTGAAGTGGACTCGGCCTCAGCGTCTTCTCCGGCGGGTGGCCTTGGCGGACATGATTCGAGGGTTTCCCCTTTTGACTGCTGGGGGTCGGGGCCGCTGTGGGGCAAGCTTGGACCAGGGTTGTCATGTGACGTACCCTCACATCAAGGCATGTGACGCTCCTTTCACATGTAGTTAGTGATATGAATCTTTTCCCCCATGCCACTACTGAAAAGGAAGATATTCGTGTGGCTTGACTAGTGTAGCGGGCGTCCCCAAATAATTGTGAGTATGATCGGTAAAGAAACAAACGTGGTCATTGGGTGAAAGTGACACTGAGAGATAGTTTAACAAGGGCTGGTAAGGTGCTGGTCATGTGTTTTGAACCTGAGTATGCACTCACTAGGAGAAGGAGGAAAGAATCAGTTTTAAACCCAGCAGATGGCTAGAGACTGAACCTGTCAGGACGTTGGTCCTCTCTGCTGACCAGTCATTACCAGGTGAGCGATAGATAGTTGGGGAAAGCGACAGGGGAAATTTAAAGGGAAAAAGAGAAAGAAAGAATTCATATGTTGAATTAAGAAGGTTACTTACACGAACCTTATTCGTGTTTCGCCCTTCACCCTTTTACCCTTCGCCCTTCACCCTTCACTTTCACCCCGTGAGGTGGTTAAAGATGGCCATGGTGTGGGGAACACACCGGTAGGCGCCCCAGGAATTAAGGACCCCGGGGGAGAGGAGTCGGGAACTCGTCATCTCTCCAGGGACAGGGGGGAAGACGAGGGAGAGGAGTTGGAACTCATTCTCCAGTGACAAGAAGAGTCGAGGGGAGGAGTCGGAAGTCATATCCCCAGGACGGGAGAAATCGAGGGGGCGAGATGATGTCTGAGAGAGACAGGGAATCCTGAAAGGATGAGGGGAGTCGTAATTCGGATGCAGGCATAGCATCAAGGAGTGAGAGAAATCATTTTTTTTCCTGGTCTGAATTTTGTGGGCCAATGTTGTGTAAAGGGCCCGGGTGACTTTATGAAGTCTTGAGTGAGTTAGTTTGCCTCTCAGTGGAAAGAGAGCTTCATGTATAAAATTTGTTTAAAAAACGTGTTTGATGTGATTTAGTAAAGTGTTTTCCCGAAGGAGAGGGGGAAAAGAAAAAACATTGGGTTTAGTGCGCCTTTTGGTTGATTGGAAAGATTGCGTGTCCCGTATGGAGTAAATGCTGTTATGAATGCGCGTGTGCAAAAGTGACAGTGTGACAGTGGTGCCCCCGACTCAGTTTCAGCGACGTAGCTGCCGTTTTTGGTTTCCCTGGTAAAAAAAAAAAAGAAAGATTTCTATTTGTCCCCTCAAGGGTTTGAGGAATAGGGAAAAAAAAAGATTTCTATTTGTACCCTCAAGGGTTTGAGGAAGAAAAAAAAGGAAAGATTTCTATTTGTCCCCTCAAGGGTTTGAGGGAAGGAAAAAAAAGAAGAAAGTTTAATTATTTATTGTGTATAATATTTGCAATTTTTTTTGTTCAATTTCTATGTGTGTTTAAGGTGGTTGGAGTTTCTTTTGGTTGCTCTACTCCGTTAAGGTTTTTTTTTTGGTAGGATTTCCTTTTGACCCTTTCCCCCTCAGGCCCGATAGCCTCAACCTCCTCTTGCTCGTACTGGCAGCAAGGGGGCAGGGCGTTGAGGAGTCGCTTTTCCTTCCCCTAGAGTATTAGTTTTTTTGTCCCCTTCCCCAGGACTGATAGCCCCAACCTCTTCCTGCGTTTTGCAGGGGGGCATGGCGTTGGGGAGTGATAGTCTTTCCCTTCTCGTAATTATCTATTTTTTTCCCCTTTTCCTATTGTTTCATTTTGATTTTTCCCCTTCCCCTCGGGAGTGTGGGATCAGCTTCACCTCCGTCACGCAAAATAGTGTAGGTGGTGGGTTGATTACCGCTCAGCCCAATAAACATCTTTATCTTTTGTTATTTTTTTTTCTGGGTGTGGTGCGAGATTTTCTTTGAGTTTGGGTGAATGTGCATTTATTGATTGATTGTTAGTATTTTGTATTATTACTGTAGTGGGGTTGTATATTGTGCAGGTTTGTTTTTCCGTCTCCAGTTTCACGGGGGACAGTGACCACTAGGGTGCTGTTAAGGGTTTCTTTTGCTGTTTTTGATTTCTGTCACTTTTCCCGGTCCTGTGTATCCTTTCATTTCCTTTTCACCCCTTTTTCAAAACCTCTTAAACCTTCTCTCAATAAGCTCCTATTAGTTTTCTTTTCAACATTTTCATCTTTTAGGTAGGATTTCCGCTAGTTTGTGTTTCTTCCCCTCTTTTAATTGTTTGTGCTTCCATTTGTTTTGTAAATTTATATTCATTTATCGTATAAGGCGTACATTGTTTTGTAAATTCATTTGAAATTAAGTAAGAAAAAAAAGACGGGACAACAAGAACATTTAAGAACTAAAACTTTATAAAGAATTTATTTTCAAAAAAACTTTATTGTTTTTTTTTCCTTTTCCCCGGGAAAAAACAGATTAGCATTGAAACTTAATTTTTTTTAAATTCCAAATTGATACCTGTTTGAAAACAATACTTCTGGAAAAATACATTCCTTTTTGTTTCATATTTACCCTGTTTTAGTAAGCGGTTTTCTGTTTACACCGGAAATTGAATTCTTTATTTGTTATATTTACTTACGTTTTGTGAAAATAAAACGCCATCATATATCGCCTTATTTTTATTCATACTTAGAAATGTTTTGTGTTTATACTGTTGACGGTTCATTATGGATGATTTTGATAAATTGTTCAACAAGCGGAACGCTTGGGTTTTGATGGAGAAAAACTTACTAACTATGTACAACAATGCATAAGATAGGGCAGACAGGCTAAGAGAGAGAAAAGGGAAATAGACTACAGAGGGAAATTAAAGTTGAAGAAAAAAGATTACGAGGGAAGTTGAAGAAAGTAGAGTACAGAGGGAAGCTGAAAAAAGATACAGAGGGAAGCTAAATTTTGAAGAAAAAAAATTTACAGAGGGAAGCTGAAGTTGAAGAAAAAAACTACAGAGGGAAGCTGAAGAAAAAGATTACGAGGGAAGCTGAAGCTGAAAAAAAGATTACAGAGGGAAGCTGAAGCTGAAGAACGTCAATTTAAGTTGAGGCGTTTAGAATTAGAGATGATGCTGAAATTAAAAGAATTACAGGCATCAAGAGAACCTCCCCCATTTCCCACCAGTCGGTTCCGCAAGCGCGCCTCAACAAAGCGGCATATATTCCAAAGTTACCGCCTTTCGAGGAAAAAAGGATGAATTGATAGTTTTCTTTTCCGTTTGAAAGTCACGCAACGTCTTGTGGTTGGCCAAAGGAAAAGTGGACATTGTTATTGCGTCGTTGGTTAAGGGTAGCGCTTTGACACTGTACCACTCACTTGCAGCGAAACAAAATTTAACTTGGGATCAGTTGAAAGAGAACCCCTCAAGAAATTTCAATGTTCTGCTGATCGTTTTCGCGAACTTTTCCCGTTCTGTGCGCCCTGACAAAGGAGAATCGTTTCCGTCGTTCCTATTTCGTATGAGTCATTGTTTAGATCGATGGATCGATTTATCAAAGACGAACAAACTTTTCAATCACTGCGAGATTCCTTCTTAGGGGAACACTTTTCCAGAGCGTGAGCAAAGTTTTGGGCCCACTTTCCTTAAAGAAAGGCAATTTGAAAGCGTTGAGGAAATGGGTCAGATGGGCTGATCAATATTGTATCGCTCACCCAGTAAGGGGTGGCTAGGAAAGGGAATTTTCCATCTTTGAGTTCATGCGTCATGTACTATCCCATCGGGACAGGGAAGTTACAGGAAAGGAAAATCGTGGGTCATTTCTGAGTCCTAAAGGATATACCTATCCTGGAACGGACGGGATTTTTCCCGCGGTTCGAGTGACTTTCGTCAATACCAGTATCACCGCCGGAAAAAACCGTTGCTCCTCAGCAAACGTTCCGAGGTCGTGGACAACGCCCACCACGTAGAACTTTTGGGCCAGTTCGTGGACAGAACCGAAGTTCACAAAATCAGTCAGCTGCCGATCAGACAATGTGATGTTTCTATTGTGATGGAAGTTCCATCTGAAAAAGAATTGCCCTTTCAGACCGGGGGTGATTAAAAATTCCGCATTAGTCTCCACTGTTTGGGGGAAGAAGGCCTTGTTTTGGCCCCAAATCAAGCTGTTGATGGACTGGTGTTGGGAAACGGAGCCATCAATGGATTGCAGGTTTTGGGTTTTGCGGACACTGGGTGCACCCCCGCTGGTGTACGGAAATCTTTCGTGCTTCAAAACCAGTATTCAACACTGTCAAAAGGGGTAGGTCGTTTGGAGGCAAGATTGAAACTTTTCCCGCTGGCAAAAAATTTCAGTCGATACCCCGTACTACTCCGGTTTTCTTACCCCCTGTGTCATTGATAACCCAGTTGCGACTTGATCTTGGGCAATTTCCCAGGGGTGGGTACAGTACATGGGGGTGCTGGAGGATCGTTTATTCCTTGTCTTGTGAGTACCAGATCAGACATTCGTAGAGCAGGGAAAGGCTACAAAGCCGCTAAAAGTCTCAAAACTGATGAACTCAGATTACCCAGATGATCTAAAGAAATGCAGGAAAAAAGACGAGACGTGACGACGGTACTTGCTGCTGCTAAACAGACTGTAACGGAAAAACTAACGGACAAACCAACGTACATACTGGAATCTGACATTCTTACAGGTGTGTCCCTGGACAGGAAAAAAAACAAGTTGTCTTTCCCAAAGCCACTTAGAGAGACAGTGCTACAAAAGGCTCATGATGCATTGTTCGCTGGTCACTGTGGGATCAAAAGAACATCAAAGAGAGTTCTTGATTCTTTTTATTGGCCAGGTGTCACAAAGGAAGTAACAGAATACTGCGTTCATGTGACATCTGCCAAAAGACATCTCAGAAAGGTCGCGTCCCATGTGCCCCTTTGCACAAAATCCCCTTCATTTCCGTTCCATTTCGGAAGGTAGCTATTGATCTTGTTGGGCCCTTTTCCACTGTCTTCTTCCCGGGTATCGCTATATCTTGACTTTGGTGGGGGTCACGCGACAAGGTATCCAGAAGCGATTCCCCTGAAGAAAAAATTTATACAGTGTCTGTCGCTGAAGCTTTACTTGCGATTTTTTCAGAGTGGGTCTTTCCCGACGAAATTCTCTCGGATTGTGGAACGCAATTCATTTCTGATTTTATGAGAGAAATTTCCCGACTGTTGTCAATTTTCTTCCATTTCAACCACGCCATATCATCCCCAATCGAATGGCATGGTTGAACGTTTCAATGGAACGTTGAAGTCCTGTTGAGAAAAAGGGTTTTCAAGGCAGGACCCCATGAATGGGATCGTTTCATACCGGCTTTGCTTTTTGCATACAGGGAAATGCCCAACGAAACGCTGGGATTTTCACCATTCGAGCTTTTTCGGACATCACCAAGGGGGCCTTTGGATCTACTGATGACACAATGGGCGAAAAAGACGGACATACCGACAGTAAAACTGTTTACAAGGTTTTGAACTGCATAATCGTTTGAAGGATGCATGTGAGGGTTGCTCAACAGTCAGCTGATAGAAAAACAGATGTATACAAGGTCTTTGCTGATAGAAAAGCAAAAGGTACGTTCCCTTTAGTGTAGGGGATAAAGTCCTTGTACTACTCACGATGAACTAACAAGCTTCGTGTTTGTGGAGGTTCCCTTTTTGATGGTCGAGAAAATTTCTGCAGTTAATTATAAGATCAAAATGGCAAACACTGAGAAGGTTTTTCATGTGAACATGTTGAAGAAATTTGTTGAACGTAAATGTTGCCATCAAAACCCGTCAGTTTAGTGGATATGTCCCGTGTCAGAAAATGATGTCAACATGACAGACATTATCAGTGATGAATTTGTACCAATGTGGCGTACAGGGACGATCAAAGGTTGTTTAAAACAACAAATGTAGGAGTGTTAAATCTACCAGTTGAGATGATGTTGTACCCCCTTCCTTTCTCTGTCTGTTAAAGGTGAAACCTATGATGATGTGATTTTGTCGAAGGATTTGTCTTCAAGTCAAACAGAACAGCTCAAAGAAATTTTGAAAGACTTTCAGGATGTGTTGACAGATACCCCAGGTACAGTGATGGTATTGAACCCCATAGTATTCAGTTAAAATACTGAAATACCAGTGCGAACCAGACCATACCCCCTTCCGTTTGCAAAAAAGAGGGTTTGTCGAGAGGGAAATCAAAGTAATGCTGGATTTTAAGGTCATAGAACCCTTTGCGTCTCCGTACAGCTCACAGTTGTATTGGTGGACAAAACCCGATGGATCGGTGCGTTTCTGCATCGGGTTACGAAAAGTAATAAGATCACTGTGTTCGATGCCCAGCCCACCCGACATTGAAAGAACTTCTGTGTCAGCTCTCGAAGGAAACTATTTTGGTGAAAGTTGACTTGACTAAAGGATACTGGCAGATTCCAATGGCTGAAGCTGACAAGGAAAAGACAGATTATTAAGATGGTCTTTGGCATTGCAGGAATTCCAATTTAACCATTTAACCCGTGGCCCGGAACACAAAATGTTATGGCAGATTTTTTGTCACGTGTATGAATATTCATGGACAAATGTAACTGTCTTCAGGGAAAGACTATTCTGTTTTTGTCTTTTTTTAATGATTTACGGTGTGATCACATTTGACAGTGCATTGTTGCTCTGACGATTTAAATCAAGTGGTATTTATGCATAATTTGCTTGTTGAAGTGACTATTGGGTTTTTCAAGCAAAAAAAATACTTGATGTTGTATTTCATATCTATTCTTTGTTATTCTTTCGTAAACAATGAAAATCATCATGTACTATTTATGTCTAACTTGCTTGTGAAGATGATATATTGTATGTGTGATGAGCAAATTACCCTTTAGAAATGTATATACACATGTTTTGATGGTGCAATGAGACAAAAACCCAAATTTTTTTCATTTGTCCCCCTCAACAATGGAAAGCATGTGACTTTTCAATGGACTATTAAATTACATGTGGGAAAAAACTATGTTTAAACTATGTTTTTTTTGTTTAATGTCTATGAGAAACATTTACACTTTGGAAATTTCATTTTCATGAGGGTTTTGAAAAATATGATGTGAGACAAAGATCAAGGGGAAATTTGTGCTTCACATCTTAATGTATGAACACAATTTGTACTTTGAATTGTTAATATCCTAATTGTTTTATCCATGTATTTGTGAAATGTATTTTGTGAAGTATGGTGATCAATTTTGGGTTTTTTTTTTTTAGAAAGGGCTGAAAAGTTTGAAATATGCTATTTATGGTGGATCATGATGATTGATTCTATACGTTGATTATTAATTTGGTGAATATGTGTGATGGTTACACATTTTGAGATTCATGGCTGAAGATGTGTTTAAGTGAAGTTGTGTATCCTTTAAAAATTTTCTGGAGAAAATTTTTTCATCCCAGGATGGGGGGTGTCATGTGGGCGTTGCCCCACATCAAGGCATGTGACGCTCCACACATGTAGTTAGTGATATGAATCATTTCCCCCCTGCCACTACTGAAAGGAAGATATTCGTGTGGCTTGACTAGTGTAGCGGGCGTCCCCAAATAATTGTGAGTATGACTCGGTAAAGAAACAAACGTGGTCATTGGGTGAAAGTGACCCCTGAGAGATAGTTTAACAAGGGTGGTAAGGTGCTGGTCATGTGTTTTGAACATGAGTATGCACTCACTAGGTGGAAGGAGGAAAGAATCAGTTTTAACCCAGCAGATGGCTAGAGACTCGAAACCTGTCAGGACGTTGGTCCTCTCTGGCTGACAGTCATTACCAGGTGGCGTTGATAGTTGGGGAAAGCTACAGGGGAAAATTTAAGGAAAGAGAAAAAAAGAATTCAATATGTTGAATTAAGAAGGTTACTTACACGAACCTTATTCGTTTTTTCAGCCTTCACCCTTTTACCCCTTTGCCCTTCACCCTTACCTTTCACCCCCCCCTGAGGTGGTTGAAGATGGCCATGGTGTGGGGGAACACCGGTAGGCAAGGCCCAGGAATTAGGGCTCAGGGAGGGAGTCGGGAACTCGTCATCTCTCCCGGGCAAAGGGGAAGACGAGGGAGAGGGAGTTGGAATCATCTCTCCAGTGACAAGAAGGTCGAGGGAGAGGAGTCGGAAAGTCATATCTCAGGGCGGGAGAAATCGAGGGGGGGGGAGATGATGTCTGAGAGAGACAGGGAATCCTGAAAGGATGAGGCGAGTCGTAATTCGGATGCAGGCCATAGATCAAGGAGTGAGGAATCATTTATTTTCCCGGTCTGAATTTTGTGGGCAATGT
>CM031612.1:18813227-18818227 GCA_018398815.1 Conus ventricosus | reverse complement strand
AACATGTTGTGTACGTTTGTCACTGAAACATCATTAAGAACATCAAGACACAAAGTGCACTTTGATGTGTCTGTCACAAGTATACTATGATGAATGGTCACACAGCAACAACATTGTTGTTTATGTTTGTCGTTGAAATATCATGATGACTTCAAGACAAAAAGAACACTTTGACATGTCTGTCACAAGTATACCACAATGAATGCTCACAGAGGAAAACAACATTGTTGTTTGTTTGTCGTTGAAATACATGATGACTGTCAAGACAAAAACACGTTGACGTGTCTGTCACAGATGTACCATTCTGAGTGCTTGAACAGCAGCAACATTTTTTTTTTATGTTTGTCGTTGAAATATCATGATGAACATTAAGACAGAAAGAACACATTGACGTGGTCTGTCACAAGTATACCATGATGAACACTCACACAGCAACAACATTGTTGTTTATGTTTGTCGTTGAAATATAATGATGAATATTAACACAAAAAGAACACTTTGAAGTAAGTATACCATGATGAATACTCACACAGCAACAACATTCTTGTTCATTTGTCTGCCACGGAAATACCAGCAGGTTTCATTCATTTGTTTGGTCGTTTGGTGTTTGTTTTTCTCTGGCAGGTAATTTATTTTCCAGTTGTGTAATTTTCCTGGGAGGGAGAGTGCTTTTCTCCTATGAAAACAACGCTCCCAAACCTCTTTTTTTTCCCTCAGTGTTTCCCCCCCCTGCTATACTGGTAGAGGCCGATGACAAATCTCACAAATAATAGCCGTAATGGGAATCGAACCGAAGATCTCTCGGCCGGGAATTTACAACACTGGCCACTGTACCTCGGCGGTCATGTTCCACTTCTTCTATGTTACTTTTCATTGATTGATTTGCCTGCCATTGCTACGCTTGTTTTCAATGCAAAGGGGAGGGGGGGGGGGGGAGACGGACAGACAGACAGACAGACAGAGATGGAGAATCACACCAGCTGATACGAAGAGAGAGAGAAGAGAGAGAGAGAGAGAGAGAGAGAGAGAGAGAGAGAGAGAGAGAGAAGAGAGAGAAGACAGACAGACAGACAGAGATGGAGAATCACACCAGCTGATACGAGAGAGAGAGAGAGAGAGAGAGAGAGAGAGAGAGAGAGAGAGAGAGAGAGAGAGAGAGAGAGAGAGAGATATTCCAGATTCCAGATGGTTTAATGTTCAGAAGTCATTAGACTCTTAACATTTCCCTTAAAGACAGATATTATACAATCGAAATACTTTTTGCATGGACTCTGAAAGTAACACAGATTCTTTTGTCTAAGAATTTACGCACACACATGGCATGATTATAACTGAACTCACGAGAAATACACTCAGCTCTTCCTCCCAATCCCCCCCCCCCCCCCCCCCACCACACAACACACACAAACACTGTTTACCACCCCATCCCACTCTTCCTGACCTTATATCCTCAGAACTACCCAAATGCACAACGCACACCCTCCACCCTTCCCTACCTCCCCTTCCCTTTCCCCACACACTGTATTTCGATTTCGGCCAATGGGCCCCCAATTAACGTAACAATTTTTTCAGATAACAGGCTTGACCATACCAAGTCAACTCATAATTTCAACCAATATTTCACGCTTTTTGATGGCATACTGCACAAACTGAGCAATGTTTTGCGCTGATAGGACATCAGCACATTTAATTAAATCGCCAAATAAGTTGTCATTTATTTGGTGTGAGCCATGGTATTTAAGCCGTAGTTCTTTGTAGCATGGACAGTTACAAACAAAATGAATTTCGTTTTCTATCTCGGTTTTACAAAAACTGCACAGTAAATCTGTGGTACTGTTTTGAGTAGATCGGAAAATATTGGCATTTAACGGGAGGATACTTATTCTCAATTTAGCAATGGTATCTCTAAAATGCTTAATTCGCAAATTATCAATGTATGGTTCATTCATGGAATTTGTCTTGAAAGAACAGTACAGAGAGAATCTGTCACTACTGTTAACTGTAGTTGACTAGTCGGGAGTTGTCAACTAACGCGCGTAGTACAATTAGCGCGCATGTTTTCTGTATACAAATAGCGCGCATGTCTCGTATACAAATAGCGTGCATGTCTCGTATACAAATAGCGCGCGCAGAGAGAGAGAGAGAGAGAGAGAGAGAGAGAGTTTCCTGCCGTGAACACTTATCAGATTCTTGACTCGACAACCAGCTTTCCGAAGAAAAAAAAATCTGGATTCAGTTGCTGTTTCGAACAGAGCACAACGGACGCTTCGCTTACAAACGAAGTTTCATTTCCTTCACAAACCAGCACAATCATGAAGAGAACTCTTTAAGATCGATAGAGGCGCACAAGCTCAGACAAGGATGCAAAAGGAGAGCCTGGTCTGGATCTGAACGTCGCCAGCATTCATCTGGATTTTGAAGATGCGATGCATCAGGCTGTGAAAGAATCATGGCCAAACGCGATCGTCAAATGCTGCAAGTTCCATCTTGGGCAGGCGTGGCTGCGTAAGATCCAAGCACTAGGACTCTCTGATGAGTACAAGACGCACGAAACGGAGACAAGCGCTTGGCTCAAGTCATTTTTCGGACTCAGCTTCCTCCCCCCTGCAGATGTCTCAGACGCCTTCGCATTCGACATACTAGCAGATGCACCAGAAGGAAGGAAAGTGGAACAGTTCGCCGATTACGTGCTGCAGACCTACGTGGCACCAGAGGCCAAGTTCCCGCCGGATATGTGGGCAGACCCCGATTTGGAGTCACACCGGACTACAAATGCCTGTGAGGCGTTCCATAGGCATCTGGGGGACACTTTCTATCACCCACATCCACCCATCTATCATTTCATGGAACATTTGAAGCGCTTTCAAGTGCAAATCTACATTAAACTGAATGCGGCCATAACGGGCGTGACTGTGCCAGTGCCAAGGCAACGACGCCTCAGACTGCAAGAGATGCATGGAACTCGAGAACGCTTCCAGCGACAGGAGCTCACCACAAAGGAGTACATCAAGCGAATGGCCTACAAGGTGCTTCCAAGACTACTCTAAAGAACTTGTACAGAAAGTCTTACTTCCCTGTGCACCTGTGATTATGACGTCTTCTCCTGCATTTTATATATTTTTAAGCCTGTTTTTTACAATTAAAAAAAAAAGATCTTGCTCGAAATCCTACTTCCACCTCCCGTGGTGAGCAGGGGGCATTGGCAGACGGAAGGGGTGCTCTCTCTCTCTCTCTCTCTCGCTCTCTCTCTCTCTCTCTCTCTCTGTACGCGCTATTTGTATACGAGACAAGCGCGTTATTTGTATACAGGACGTGCGCGCTATTTGTATAAGAAAAACGTACGCGCTATTTGTATTTGCGCGCCAATTGATGCCTGCCCGACCAGTCCTCAATGAAGTTTGCTATAAGACGCCCTCTTAATAATGATAGAAAAGATCGCTCATTTCCAACACCTTTATTTAGCCAAGCGTAACCAAACCCGCAGTGTTGGAGGGGCAGGCATCAATTAGCGCGCAAATACAAATAGCGCGTACGTTTTTGTTAGAGGATATCTCTTAGCTTGGATGCTCAACATGATTTTCCATTTTCTTCCATACTAAGTTGCATTAAATAGGCCTGTTTGGGCAGTCTGTTAGTATCCATATGGAGTAGCTTCAACCAATACCTGACTGCATGAATTGACGTGTAAAGGATATCTGCCTAACTCTCCATACATACATTTGTTTGGGGTTTGGCAGGAGACACTAAAAAATCGCTTACACGCCTGTGTGTGTACCTTTTCGATCGCTTCTATGGCATCAAAACCCCAGATTTCTGACCCATACAACAAGATTGGTTTATCTGAGCATCGAAGATTTTAAAGCACGTCTGCCTTGAAATTTCGCTGCGTTTGAGAAGCACTCGAGCACAATTACAGACAGCTTTCTTTCCCTTTGTTACTATGTTCCTGACCCCTAGCGCAAAACGTAACCTTGTGGTAAATGTGAAACCTAGATAAGTATAACTGTTTACAACCTCCAGCTCTTCTCCATCCAGAAACCATTTTTCATTTCTACCCAAATAGCCCCCTTTTCTGAATACCATAACTTTAGATTTATCTATGTTAATTTCTAAGAACCTATCCTTGCAAAGAGTACTGAGATGTCTTAATTGATTTTGTAGCCCTGCTGGCGTTCTTGATAAAAGAGCTAAATCATCTGCAAACAATAACATGAACAATTCAGTCAAACCTGGCTGTAACTGGATTCCATGTTTTCCGACTTCTTCCATGGCTATTGCTATTTCGTTTATAAACAGAGAGAAAAGGGCTGGACTCAGTATGCAATCCTGTCTGACACCAACAGGACATTCAAACAAATCGGTCATCATTTCGTTTGCACGAACACAGGATACAACTGAGGAATACATGGCCTTTAGAGCTTTTAAAAATGGACCAGGCAGACCTGCTCTCCCGATAGTTTCAAAGAGGGAGCACGATGAACTGAATTGAAAGCCTTCTTTAAATCTATGAAGGCTACGTAAAGCTTTTTCGCCTTTTTTGTGGAATGTTTTCTCAATAAACAGAAGCTAGCGTATAAATGTGATCGACAGTTGAATATGATTTTCGAAAACCGGCTTGCTCTTCGACGATTTTTTAAAATTTACATCCATCCACTTTGTAAGTCGACTTTTGAGTATACTTGTATAGATTTTACTCACGACACTTAACAAAGAAATACCCCTGTAATTATCGGGCACGTCTGTATTGCCCTTCTTAAAAACGGGTACTATTGGAAATTTACCATTTCTAAAAACTTTATTGAATAGACAAGTCAGGAAAGAAACTGTTTTCAATCCTGAAGCCTTTAGCATTTCTGCAGTTATTCCATCACAGCCACACGCTTTGCCATTCTTTAGCCCAGAAATAGCCTTCCCCACTTCTCCCTCGGTAATAGGAACATTTAGTTCTGTTTTGACACTGGTCGAGATGACGCCTGGCCCTGGTGTAGTCCTCCCCGTCC
>CM031612.1:18765727-18808227 GCA_018398815.1 Conus ventricosus | reverse complement strand
CACATACAGATTCACACAAACCACATACTCTCTATTGCACACATATAATGTGCACTACATGAGTATTCAGGAAGTAATAAATCTGTACCCTTGAACAACTCAGCTCGCATTTACACACACACACACACACACACACACACACACGCACACACACACGAGCTCGCGCGCTTGCACAACACAACACACACACACACACACCCCACACACACACACACACACACACACACACACACACACGCATGTACGTCTTACATGTACACAATCAGACAGCACCACTATCAGTAGACAAAACCCTCGAAAATGATTGCCGAATTTATTCACCAACATCTAAAAAGAGAAAAACAAAGACAACAGCGGTACTTTGTTACATCGGCCATTTTCCATGTAAACACAAACACAACAAAAAATTTTTCAATAGTTTGAAACAACCACAAAAACCGAAGTCAAATTTTGGGCCCATCAAAACATGAAATGTTGGACAAGGTCTGTGGACATACCAAGGGTTAAAATATATTCATCCACATAATTAGGAAAAAATGCTGTATGAGACAAAATTAGGAGGAGGAAAATTACCCAAGGAAATCGTGTAGAGAATATAGAAAAGGACGACAACGGTAAACTCTGGCAGTTTATTTGAACAAAGGCATTTGGAACTGAAGCATAAACAAGTGTGAACTCTCTCTCTCTCTCTCTCTCTCTCTCTCTCTCTCGCCGCTCACCCCTTCCCTCTCTCATCATTGTGCAGTGAGCACCCTCTTCCGTCCCACAAGTATACTCTCAAACTCCAAGCCGATTTACACCACACACACACGCGCGCGCGCGCGCACACACACACACACACACACACACACACCACACACACACACATCCTCCTCCTCAAGAGCGTACAGTGAGCTTTCGAGCCCAGCACCATACCCACCACCCCCACCCTCCCTTTCAAGCCCTCCTTCCTCCTCCACCCCCCCTCCCGAACACATACACACACTGATATACACAAACATTCAAAACCACATCTCTAAACCACTGAAGTACAAACGGAGTGGTCTATCTTGAATATGACTCAACAAACCATTATCAGTCCCCATAACGTAATACTGACCTGGACACTGCACGCGGACCCATTGAGGGGGAGATCAAAGTGGAGGAAGGATCGGGAACACCGTAGAAATGCCACAGTGCGATGTAGAGAAAGAAAGAATCGTCGATGTTGCCACCCCCTTATCCGCCCCCACCCCTTTCTCTCTCTCTCTCTCCTCTCTCTCTCTCTCTCTCTCTCTCTCTCCTCTCTCTCTCTCTCTCTCTCTCTCTGTGTGTTTCTGTCTGCCTGGTTGGTCACGTTTTTTGAACACTTGCACATGTGAAGTTTTCTGCAGTGTAACGATTGTGTATTGTGACGATTCCTTGAAAAAAAAAAAGAAAAAAAAAAAGTAAGTGACCAGTAAATCCAGTGACATTACTGTTTATCATCGATCGCAAATGACACTGTAGTAGTTACAAAAATATATATATTAAGGTAGACAGCAAAATGGAGCACAGTTCAACCTTCTAGCTCCATGGAAGAAAGGCCACTTGCACGTGCATTCCCCCTCACTTTGATGGCGTTCTCACCTGGATGAGGACTGGGGGTGCGTGAATGCCCTGGAAACGGCGCCGCTAACCCACGAACGAATGTGCAGAATGATTCAGCTTTTTAAAATTTGTTCAACAATGACTGAACAACAAAGGAAATTTGTTCAACAATGACTGAACAACAATGGAATATATATATTTTATATCACAGCCGCAGGAAGCAAATCACCCTCTGATCGTAAGAAATTGGTACACACTGCTGATCAGATTCAGAAACGTTTCTGGTGCGAAGAACGTGAATTGATTCTGTGGCGGAACGCACTTTTCTTCCGCTAGTCTGCCATCTGAGACTGTGCTGATAATGTTCATGGGACTGACTCTAACCAAAATGATGACATCCTGCCATTCCTAGCTTTACAGTCGATTGCTGACCTCCTTCCTACCTAGCTGGCGAAAACGACCTGTTTCTGGACATCGTCGAAGAGAATCACCGTTACCCTCTACTTCAAGACGTCCTGGAAGTCCGGTTGTCTTCGCTGTCAGAAGAGAGACTGCTGTCACTGGACCTGGAGGAGTGCGAGGGATTTAAGGACCCATGTCAACGATCCTCAACGACACGGACATCAATGGTTTCACTTCAACACTGCTTCAAGTACCACTGACCTTCATCAGGCCTCTAGGGGCCCTTCATCCCTGACAAACACGCATGGTAGAGCCACACGCCGCGCCAGCAGCAGAAACAGATGAGGAGTGTGAACCACGCCTGCGCGATCAGTCCGTCATCGGAACAAACCAGTGATCATCGTTCTGTTCCAGCTATCCCAGAGCCTGCTTTAGCCAGTGAGAGCCAAGACATTCTATTCTGTGTTTAAAACCCCCTCTAAAGTTCTCCTGCATCCCCCCCTCCCTCCATCACAGAAGCACCTCCATCCCCAACTGAGCTCAAACTGACGTCAGATGTCACCACTCCCGTAGTGCGAAACAAAAAAAAAAAACTTCTCGGACAAACCCTCTGGGCCACCCCCAAACACCTCAAAGTCTCTCCGATCCAGCTAAAAAGCTAGTCACAAAAAGTTAAGGGCCAGACAGAAAAACTCTCACCAAAAATAAAACGACATAACGCACAGGAAAACAGCTTATACCGTATTTTATTTCATGTCTTAGCTTTCATGTAAAATGCCATTGCAATTGTGTCAATTCAATTTTTCTGGACAAAATCAAGGATCAAACATCATAACCCCTCTTTTTGAAAATCACAAAATTGACAATTTCCCAAGAAAGTTTATTGAAAAGCTTCAGTAGTGCGTATGTCCGCCATTGCACCCACACATTCCACGCATCTAGGCCTCATGGACTGGATCAGAGTCACAAGGGTCTGTTGAGGCATGGCGTTCCACTCCTGCAGCAGAAATTGGAACAGTTGGTGGAGGTCAACAGGAGGAGGGTGGTTGTCGTGGACGCGGCGTTCCAGATGGTCCCAAAAGTTCTCAATAGGGTTCAAATCAGGCGAACGCGATGGCCCGTCCAGTCGTGGAACCTGCTGCTGCTCAGGTAGTCGTTCACACACGGGCGCGGGGTGGAGTGGCGTTGGGCGTCCATGAGGGTGGACCGGGTCCCATGCTTGCAGAGTGGGGATAATCAACGGCCTCACGATTTCATCTCTGTACCTTACGCCAGTAAGTCTGCCTGGCACAAGGTGAAGGGGTGTCCTGCCATGAAGGTGGATGCCTCCCCATTCCATCAGGGAGCCGCCTCATAGCGATCGTGCTCACGAACACAGCCATCAGCAAGCCTCTCCCCTGGACGAGCCAGACGCGAACCCGGCCATCATTTCGGGACAGGAGAAATTTGACTCATCGGTTGAAGAGGATGGTGCTCCATTGCTGCCTCGTCCATCGCTGATGACGTCGACACCACCTCCTTCTGGCCTGTCGATGGTGCTGTGTTAGTGGGAGATGGACGGCGGGCCTTCTTGAGCGGAGGTTGAAACTGTGAAGGCGACCTCGGACGGTCTGGCGACTTACGTTGATGTTAGTCGTTCTTCTCAGCTCCTGTCTCAGGTGGTTGAAATTGATGGTTCTGCTGCGGACTGCTGTCAGCATCAAGTAGCGATCGTCTTGCCCGGTTTGGTGATTCTTGGCCGCCCGAGGGGTGGTCGTTCCTGGGCTCTTCCAGTGTTTGGGTTCGCTGGTGAAGGCGTGAATGACTGAGTGGCTCACTCCCAGACGTCTTGCCACCTCTCTTCCAGAAATGCCATCTTGGAGCCATCCCAGACCCCGGGCCGCGATCTAGTGTTTGACAGTTTTCGTCTTGGGGGCATGGTTATTGCAGCCCCGATTAGCGGTCATTTTATACCCACCACAGGCAAATTGTCATTGAAAAGTGTTCAACATAGGCAGCCTTGCACGTGCACTGTGCCGATTTCTCAATTCAAACTGCTGTGTAATCTGCGCCTGGCCCAAAATTCATGCATTATTCACGGATTTTTGGTTGTTTTGGCTGAGCGCATATTCTCGACCCGAAAAATGCGTCGTCTGAAAGATTATTTCGGTCATACAGTGTGGTGTGTGAGCTGTCAGAATAGCTCAGAATAAAACACGCTGCGCTTTGTTTTACGAGCATTCAGACCCATTACTTAGAGTACCCCAAAATCTAAGGCGGCCCTTAACTTTTTGTGACTAGCTTACATATAAACTGAAAATTCACGGAACTAAAAGGAACTATGGATGATTTGATTACTTCGCAGCAAGAGATGAAGGACTCACTTGTATCAGTCATTGAGGGTACAAAAACTGTTATTAAATAACTAAAAGTTGCAAAAATAACTAAAAGTAAACCTGTTATCTTCCAGAATAGAAGATCTGGAAGTAAAATTCTCAGACGACAGCATCTATCGAATCTTGAAAGAATGGCAACCAGACTCTCCATATCGTAGTCAGGAAAACTACGATCTGAAATGAAATATTTGAAAGCACGGGCTACTGTTGTCAATACCAGCACGCAGTTTCAAATGGCGAACCAGCTCTGGAATGCACACCAGCTGCAGCTGAAATGACTGGAACTTTCGGGCGTGAACAGACAGGCTTTCCGACCACTGAAATGGACTATCCACCGTCTCGGTCAGGTCCTGGCTTTAAATAGGGAAACACAAAAGTGTCAGTGTCAGCCCTAAAGGTCCACAGCTGTGACACGGCACTTGAGGTGACCAGTCTGTCATCTAGCTGCACTGTGAGGTCCCCAACCATTGACACCCAGCTGAGTATCCACGCATGCAGACCCATGGAAGTTTTCTGGCGCTGATTCTGATGCTCACTGACCCGAAGGAATCCTCCCTGCAGTCTCACGGCTGTGAGGATCAGTTCTCTTCTACCAACTACTGCATCCCTGTCAGAAATCGGCTTCCACCTCTTAGTGACCTGACACTGTGCGAGCAGACTACAACTGAGGACAATCATGGACCGGCTGAAAGTGTTAGGCATGATCATAAAACACGTGGAGCCTAAAAGACTAGCTCCTCGCTCTTACAGCGTGTACGAACTTTGCACTCCTGGTATGTGCACTCTGGATTTAGAGCGCTGGCTTTCACAGCAATCACCCAACAACAAAATCAAAGCGCTTGCTGTACATGTAGGGTTCAGTAACAGTCCCTCGGGGCAGGTTCCCATTGAACTATGGGAGAGAATTGTTCAATTATGTTGTCAGGTTTCTCCGTTTGCAAAGTTCGCATTCAGTTCACTTATACCAGCCAAAGGCAGGCATAATTCAAATGATTCCATCATTCCTTCCAACCGCAATCTTAAAATCATGTGCAGCTCCAATGGTATAACTTTTATTGACAACATTGATTCTTTTGTGGCTACGTCTGGTGCTCCCAGGCTGGCTATGTACGGACTTTGTTCATGCCAGCTTCAACGGGACTGCTCAGCTGGCTGCCAATATCAAACCTTCCCATCCCAGTAATATTTCCGGACAGAACACGGTTCGTCAGGTGGTCTGCAGCCAGATGGCAATGTGATCAGTCGTGCCATAAGTACACACCGGCAAGTGTTAGGCGCCTGTAGACCTGATCATGTTAGAGCACCACACGTTTATGGTATGCCTACAACTTGGGTTGAATCAGGTGGCTATGATACCAGAACCACCAACGCACACAATCACCCAATAACAGAATCACAATTCCCATGATCCCTACGCCTACTTTGATAATGAAGCAGGTTATCAACACGATTTCAGTGCGGCCCTTCCTCATGAATTAAAGCGGTACAGGGCGCTGGGCACCAACACTGAATATTCCTTTCAATTCACTCTGCGACGACACAGCTCTGGTCGTGGTCCTGATCATAGACCCTTTCCTCCCTCTGTACAGTCCATGGACCACTATCCTCCCTCTGTACAGTCCATGGACCACTATCCTCCCTCTGTACAGTCCATGGACCACTATCCTCCCTCTGTACAGTCCATGGACCACTATCCTCCCTCTGTACAGTCCACGGACCACTATCCTCCCTCTGTACAGTCCATGGACCACTATCCTCCCTCTGTACAGTCCATGGACCACCATCCTCCCTCTGTACAGTCCATGGACCACTATCCTCCCTCTGTACAGTCCATGGACCACTATCCTCCCTCTGTACGGTCCATGGATCACTATCCTCCCTCTGTACAGTCCATAGACCACTATCCTCCCTTGATTAACCCCCACACTCAGCATCCTCAACCACCACCCGCTTATCCTCTCAATCATCTTCCTGAGAGATCAGTTTACTCCACCCTGGGGAGGGAATCCAGTTCCCCGCATTTTGTGAATGGGAACCAAATGACTTTCTGTGTACCTTCAGAATCAGACACACTACGGTATGCACAGTCAGTTACTCCTCAAAATAATGTGAATCAATATCTTTACGTATTAAACATGATGACTTCTCATATGTTAAAACTGCAGCGGAACATTCATGGATAAACTCATGCTTACGGTCAGCTTTTTCATACTGAGCTACATCATATTGCATTTAACATAATTCAGGATGCACGAGTGAGAACATTGTTGCAGGTATGCCATACTCATAGACATAATCTACTATATTTGCAATTGTAACTTGAAGGCTGCTATTTTGATCTCGCTGTGTATTTAAACGTAGCTTTTCGATTACAAAAAATATTTTAGCTTATTAACCAAATGTACTGGTTAGTTTTGTACACATGCTCAGAATATTTGATAACAACCTCTGTGTTATTCTTTCCTGTTCAGTTGTACGCGTCTTATTGCACAATGGCTTTTTTAATGATAGTTACTGGGACTGCATCTTAACGATTCGCCATTTGATGATTTGATCTTCATTTCAATATTCTGTTCATCTGTGTCTTGCATCCCTGCTGCCCAGTTTGCCGTACAGTGTTGTCTTCCTTTTCCTGCATTCCTTTCAAGATTCATCGCTTTAGTTGCACATATTGCACGTGTTTTCATCTACGCTGGCTGAACCAGATACTATAGTTGTCCTTGAAGCTGCAGCGTGTGTTTGATTAGTTACCATCACCATTCAGTCGCAATGCCCACGGTAAATGCGTAGCCTTTTTGTTTTCTCCGTGTAGTTAAAAAAAAAAAAATAAAAAAATAACCGTGTTCTCAACAAATTAGATTAGTTATCTTCTTTTGTATTCTGGCCGACAGTTTCACGTACTTTTTGCTGTGCTGAATCACGTTTATCGAAAATTATATCTGATGCAGACGTAACGTGTCCATTCCAAGACCGCGAGACTCGAACCCATTGTACCCGAACAAACTGGCTTAATTCTATATATAATATACTAGCAGGGGCACCCGGCGTTGCCCGGGATATGAACATCCTCGGGTTACAACAGACGTAGGCCTACCTGCCAAATTTCATGACAATCGGTTGAGCCGTTTTTGAGTCTATAGCGTACACACACACACACACACACACACACACGTTTTTTTAGAGATTAGCCCAAAACCATCCTCGGGTCACAACAGACGTACCTGCCAAATTTCATTACAATCGGTTGAGCCGTTTTTGAGTCTATAGCGTACACAGACACACACGCACACACACACAGAATTTGCCATTTAAAATATTAGATTAGTCAGACTGTTACATATAAACATGCATTGCTTGAAAAACCCCACGCAGAAAGGTTATGGGTTGAGCTTCCTGTGAAAAGATACAAACCATCATTCATTCATAGAAACCCCGCCAAACAAATTGACAGAGTCAACAGATTACTGACGCGCCGAAGACGTAACACTTACTGACAAGGAAATTATTCTTCTCAGCGACTTAACATCTTTTTACAAGCCAAATCATCAATGGTTTCCCGTTTAATATAGCGTTTTCAGTGGGGCCAACTTGTGCAAACGCTTGCAGGGGTTCGAGGGGATCGTAGAGAGAAAAAAAACACAAAACAACCTAGTCTGTGTAAGAAAACCCGATGCATTTCCAATTCTAGGGATAAAGTGAGTGTTGCGGCTAATTATCTCCCTTTGTACCCCACCTTCTTTTCCCCTCTTCCCCTCCAATTTTACGAACTTTGTTGTGTTAGTATTGGAGCGTCAAAACGCATCAAACAGCTTGCTGTGCTGCTTGCTGGCACAACACGGAAGAACATCCGGTGGAGAAATCATCATTGCTGGCGTGATTATGAAGACCGACTAAATCGTCTCCCCTAGTACCACCATATGAATAAAATGTATACACAACAATTGACGTCCTCTTGTGGCATCCCTCAGAATGGAATGAATTATTTCCCTCAGCATCTTGACAGGAATGAAATACATCCAGATCAAAATATTCATAATATAAGTAAAATGTTCATAATATAAGTATTGTTATATAAAACGAATGACCAAATGTCGTGACACATGCTTACCATGGACGCAGACAAATCATTTTCAGTGTAATAATCAACATGATCTGCAAAGGACATTTAAAATGAATTCAAGTACAATGTGACGTGTGTGTGTGTGTGTGTGTGTGTGTGTGTGTGTGTGCTCCCCTTAGGTCTGCTGTTGGACATTCTGAACAACGACGACGAGACAGTCATAAATGTGAATAGAAAGTCACTTCCCACATACGGATTTGTCTAAGCTACTGTTGCTACCACTGCACCCATTCCTACCGCTATCACTTCTACTGTTCTGCTACAACTACTACTGCTTCTATGTCTCCTGCGATTACTACAAATATTTTTCCCTCTACTACTCTAACTACTATTGCCCTCACTTACATGTTCAGTTTTTACAGCATTAGTGATACATTTCAAAGTTTCTGAGCCAGCTAGCTCAGACTCTGAAACTTACATGAACAGAAGGCCCCTTATGATTTTGAAAACAAACAAACACACAAACAAAATATGGTGGAATCTTGGTCTAGATTGTGCAGGACCACTGATAACGAGGAGATGAGCAACAACAGCAAAGATAACCGACATGGTATCATGAAAACAACCGACAAAACACTGTTTAAAAGCTGATGAACAAGACATTACAAAACAAAACCAAAACACAAACTCAAAACCCATTCCATCCAGACCAGTAAATGAGATCAGTCACAGTCGCTCCTACTTACACAAACTTTTGTGACCCTGAATTTGACTCTGGATTGTTCTATTGGTTAAACACTGAAAAAAAGGAGAATCTAGCTACTCCTTCAAACTGTGATAAACCTGTTGTCCTTCTATACTGGAGTAAAAGAACGCTATTACGAAAGAAAGACATAGGCCTTGTCACCGATCGGCAGTAGTAAACCAGCCGTCCATGTGTTTGGAGTAATGGTAGTTCAGAAATAGAGAGCGTGTGCACGTGTGCATATGTGTATGTGTGTGTGCGAGTGTGCGTGTGTAAGATTGGGGTTTTTGGTTAAGGTGGAAGGTTAGGCTAGGTAGGGTGCTGGGGAAATAAGATACACAATATTCTTGAGTTCCAAATCTTGACTTGTTGAAGGGAGGAAGCGGGAGGTTGGTTTCATTCCCGATTGTTACCCTTTTGTTACTTGGGTTCTACACCAGAGAAGGCGGGGCAGGATATCGGCTGTTGTGTTGTCAAGTCTGTGAGTTGTTGTGGTAAATTGTCGTGCTGTTGCACGAGCAACAACTAGTCTGTTGGTCCGGCGTGTCAGCTCTGCGGAGGGATACGCTGCTCTGACCAATCGCTGTTTTGTGTTGTGAGTAGAGTTCGCTTGATTCCGACCAGTGCGGAATGCGTTGGGGAGCTTCACTTCGGTCCCTGGTGTTCGTCGGAGTGGACGCGCCTTGTAGTTGCGGCGGCAGCGCCGTTAGTCGAGCTGAGTGACTTCGAGTCATAGTTAGTGCCAGGTCCTCGTCGGGTCTGGTGTGCCCTTGGCCTGTGCCGGGTTCTGTGTCGTCTCTGTTGGCAGCCACTTCAGCCAGTTGCAGAACTGGTGTGGTTGAACGTCTGTCTGTCCAGTTGTGTCAGCAGGTGGTATCCTGTTTTCCGTCCTGAGGGTGGGGCCAGACCACCGCAGTCTGCTGCCGCGTGCCGGCAGGTGAGCGGCGGCGTCCGGTTGCCTGCTGCTTTCCCAGGAGAGGGAAACCATCCAGGCCGTCGGCCGTCTTTCGGCTACCGGGGTTCTCCCGGGGTTTCTCCAGCCACCTGTTGCTCTACCCGGTTCGGCGTCCTGTGAGAGGGCGCTGCACCAGACCTTCCCTCACCCTCAGTGTCCGTCGGGGCCTTCAGAGGAGGAGGGTGTCCTTTCGGCCCCCGGACTTCGTCGAGAGGGCGCCTGGTGTGCGGTGGGTGTAGTGGCGGCGGGAGAGGATCGGACTGCAGGGAAGTCACCAGGTCGCCGCCGGGGCGTAGAGTCTTCAGGAGTTGGACTGTGGAGCCACGGTCAGCGCGGAGGTGCATCTTCCTTCCGGGGAGGTGTCAGCCGGGAGGGCCAAGTACAGCGCAGAGGACTGGAGCTCTCGGGCCGGGATGGTTGTCCCATATTTGTATATAAAGGTGTAGTGGTAGGCAGTAGGGTTAAGTGGTGGGTTAGCAAAGGGAAGGGTGGAGCGACTGCCTCCGTTTGGACGTAGTGCCAGCACAGTGTAGGGTACTTTTGTTGTTGCCTCTCCTTAGGGACGCAGTGACCAGTCGGTAAGGGTCCCGGTCAAAAGAAAGGGTGGGTCCTGGGGAGAAGGTGTGGGGGTGGTGAAGAGTTTGATTTAGAGCCCTTGTTATTCTGTGTCCCGATGAGTTAGCCACCACTGTGCGGGCCTCTCTGCGTCCCTGAGGTCGCAGTGATATACCGCAACTGGTGGTTTAGTATAGGTTTAGGTTCTCAAGGGCGAGTAGGGTAGGGGGGTCAGTGACGAAGTGTGGATACCGTGTGTGGTTGTAGTGGACGTGAGGGGTGCCCATAGTGTGTGTGGTGAAATAAAGAAGTGCGCATGATTGTAAATTAAGCTGTGTTATTCTGCGGTAGTGGCTGCGCGAGTGGGGTAGTGTGTGGGAAAGGTGTAGGGCCGTCCGGCTGAGCGACCGGGGACTGGGGGGGGGGGGTTGCGGGTACATCCTTAGGTGGGTAGGGGTAGGCGATAAGGTAGCTAGATGGGAGGTAGGGGGTTGGTTGTCCGGTGTGTACGGCGATTGAGCGGGGTTGGTGAGCGGACCTTACCCCTAGGGGGTACGGATGTCCCGGTTCACTTCGGCATTTTCCAGATGGCATTGGGCAGGGCACTGTGTGTTTGGTGTGAATGGGGTGCGCGACCGATTGTGTGAGGTAGTATGATCAATAAATAGGAGGGTTGGTGGGGAAGTGCGAGTGACTAACAGGACGTGTAGGTGAGGTGCCGGAGGGTACCGAGTGTTCCTTGTGCCCCCGTGGGTCCCTCGAGTGTGTATACCCCATGAGTAGGTAGTGGGTACCCGCCCGTACTGTCACGCTGTGTGGTCGATATCCTGTGGGGATTTTGGGCAGAGTAAGCCCAGGTGACTGTGCTAGGAAAGCACGAGGGTGCGCAGGTGTACGCAAAGGGGTGCTGAAGGGCAGAGGGACTGGCGGGGTGGCAAGCATTGGTGAATCGTGTGGGTGTGGCCTTACCAGAGACCAGTGAGCCCGTACCGAGGGAACTGCGTGGCGCATGCTCAGTGGACGTTTGACCACACTGTCACTGATTCATCAGTGGCCAGAACAGTGCCTTGATAATAGGGCATGGTTTAGCTCATGTGGGTTTGAGGTAACACAAGGTGTGGGTGGAGTTTGCTGGTTCGGGACTCGTTGGATATTGGTTACTTGTGATGGTTGCGTCAGGGCAAGTAAGTAGTCAGGACCTCCAGTGTGTCGCTCAGATCGCAGACTGTCCGGTGCGAGCTCCTGTGGTAGGTGTACCCTATGTCTAAACACACCCAGCCCACCGCAGTACGACCCCGATTGTGTCAATGGATCCTCAGGTCCCTACGGCAGATACCAAACATAAGGTTAATGACCAGGATGCGGGGGGGATCAAGAACAGGGACGGGACTTATCAAAGTTTTCAAGTTGGGAACGCGATGGGGGTAGCTGGGGAGATCTCGCCAAGTTCGGCACAGACTCGTGCGAATGATGAATGAAAGATTGCGAGAGAAGCAAGTTGTACTCCGGATGGAAGGAGAAGGTGTGGCAGAAGATGAAGGAGGAAGAAGAGAAAGCTGCTAGGCAAAGGGAGTTAGAAGATGAAGCAGAGGAAGATAGAAGAGGAAAAGCCTGCTAGGCGAATAAATAGGAAAGCTAGAGTTAAAGCAGATTGGAGTTTGAACTACAGAGAGAAGATGGAGGAGAAAAGGTGACAAGAGAAATCAGAAGCTCAAGGCAACGCAGGCCGAGTAGATCTCAAAGACAAAAGATGAAGCTGAGTTAAGGCAAGAGAGCGAGAGCAAACATAACAAGATGCCAGCCTTTAGATGAAGCAGCGCCAGTAACCGCTTGAGCGAGGTAAGAAACGAAGCGTGCCATCTTGAGCCGGTAGAGAGAACATGACGTGGTACGCTTCAGCGCCCAAGGCCAGCGTGTTAGCCCTGATGCGCAAGTGGGAGCGAGACCCATGGCCCACACGTCTGATTTCTCCGCTGAGAGGAAAGGCTAGAGAGCAGTAAGCGTGGGAGTGGACGATTAAGCGACTATGGATCAGATAATGACCCTGTAACAGCCACTTTTAGCTAATGCTGAGGCCTTACCGGGAAAAGTTTAGAAGTCATCAAGAAGGACGCTGCTGAGACTTGTCGCCCAGGTGCGGGGAAGGATGAAGCGGTGTGGTGTTCCCTCTGTGTGCGGCAGCGGCAAGATGAGAATGCGGCAGAGGGATGTAAAGGATCTTGCTTTTTCAGACATTTTACCATTGCGTGTCCCCCAGAGTCAAGATTGAGTTCCGGAAGACAGGCCCGGAAATGTTGAACAAATGGCAAAGGAAGCATACTGTTTTGGCAGAGGTCAAAAGATTGGGGGAGAAGGCGAAACTAGACCGATCAGTAACCAGCGCACCTGGTAATTGGCGTGAGACAGAGGAGCCATGCCCACACTGAAACTCCCAACAGAGTGATGGTGCCTACTGGCAGCAGCCGAATAAGTTCATAAGGCCTAGATCACCATAAGCTGTTTGTCAACTGCAAGAAGCCAGGCCTACTCGCTAGGAATTGCCCCCTGAGCCCCAGTCTGTGGAGCTGTTTCAACTGTGGTGATCAGCCCAAGCTCGTGTGGTTCCCTTCGTGGGGGCGCCCATCGGGCCGAGCAGCGTACGACCTGCGTGGCCATTGTAGAGGTCAAACGACGTCGCGGCCAATGGATTAAAACACTGGTGACGGATACACCGTATGGCCAAGTGGTTGGTGCCACAGGCGTACTCAGTGAAACAGTTCCAGTATGTGGCTGAATCCAATGTAGGTCTGGGAGTACCTGTGGCGGAAAATCGAGTTGAAGTCACCATTCATCGCAAGGGAATTGGTGGTTTTAGTCATGAATCACCCTGGGCAGAAGTCCTGATCGGGGAATTTCGCAAAGAGAATTGAGATTCCGGGGGACACAAGTGCCGGTAGACCAGACCCAGCGTGGGGGGGCAGTGCAGACACGAGCGCAAGACCAGGGACAGCAGAACAATAAAACTGCCCGGAGGAATGCATCCTGTACACCTCTACCCAGCAGTTAATTAGATCAGGACGCAGGAGGAAACCTGAGGAAGGCTCGAGTGCGTGTGAAGTAGGGACGCACTTCCACACCATGTTTGGACGATCGAGTACGCTCGAAAGCGGGGTGTACGGTCAGGCGTTTGAGTCCCAAGGACTAGCGAGTCCAGATTCTGCGCCCAGCTGAACTACGGGAAACCACGGTGATGAAGCTAGCCCACGACGTACCCATGTCTGGCACTTGGGTACCACCCAACCAAGGAGCGAGTTGGTCGCCAGTTTAGGTGGCCAGGCATGACAGGCTGACATTGTCGTACTCGGCCACCCCCCCCGGCACGTCAGCAGTCCAGTGTCAGCGTAACGGTTACGGGAAGTCTCAAGAGTTTCTCTTGGAAGGAACCACTGATGCGCAGGGCCCATGCAGTACGGAGAGAACTCGGGGTGCAACCAGAAAGGCAAGATCCTCGGCACTGCGGCAGAGTACGTCGTCACCTAAGAAACAAGTGACTGTGACGTGAGTTGACAAAGAGAACTTGCAACAGCAGGTTGCAGGTGCAAGCGACTTTTTCATTTGAGGACGAAACCCAGAAGGTAGCTGTGGGGGCTAGAGTGTTAGTGGAGGATTCACAAGGTGGGCACTGCAGCTGCAGCCATTCCCAGGTTACATGTGCAGGCATTGTGCTGGAAAGGACAATGTGGCGGCAGGACTTCTTAAGTCGCTTGCCGTAGAGGAGAGAGAGAGAGAGAGAGAGAGAGAGAGAGAACCGTAAGTTCTATTTACCTATGTCAATGAGAAGTTTGACATTGTCGAAGAGATGCATGTTATGGTCATTGGAAGAGAATGACGTTGCAAAGTGTGGCGTGG
Organism: Conus ventricosus; assembly: GCA_018398815.1. Lineage (NCBI taxonomy): Eukaryota > Metazoa > Mollusca > Gastropoda > Neogastropoda > Conidae > Conus > Conus ventricosus. The sequence goes on along the minus strand of CM031612.1, from coordinate 18,793,678 downwards.
GGGTGTGGGTATTGGGAGCACGTGTTGCATAGCGGTCGTGCATGGTCCGAGCACCTCAGTTCGGAAGTATTATATATATGACCGTAGGTAACGGCTGCCTGTAAGTGCCCTGCGTTAAGGTCGTGGAAGGCAAATTGGCCAGAGTGGTGAATTGTATTCTGTGGGTGATGATGTCTTTAAAATTTTGTGTGGAATGAAGATTGGGGGTGCATCTAAGTAACAGCAGGGAGAGTGAGTGGTGGGAGTTGGATTGTTAGAGGGTTGGGTGTGAGTAAACGCCGTTCGAGTGAGAAGTTGTGTTGGTTTTAACCCTGTATTAAAACGTTAGGCCAGGGTGTGTCACCGATCGGCAGTAGTAAACCAGCCGTCCATGTTTTTGGAGTAATGGTAGTTCAGAAATAGAGAGCGTGTGCAACGTTGCATATGTGTATGTGTGTGTGCGATGTGCGTGTGTTATGATTTGGGGTTTTGGTTAAGTGGAAGGTTAAGGCTAGGTAGGGTGCTGGGGAAATAAATACACAATATCTTTAGTTCCAAATCGTGAGACTTTGTTGGAAGGGATGAAGCGGAGAAGGTTGTCATTCCCGATTGTTACCCTTTTGTGACACTTGGGTTCTACACCAGAGAAGGCGGGGCAGGATAGTCGCTGTTGGGTTTGCAAGTCTGTGAGTTGTTTTGGTAAATTGTCGTGCTGTTGCACGAAGCAACAACTAGTCCCGTGGGTCCGGCGTGTCAGCTCTGCGAGGGAATACGCGGCTCTGACCAATCGCTTGTTTTTGTGTTGGGAGTAGAGTTCGCTTGATTCCGACCAAGTGCGGAATGCTTTGGGGAGCTTCACTTCCGGTTCCCGGGTGGTCGTCGAGTGGACGCGCCTTGTATGCAGCGGCCAGCGGCCGTTAGTCCGCGCTGATGACTTCAGTCCATAGTGAGTGCCAGGTCTCGTCGGGTCTGGTGTGCCTGGCCGGGGCCGGTTCTGTGGCGTCTCTGTGGCAGCCTCGTCAGCCAGTGCTGAACTGGGTGTGGTTTGAACGTCTGTCTGTCCAGTGTGTCGCAGGGTGGGTATCCTGTTTCCGTCCTGAGGTGGGGCCAGACCACCGCAGTCTGCGGCCGCGAGCCGGCAGGTTAGGCCGGCGGCGTCCCGGTTTGCCTGCTGCTTTCCCTGGTAGGAGGGAAACCATCCAGTCCGTCCGCCGTCCTTTTCGGCTACGGGGTTCTCCCGGTTTCTCCAGCCACCTGTTGCGCTACCCGGTCGCGTCCGGTGAGAGGGCCTGCAACCAGACCGTCCCTCACCCCTCATTGTCCGTCGGGGCCTTCAGGAGGATGGAGGTGTCCCTTCGAGCCCCGGACTCCGTCCGAGAGGGCCCTGGTGTGCGTTTGGGTGTAAGTGCGGCGGGAGAGGAGTCGGACTGCCGGGAGCCAGGTCGCCGCCCGGGGCGTGAGAGTCTTCGGGAGTTGGCCTGTGGGAGGCCACGGTCAGCGCTGAGGTGGCAGTCTACCGGGGAGTGTCCAGCCGTGAGGGGGCCAAGTACAAGCGCCAGGACCTGGAGCTCTCCGCCGTGATGGGTTGTCCCATAGTTGTAGTATAAAGGGTGTAGTGTTGGCAGTAGGTAAGTGTGTAGGGGTTAGGCAGTAAGGTAAGGGTGTAGCTACGGCTCCTTTTGGGACGTAGTGCCAGCACAGTGTAGGGTACTTGTTGTTGCCTCCTTAGGGACCAGTGACCAGTGGCGGGTTAGTGGACCCGGGCGATAAAGAGAAGGGTGGGTCCTGGGGAGAGGTTGGGTGGTAGTAGTTAAGATATTAGAGTCCTTGGGGGTTTATTCTTGTCCCAATTAGTTAGGCCACTACGTGTCGGGGCTATCTCTGCTCCCTAGGTCGCAGTGATATACCGCAACTGTGTTTTAGTATAGTTAGGGTTCTCAGGTCGAGTAGGGTCGGGAGTTGGGTCAGTGAAGAAGTGGATACCGTGTGTGGTTGTAGAATGGACGGAGTGGTGGCCCAGAGGTGGGGGAAATAACGAAGTGCGCATGATTTATACTGTTTTTATTGGTGCTGTATTGTCTGCTCTAGTGGTGTAATAGGTGAGGGGACAGGTGGTAGGCGTCCCGGTTAGCGACCGCGACAGGCTAACCATTGCGTGGGAATGTGCACACCTCATTCTCTCTCTCCCCTCTCTTTGGCCCTCTCTCTCACACGCAGACACACCACACACACACACACAACACACACACCACACACACACACACCGAGGCCATTTGGTTGTCCGACTCCCCGAAAAAAGTCCCACCATGAAAACAACAGACCGCACCTACCTCTCTCTACGCTGCATCGCTCGCTCACACACCCCCCCCCTCCGCTCCCCCTCTTTCTCTACACCTCTTTCTCCTCACACCTCATCTATCTACCTTCCCTCTCACTAAAGACCCTCCCCTCCCTCTCTCTCGTCTCTCTCATTTAATGTCTCCTCCACCCTTTCTCGGTCTCCCTCCCCCTTTCTCTCCCTCGGCCGCACTCTCTCAAACGCCTATCTGTCTCCACCACCCCCCCCCCCTTCTCGCCTCTCTCGCCGTCCCGTGTTACCTACCACCTCTCTCCTCTCCTTTTCGTTCCTATCTCATCCCAGCTCTCTCTGCCCTCCGTCTGCTCCTTCCTCCCCTATCACGCAATTGAGCACAAAAAGAAACACAGCAGAAGAGCAGTCACTCTGCCAGATTGCCACAGATCACTACCGGAGGCGTCTCCCTCCAACAGAAAAAGCTGGGGGGGGGGGGGGGGGGGGGGGGGGGGGGATCATTCACAAACTGCAAAAAGAGAGAGAGAGAGAGAAAACTAAGGTGTTATACCTTGCCCTGGAACAAAACACAGAGAAACGGGTCACGCCAAACAACGGACGACGATTAATTAAAAAAAAAAAAAAAAGGCACGGTCAAAGAGAGTCAAAGAAAAGAGGATATCCCGGCAAAGAATTGCTGACGGTGGCGGGTACAATTCATACTGAAAGACACCCCTCCCTCTGTCGGATGGGGGGGGGGGGGGGGGGGGGGCGTGTAAGGTGAGTGGAAGTAACCTGGAAAGAATGAAAGAGTTGACAATGTTGACCACAATACAGAAATCTCTTCTTCTCTCTCTCTCTCTTTCTCTCTCTCTCTCTCTCTCTCACATACCCACACACACACATACACACAAGCACGCGCGCGCGTGCGCTGACGCAATCAGAAAAAATGACTTACGACAGCAGACATACACAGCGTGGATGTGCGTCACACACACTAAGACAACAGCGGACAGAGGGGAGAGACGTAAAGCACACCACGCATTACCACGCATACAATCCGTGATGGACTGACAGCTAGGGTTGGTAGATATGTACAGCAGTGTGACTGGAATGTGACAGCGTCGACAATGGATCCCTCTATTTCATGAAGACACGCTGATTTCATTGGAAATGCTTTTCGGGACTGTGATCAACCCACCTCTTGGTTAGCGCATCAATTGTCAATGAGAGAGCATGGGGGGTTCAAGCCTTGGCTGGAGAATGGGAGTAGTGGGGGGGGGGGGGGGGGGGGGAGGGGGGAGTATATATAGTATCTACGGGATTAATGAGTTTACTGTGCTATAGTATCTAGTATATACATAAGATAGTATAACAAGATGATGAGAAAAGTTGCCATAAAAAGACGATTTCTATCTCTTATTTTCTTTTACTTTTATTTTTGAGGCAGTTCTATATTTTCCAGATAACTTTCTCTAAGTAAGTTTCAAGTGATGGAATCGATCTGGAGCATGTTGTGATCCCAAAACTGTGAAAAAATGAGACGAAAGGAATGACAGAAAACCCTCCTATGTTAGGATGAACACACACACACACACACACACACACACACAACCACACACACACACACAAACTCTGTCCACCTAACTATTCATTGGTGAGGTGAATGTCTTCAAGGTTGCCTACCTCTTGTAAAACACACACACAACCACACACACACACACACACACACGCGCGTGCGCGCGCACACACACACACACGCGCGCGCGCACACACACACAAACTCCTTTCCACCTAACTGTCCACTGGCGAGGTGAGTGTCTTCAAGTTTGCGTACCTCTTGTAAAACAATGGCTTGGATATCTCCTGAAGGAGGTTTAAGTTGGGGTAAGTATTCGGGATGACTGTGTTAAATGATAAAGAAGAACAAAGAATAACTAGAGAAGAGAGAGAGAGAGAGAGGAGAGATGAGAGAGAAGAGAGAGAGAGAGAGAGAGAGAGAGAGAGAGAGAGAGAGATCCGCGAGGACTGTGAAACTCATTCTAAAAGAAGAAGTCTGCAACAGAATCAGACCTGCTATTGAAGTCTATGCAGACCGATGACGACCTCTACACTACTGTCCAAAAGGGAAAGAACGAAATTGTCTTGGCACAATCCAATCCACCGGCCTGGTGCGGACCACCATGCAGGATGCAGTGCCAGAAGGAAGAAGATGAGACAGACTGAAACACACAGGTAGACGGACATGGGGTGTGGACGGGCCTGCCCTCGCCACCTTTTCAGTGCAGAGGGGCTTCAGAGACCCGCAACTTTGGGACAGTCAGCCAAACTGTGTATGCTAACATTATCAAGGGAAGTCATTCATCAGAGATGGCCCTATTCAAAACTCCCATAGGTAAGTTCCCTTGGAAAGAGAGAGCTTCCTTCTGCCAAATATCAAAGGTGGATTTGTTTAAACAACAACAACAACAACAACAAAACATCAGCAACAATAACCATCCAAACAAAGCAAAACACAAAAAGGGGTGGTGGTGGAGGTGGGGGCGCAACTTGCGTGCTTATTGCTTATTTGCGTGCTTATTTTGCGTGTTTATTGCTTATTTGCGTGCTTATTTTGCGTGTTTATTGCTTATTTGCGTGCTTATTTTGCGTGTTTATTGCTTATTTGCGTGCTTATTTTGCGTGTTTATTGCTTATTTGCGTGCTTATTTGCGTGTTTATTCATGTTGCGCGTTGTTGTTTTTTGGCCCCCCCCCCCCCCCCCCCCCCCCCCCCATTAGATTGTTCGTCTATGTATTTGTCTAACTTTATTCAAGTTTAAAAGGTTGTGCCAGTCTTTAATAAAAGTTACTCTGTGTTAGGTTTTCTTATGGGAGCAAACGTTACCCCACTTGTTTACTGTTTATTGTTTACTGTTCCCTGCCTCATTTCATTTCCAATTTCACAGAACTAAAGACGTTTTTCTAGCTAATTCCATTTTCATTTTGTATGGACGGACAGAAAACCCACAGAAGAGAAATTATGTTTGAAAGCCAGGAACGAGCGATAGTGTTTACCAGTCAGTCTGTCACACAGGGCCGCCCCACTCTGCAGTGTTGACACTCGCTGCTGTCACTACTGGGCTACATTCTAGTCCCACGCAACGACTACAACAATAAAAAGGATCGACTGGTCGGAAAAACGCAACAACAATAAGGAAAAAAAAAAAGGTATTTTCTGATTTTGGATATCAAAATAGTGCGTTTATGAGCTTGCAAGTCTTTTTTTTTTATAACAAAAGAAAAGCACTTTCTAGATGAAAGGCGCGCGTTCTGACGTCTAAACCCAGGGCGCACGCTTTACTGCACGCGCTTTTGAACAGTACGCGCCTTTTCTGTGGGCTCCGTAATGGTTAGTTCCATTCCAGAAAATCAGCGTAAACGCAAAACAGTAAGCGCAGCATCTCATCAGTGCGATGTACCGTGCGATGCCCAGTGCAGACTGTATTTGCGAGAAAGTCATCAGTGCATTTTTTGTCCCCACGTCGGAGGCGCAACCTAAACATTCAACACCACATCAACGTCTCAAGATACAACTGCTCCATCTCGACCAAGTAAAAGAGATCTTGTCCAAGGCCACGCAAAGAAAAAAGAAAGCATGCGATGGTTGTAGAGAGAAATGTTGAGGAGGGTAGGGGGGTGGGGTGGGTGTGGGTGTGGGGGATGGTGGCGAATTGACCTTACCTCCACTGCGGTAACACTCAGCAGAATCTTGTCAAAATGACTGCTTGTTGTCTGTCTGTTTTTCACTGAAATTCGGGCAGCGTGAACTGACCTTTCTTTCTACACAAAGTGATGACATTGGGTGGAAGCAAAATAGAAACCAACAGTTATGATGATTATAGTGAAAGCATAGGCGGCTTTGTGCCCGCAAAGAACGACGGATGTTTAAATATCGAGCAATATACATGTAGGCTACAACCGGTATACTGAGCTCTGAGTGGTATCTGACGGAAACGGTCAGTCTTATTATTAGCATCCAAAGTTTAAAGACGACCATTCTCTGAACTGAAGAGTGGAAAATTGCTCAGATAACGAAGGCATAGAACATATGCAAGCACACACGCACGCGCGCGCGCCCCCCCACACACAAACATATCACACGCAAAAATGCGCACATGCACACAAAAACACACTTACACACAGACTAATGAAGTGTATATCCTATTGTTTTTGATAAAAGAGCAAAGATGAAGTGAAAATATGTCTATCAACTACGCATTCTTCAGATAGCTGCGGTTTATACTTCATAATGTGTTGTGTGAAGTAAATCTTTGCGACTTTTACAGTAAAACTGGTCTCATTCCGATTCTACACATGCACGCGCGGACGCGCGCGGACGCGCGCGCGCTCGCACGCGCGCGCGCGCGCGCCACACACACACACACACACACACACACACACACACACACACACACTGAGTGGGTCAAACGGTGAGTCAGTGGAGTGAAATGAACACACACAGGCAAGGACACATCGACACGTATGGAAGAAACAACACCAACACAACAAACACGACCACCTCCATCACTTCTCTCTCATCTCCCATCCCCCCCCCCCCCCCCCCCTCACTTGCTCCCACCGTCCCTTCCCCAATACTGCAACATACATACATAGATGCACAATGTGCAAGCCCCGTCGGAATGTGTCAGCGGTAAGACGACGGAAAGTGAAGACCTGGCAACACACGAATATGAAAGATAGTATTTTACGTAGCCTATGTATGTACGAGTTTGCGTTCGTGAGTACATGCGCGCGCATGTGTGTGTGTGTGTGTGTGTGTGTGTGTGTGTGTGTGTGTGTGTGTGTGTGTGTGTGTGTGTGTGCGCGCGCGCGTGCTCACGCATGTGTTTGTGTGTGTTTGTGTGTGTGTGTGTGTGTGTGTGTGTGTGTGTGTGTGTGTGTGTGTGTGTGTGTGTGTCTCTGTGTGTGTGTGTGAGAGAGAGAGAGAGAGAGAGAGGAGAGAGAGAGAGAGAGAGAGAGAGAGAGAGAGAGAGAGAGAGAATGCGTGTGCACACATGTAGTAACTGATCCTTGACGGCCACACTTACGACAGCCTCAGCTGACAGAGAGGAACGACACTGACGAACAGTTTGAGGCGGCGCATTGAGGTTAATTACCGACGTATGGAGGCAGGGAAATGGGCATTGAGGGCGGGCGTTGAGGTTAATTACCGAGGCATGGAAGCAGGAAAATGGGCATTGAGGGCGGGCGTTGAGGATAATTACCCAGGTATGGAGGCAGGGAAATGGGTATTGAGGGCGGGGGTTGAGGATAATTACCCAGGTATGGAGGCAGGGAAATGGGTATTGAGGGCGGGGGTTGAGGATAATTACCCAGGTATGGAGGCAGGGAAATGGGTATTGAGGGCGGGCGTTGAGGATAATTACCCAGGTATGGAAGCAGGGAAATGGGTATTGAGGGCGGCGCATTGAGGTTAATTACCGAGGCATGGAAGCTGGGAAATGGGTATTGAGGGCGGGCGTTGAGGATAATTACCGAGGCATGGAAGCAGGGAAATGGGTATTGAGGGCGGGCGTATTGAAGACAGAACAGCTGAAGATGACGACACCGACGAACCATCACATAAGGCGGATAACAGAGACAGGGTTGATGCACACAGTGCCTCGCTGCATCGAGCACCGAAGCGTTATTTTGAGGAGAATACTGAGGACAACTGTTGAGGATTTGCACTGAGGATGAATGTGAGAGGTAGTACCGTGGGGACGGTCTGACACAAACCCTCAAAACCAACCAGCTTCTGAGATCCGAGAAGCAGACGATGGAGAGACAGACAAGGAGACGGAGGGGAGGGGAGCAGGACAAGGGGAGACAAAGCACACGCATCGTTCAAAGGCTGGAATGAGCGATATTTTCATTCCAATAAAATTGCCCGAGGCTATTTTCGGGGACGTCGAATATGTTCAAGGCTTTTCAGGTGGGCGCCAACCAGCTGAAGACAGGCTCGAAAAAAAAAAAAAAAGAAAATAAAAGAAGAAAGACCCCGAACACAAAAGCCTTCAACGGCAAAATGTCTTTCACCATGCGGGTAATGGCTGCCAAGGGAAATAACTCTATCCTTAGCTCATTTAGAAAACCGCATCCGCATTCGTAATTCTCTGTCCTTGACTGTTTCACAAGACACCAGCCGTATTCGTCAACTAGATGAGACAACACCGAGAAGTCCGTTCAGCGCGTACAAAGCCTTCCCAACAGTTTTTAAGACAAAACATCGACAAGGTGGGACAGTTCTTCCACCGCATTTACACACAAACATCAGCGACAGGCCTGATAAAGCTTGTTTGTCAGATATACAAGTGGGGAAAGGAATGTGTACGACCCACACACTCTACGGCGAACCGCCAAACTTCTCGTCGATGGTAAATTTGTTGAGTCAGAAGATTAGCTGTTTTCACGAAAAAAAAGTCACTTTCATTACAAAAAAAAAAAAAGAAAGAAAAAATTATAGATCAAAAGTGTAATTTTCTTTTGATGTTAGCAATTAACTTGCTTTTTGCCCCGATGGCAAGCCAACAAGAGTAATGTTCATCACACACACACAAAGAAAGTGTAGCCCACAGGTGTAATTTTTATATGATGTTAGCAATTATCTTGCTTTTTGCACCGACGGCAAACCATAAACTCCTTCCATCAAATGAGTGATGACCGCAGTGCACGTGCATGATGCACGGCTGACAGAAGCAGCTGTTCACTGGAAGGCAATAATGCCCATCGTTATTCACAGAACTGTGCATGTCTGTTTCGTGGCAGCTGGTTCAGAATGAATTGGTTTTTGTCCAACGGACGAACAGTTCCCCAATCAGTCAGACTGATACATTTTCCCGAACACTGCACTGAAGCACAAAGAAAACTGCTAACACCCCACGAAATTTATATCTGTGGTCTTTTTTTTTTTTTTTTTAGTACTTGCGGTCTATTTTTATTTTCAAGAAGTACTCTTTTATGTGAAGAAAAACAAAAAGAACAGTAAACCTGCTGACGGTAGCAATCTTCTGCACTCAGCCTGTTCCGCTGACCACCATCATCGTATCGCCGACAGTGGGTCAGACGACATGTTTCAGCCCTAGAGGACGGGCTTGAAGGGGTCAACGGTCTTTGTCAGAAAACACCACACGTCTCCCGGATCGTGACGACAGACTGGTAACGTCCACACAGTCCAGTGACCTATCCGTCATTTGGCCCCAGTGTACACACCCGTCAGGAGCTTTCCGCCGGCCTCAGCCAATGCAAAGACATTTCCAGACCCTTTACATTATTCTGACCCAGTGTTCAAATTCTCCTGTATTCTTTCCATCATTTACCTGTGTTCATACTTTTCTGTACCACTTCCATAAATTCTGTGCCGGTGATTCAAATCTTCTAATCCTTCCTTTCATTTGCATCAGTTTTTCAAATCCACGTGAATCTTTTCCGTCATTCTGCACAGTGTTCAAATCCTCCTGAATCTTTCCGCTATTTTGAACCAGTATTCAAATCCTCCTGAATCTTTTCCGTTATTCTGAACACGTATTCAAATCCTCCTGAATCTTTTCCGTTATTTTGAACCAGTATTCAAATCTCCTGAATCTTTTCCGCTATTTTGAACCAGTATTCAAATCCTCCTGAATCTTTTCCATCATTTTGAACCGTATTTCAAATCCTCCTGAATCTTTTCCATTATTTTTGAACCAGTATTCAAATCCTCCTGAATCTTTCCATCATTTGAACCAGTATTCAAATCCTCTGGAATCTTTTCCGTATATTTTGAACCACTATTCAAATCCTCCGGAATCTTTTCCGTCATTTTGAACACACCATTCAAATCCTCCGGAATCTTTTCCGTTATTTTGAACCAGTATTCAAATCCTGAAGCTGTTCCATCTTCGCACCAGGTTCAATCCATCCAATCTTTTCTCCGTATTTTTTCCCGTCATTTTGCACCAGTGTTCAAAATCATCTCACATCCGTTCCATCATTTTTTTTTTGCAAGAGTTCAGATCTTCACATACTCTTTCCAACGTTTTGACCCAGTATTAAAATCTTCCATATCCTCTTCATCATTTTGTCCCAGTGTTAAAATCTTCCAATATCCTCTTCTCATTTGTCCCAGTGTTAAAATCTTCCCATATCCTCTTCATCATTTTGTCCCAGTGTTAAATCTTCCCATGTCCTCTTCATCATTCTACCCAGTGTACACATCTTTCCACAACGTTCCATCTTTTACCCAAGTGCAGGTCTTCCCCTTCATAACATATCCATCTTTTGCCCCTGTGTCCACATTTTCCACAGCATGTCCATAATGTTTCACTATTCGCAGATTCTTCAACAGCTGTCTGTCCGTCATTGTGCCCCAGAGTAAAGGTTCTGCCTCTGAGGCGGCAGAAATGCCGCCGGCGTTAAGGACACACACACACACACACACACAGACAGACACATCTGATGCGGTTACGCCTCGCCCACCGCCTCTCTGGCTGAGCCAGGGTGAGAGGTCAGGAGTAGGCGGAGGAGAAGAGGGTCTGAGCCAGCCCCTTGTGAGGTAACTCTGGACGTGTTCTCCGTGTGCCGGGCTTTCATCACCATGGCGCTCATGACGTCATACTCGGTCTGCGCACAGGCGGCCATGTCCAGCATATGCACAACGTCATCAAACCTTTCGCGCCATGTTCACATCCATACCTGAAACAGATGTTTCGGACTTACTGAATCAACATCCATTATGGGGCGTAATCGGGTCAAAAGACCTACTTTCAAATGCTGTTCATGAGAGGATCATTTTAAATCATTAAACTTGGAACAGAACTCTCTTTAATGATTCTGCAGACATGAGCTTTCTTAGCTTGCAAGATACGGGTGAATGGACACTGTGCATGACATCAAACCAACAGCACAAGGCTTCTTAGAACAACAGTTTATGGAAGAATATAAACTGTTTATGACATTAAACCAACAGCACAGCAAGGGTTTTTTTTTACATCACAGTTTATGGAAGACATAGCAAACTGTGCATGACATCAACCAACAGCACAACTCGGTTTCTTAGATTACATTTTATGGGGAAAAATACACAAGGGATAACCCTTTGCCAGTAATAAAAATAAAAGATTTCCTAGGGCTGCAGTTCATGGGGTAACACAGACCAAAGGGTAATTTTTTTTAAAAAGCAGCACAAAAAAGGTTTCCTAGATTCAGTTCATGGGAAACACAGCCTTTGAATGTTTAACCAGTAGCACAATAAGGGTTTTCCCAGCCCCGCCCGGCTATTGGGGGGAACACAGACAGTGAATGTTTAAACCCGTAGCACAAAAAGGTTTCCTAGACTGCAGTCTATGGGGAACACAGACCAAGGGAATGTTTAACCAGTACCCCAATAAGGTTTTTCCCAGATTGCAGTCATGGGGGGAACACCGACCATGTGTAATGTTTTTAACCCGTTCACAATTAAAGGTTTTTTAATTTTAAAACCCCAAAAGGGGGAACGAACACCGTGTTAATATCAAACCAGTAACACAACAAACATTCTGAGATTAAAAGGGTTTTGGGGGAAAAGTGCTTTGTGTAAAAACAAAGAAAGTGCTTTGTGTATAATAACAAAAAAACGTTCTTTGTGGATAATAAAAACCAACAGCACAACAAACTTGGAGGCAACAGGGGGTTGGGGGGGGGGGGGGGGGGGGGGTAGCGGCAAATGTGCAAAAATCTCAAACCCCCCCGAGACCCCCCTTCCCCGGGGGGCTTTACCTGGTTGGGTGTTTAAACACGGGCGGCCCCCCCCCCTCGGGCCAGCACGAAAAAATGTTTTGGCGTTTCCCCGAAGTAGGGCCCCCGTTCCCGCCCCTTGGGAAAAAGTTGATTTTGAAAAGGGGGCGGGAGAAATTCCATGTACGCCGGGGCCCCGGTCTCTGTCAAACTCCTTCTCTGGGGGGCCCCGGGACAGGTTGAAGCACTTGATGAAAAAAGGGTTTCGCACTCGCAGGGACAGGGGGAAAGCAAAAAGGGTCTTGTTTTGGTCGCACTCCGGGGGAGGATAGGAGAGGGGGGGGGTGGGGGGAAGTGGAGTGGGGGGGGGAATTTGGGGGGTGGGGGGGGCCAAGGGGAGGAATTTCGGTTTTTTGTGTTTGTGTGTGTGTGTGTGGGTGTGTGTTTTTTGTGTGTGTGGTGTGTGTGTGAAGAGAGAGAGAGAGGGGAGAGAGAGAGGGGAAAAGAGAGAGAGAGAGGGGGGAAAAGAGAGAGAGAGTGCGTGTGTGTTTTTGAGCATGTGAAATTTTGTGTGTGTGTTGTTGTGTGTGTTTTTGTGTGTGTGCTTGTGGGGGTGTTGCGTGCGTGCTTTCTTTCGTCGTGCGTGCGGGGGAGTGCGCGCGCGCGCGGCGCGCGCGCGCGCGTGTGTGTTTGTGCATACGTGTGTGTTGGGGCGCGTGCGCGCGCGCCCCGTGTGGGGTGTTGTGTGTGTCGCCCCGCCCCGCGCGCGAGCGCGAAAAATGTGGGGCTGTGTTTTAGGGCACACAGGGCTAGGACCCGGGAAGGGGGAGGAGAGCAGGGAGGAAAAAAGGGAAAAAAGGGTTTAAAAAGGGGGGAGGGAGGCAGGGGGGGATTCCACCATAAACTTAAAAAAAACCCATAAAAAGAATGGGGAAAAAACCCCCCTTTTCCCCACTTCATGCCCCGGGGGAAAGAGAAAAGAGAGAAGGAAGACAACGGGGAGAGGGACGGTTCACTGAGCACCATCTTGGGGAAGAAGAAGAACAAGAAGACACACTCGAAATAAGAGAAGTGGGGCCCTAGAGGAGTACCGTCTTCACCTGCCGAACACAGCAGCTAGGAGCAATCCTGCCTCCATATGCCTTTCTCCATTACCCCCCCCCCTTCTCTCTCCTCCCCCCCCCCCCCCCCCCCCCCCAAATTCTCTTTTTTTTTTTCCCCTCTTTCGGCTACAATTTAAAACTGTTAGCATACACTTATACGCGACTCATTACGGATTAAATGTTGCAAAAAAGTCAAAAAGCGTCGGTGAAATTGTGCTTACTGATCATCATATCGTTTTGACTGTGATTGAATGAAACCTTATTTAGATGAAAGTGTGTCGTCGCCTCCAGGTGTGTCGATGTTTACGGGTTTCTAGATTCGGTATCGACTGTTTTTAAAGATCTCTTCAAAATGTGCGCCTTCACTTTCTCCCCATCTCCCCCTACTGCTCCTTCACATAATCCAACTCTCCCTCCCACAACCCACTTCTCTCGTCTGCTTTTTCGCCCCTGTTTCTCCTCCCTCCTTCACCTTTCCTTTCTTTTTTTTTAACACCACCCCCTACTTCTTTTCTTTTGCTTTAAAATCCAATGTGAAATTAGTTATCTGAAATAGATGTCTACAATCATATCGTGTGTGAGGTTCTTTGCACAGAATTCCTTTTTAAACCCTCATGCAGATTCATCACAGCTACTTCTCTTCCCATCGAGTGGGGCGCGCGCGTGTGTGTGTGCGTGTGCGTGTGCGCCGGGGCGTGTGTGCGCGTGCGTGCGTGCTTGCGTGCGCGCGTGTGCATGTGCTGCGTGCGGCGAGTACGTGTGTGGGGTGTGTGTTGTGTGTGTGTGTGTGTTTTGTGTGTGTGGGGTGTGTGGGGTGTGTTCTGAGAGTCAACCCTCCCTTCGAATTGATTGTCAGTCTCTCTTTATGGCTGTTCTTTCAATTTTTCTTACCTCATTTTTCAATTTATTTTCTGCAATAAAATCTCTCTCTCTCTCTTCCCCTCTCTCCCCTCTCTCTCTAAACATAAGTCAGTCTCTCTTTATGTGCTCTTCTTTCATACTCTTTCCTCATTTACAATTTCTTTTCTGCAATAAATCTGTCACACCCCCCATGTTTGTGAACAGACACACTTGCATTCACAACACAGTATGCTAACTTCGTACACAACACACAATCACTCCATTCACCCAAAGGAGCACTATCACAATTGAATTGAGTTTTCTATAAACGCCCCCTTTACTCACAAAGAAAAGGGTCTTAATTCTTGTTTGCACTTCACTGCATTTTCCAACACATATTTCTTCTCTTTACAAGATAATTCCCCACATACAAACAATAATACCATATTGAAAGTTTTATCAAAAATCAAACACACTCACACACATGTTACACTATCAGTTCTTATATTAAAAAAGTATCAATAAAGACAAATCATCTTGACTTGTCAAGGAGCTTTCTTTCACTTGGCTGTACACCTCTGGACCATCACAGCCTGGACTCTCACTAGGCTCGTACAGCTCAAGCCTGGACCACCACTGGACGCTGAGGGATTCTGTAACGAAACCCTAGGTCCAGGGTTAACCTCTACAAATGAACTGTATTTATTTTTTCTCTTCCTCTCATTATAATCATACATCCTTTTTAACTCCTTTCACATTCACTCCAAGATCAATATAGAATACTCACATGAGTCTTGTTCCGCCAACCTATTCCTACCTACAGTTGGGGTACAGAACGAAATCTTTACACAACAATATTTATTTTGGTTATTCTTTTTTCGCGTTCAACGTTCATCTTTCTCTTTTTCCCAAATAGCGCAATATCATCAAATCTTTATAATTATCAAACTTCTGTTATCATTGCAATTACACCTTTACTGTAATTGCTTTAACCAGTATACAACCCCAACTGGTACTCACCTTCTAGGGATTAAGCGACAAGCCTACCCTAGTAGACTTCCAGTCTACATCTACACTCTATACTCGAGTGAACTTGCCACGCCAGGCATATTACACCCACCAAGGGTTAAGCACACCCAAACCAGGGTTGCATCGGACAAACCAGTCCAATCATAGTCTACGTCTACACTCTATACTCGAGTGAACTTGCCACGCCAGGCATATTACACCCACCAAGGGTTAAGCACACCCAAACCAGGGTTGCATCGGACAAACCAGTCCAATCATATAGCACACCCAACCCAGGGTTGCATAGGACAATCCTAGTCCTAACTATGTTAAACCCAACGAGGGTTACAATCAGACATCCTCCTATGTCTGTGTCCAGAGCTCCCCTGAAGTAACAATAGCCTTCCACCCTTCCTCACATTGGGTGAACACAATTCACAATCCACTCAGCGTCCTACTCTTCCGCATCACTGGCGGTTGCACTCCATGAATACAAAAAAGCATCAAACCCGTAGGTTCCATTCCACAATTGCAAAATTTACCAATCTCTTAATTATGAAACTTTTCCATTCACATCACTTTTCCTCATTGACATGACACCCCCCAACCTCCGATAAAAAAAATTGATTCATCAATTTTTTTTCAAAGAAGAGTATAGGAGTTCACAAAACAAAAACAAAAATATACCCTTGAGAGTTCTGAAAAATACTTTCCCAAAATGACATGAGTACATGCGAACAGACAAATGTATATTTATAAAAACGTTTCAAAAAAAAAAATTATCCAAAACCAACATCAATGCATCAACTATCAACACTGCAAGTAATCAATATTGCACACAACATTCTATTACTCAAATACAAACATATAAATTCAACTTTCAACAGCAAACTTGAAAACACACACTGCTTATTACTGTCGAGACAAAATGTCAGCGATCACATTGCTGGACCCTGAAATTGGATCAACCCTGACTGTATTGCTGGATCGCCAAAGATCACCCAACAATTCACAAAATACTTGGTTTGACTCAGTTGACAAAACAAATCCTCCACATCAGGTATTGGTTCAGAATCAAAAACAGTCAAGTATTTAAAGCCCTGTAATCAATAGAAAATCTGACTGAACCATCTGGTTTTGAAACCAGCACCACAGGAGCTGCATATGGAGAACTTGATTTTTCAATGACTCCAAGATCCAACATGACCTGTACCTCTCTTTCAATAATTTGCTTTTTTGCAAATGGTAAAGGATACGACTTCATTCGTACAGGAACATCTGTTGTCAACTGTATCCTATGAGGTTCAACACCAACTGCAGATCCTGGTTTGTCTGTAAGTACATCTGTATAATCCTGTAGTAAACACTTTAGTCGAGTCACCCAAGATGGTTTCAAGTCCTCGTTGATCTTGACATCCTCGTATGTTTCACCTTTTAAGGATAATGTAGGCAGTTGAATAACATCATCACCAGTGTCCTGAACTACACCAACAGCAGTTTCATGAATTACAGGCACCTTGTGAAACACAGGTTTGTCATGAGGTGGCAAATGTTCTGTCACACAATTCATTGGTAATAGACATGAAATGTCACATGCCAATGCTGAAATCTTGTCAGGGACAGCAACCTTGTTGATCATAACATCAGACCTGTGAAAGTACTTTTTCAACATGTTATCATGGAAAATTTTCTTCACACCATTCATATC
The DNA here is from genome assembly GCA_018398815.1 of Conus ventricosus. Classification (NCBI taxonomy): domain Eukaryota; kingdom Metazoa; phylum Mollusca; class Gastropoda; order Neogastropoda; family Conidae; genus Conus; species Conus ventricosus. The sequence goes on along the minus strand of CM031612.1, from coordinate 18,777,016 downwards.
AATTCTGTAATTAACATCAGAACATTTTTTCAATGACGACGAATGGTCCTTTCCACATCACATGCATCTTGCTCTTGTCATCTGTTAAAAGCACCAACACATTGTCACCCACAGAAAACACACGCATCTTTGCTCCACGATCAGCATGCTTTTTATGCGAAGTTGCACTGTTATAAGCATTTTCTTGGGCAATACGACATGCATCTGCTATACGATTTTGCAAAGTAAAAACATAATCAAAAACATTTTTTCTTCTTGAGACATTGTCTCCAGACCATGACTTTGACAGGATACTAATAGGTCCTTTTGGTGAACGACCAAAAAGCAACTCAAAAGGAGAGAAACCTGTGCTCTCGTTTGGCAATTCCCTGTAGGCAAAAAGTATGGCTGGAATGTATCGATCCCAGTCTGATGGTCTTTCCTTAGAAACTTTTTTTAACATAATCTTGAAAGTACCATTAAATCTTTCCATGAGGCTATTCGACTGTGGATGGTATGGAGATGTAGTACATGTAGAAATTGAAAGTAAACGAAATATTTTTTTCATGAGATCTGACACAAACTGAGTACCCAAGTCAGATAATATTTCATCAGGAAGTCCCATTCTGGAAAAAATAGAAAATAATGCTTCTGCTACAGAAATGGTATCAATCTTTTTCAAAGGTACAGCTTCAGGATACCTGGTAGCAACATCCATGACAGTGAGCACATAACGAAAACCAGAATTGGAAACATGAAATGGACAACCAAATCAATACAATCACGACTGAATGGTTCAGTAACGACTGGCATTCTTTGCAAAGGTGCAAATGGTACACGACCTTTGGGAATTGTTTTCCGACAAACATCACATGATTGACAATATTTTGAAACTTGCACACTAACACCAGGCCAAAACAATGAAGACAACACACGTTGAAGAGTACGTTTGACTCCACAATGACCCGATAACATGGAATCATGTGCAGTATGCAAAACAGTGTCACGTAAAGACATGGGAACAACAATCTGCTCCACCACCTATTCATCTTTAGGAAAAAGACGGTATAAAAGATATTTCTTTTTATGTACATAATATCAGGCACTTTGTCAGGTACCTCAGGAACAACTTTCTCAAACAAATGAGTCAATATTGTATCTGTCTTTTGTAAATCACTCAAATGTTCAGGAGTCGCATCCAATTTTGGGACATGGGGAACAACCAGGGGGTTTTGACCTTGCCTTTCTTTTTCTCTTGTAAACGAGTGCTTACCATACAAGGCACAAAAGAACCACATTGTCCACCACAAGACGTGGAACCGCCCTTAAGATTTCCAAGAATGAGGTCTGTCACAGGATCATCAATGCCACATGCTGTTTTTTCACTGTAAATAGGGAGTACAAACATAAACACATGCCAAAGGAAATGATTCAATTTTGCCACCAAATGAACGACATTGCTGATGTTTCCCGTTGTATTGTTCTTTTCTGACTAAATCTTTGCGTACACCAGCAGTAGTACACCAGTATCCTCAACAGTGTAGCACCAAACCCATTGACAATACAGGATTCAATATGCAAACCTGTAACATCAGTGTCAGACACTAAAACATGCTGAGTATCTTTAGTAGTTTGATTGGGACCTGTTGCCAAGCACACATTACCCTGTGCTAGAAAAGAACAGTCTTTCTTCTTGTGATATATACAGGAACAGTGCCAACAGCCATTGTCCGCACCAGATACTGTATTTGGTACTGTACTATAATCAATACCACCACGGTTTGAAAATTGTCCACGGCCACGAATAGTTCCAAATTGACCAGTTCGTCGAGCATTGGTATATCCTCTTGGGTAATGACTTGCATTTGGATTACCCTGTGAAAAAGTTTGTCCAGAATTATTCTCTTGCCAGTTATTATAGGAATGTACATTATTCCTGTTTGTATTCTGTCTTTGAGGAAAACTCTGGCCTCCTCTATGACCATACCTCCTGTTTGGTTGAGAACGACCCGGACCAAACTGTCCTGTTAAAGCAATATTTGCCTCAAACACATCACGGTCAGATTTTCTGGCACAATGCTTTTCCGGATGAGCAGTCCGATACTGATCTGCCAGATTACACATATCCTCTGCAGTTTTACAAGATCTCTCTTTCAGAAAAATAGCTAGGTCTTTGGATACGCTTTGTAAAATCTGTTCACGTAACAAGTCACGCAAATCAGCATATTCTTTCTGTGTCTGGGCCAATTCAACCCAACGATCAAATAAATGACTCGTCCTAATAAGGAAAGCTGCAAATGATTCGCCTTTTTCTGGACGAACTGAACGAAACTTTTCTCTAAAGCCTTCATCTGTATATTGAAACTTCTTCAAAAGTTCAGCTTTCAGCTTTCAGCTCTTCCCTTGTAAGAGAATCACGAACTGCCAAACTATGATACAGAGAAAGCGCATTGCCCTTAACAAAGAAGCAGCATACAATGTCCATTTGTCCTTGCTCCAACCACATGACAAAGCATGGTTTTCAAACCTAAAAAGAAAAGAGTATGTCATCACGATTCTCATAAAAAGGGGGTAATTTGGGAATGTAGGGGGTCTTACCTGCAACCTGAACAGGAACAGTACCAGTTTGAGAAACATTTGCAGATTGTTGAACAGCCTGTTGCTTTAACTGAAGTTCCACTCGTTTTTGTTCAAGTTCCAATCTTCTCATTTCAAGTAAATTTAGACTTTCTGTTCTTTTCATTTCAAGTTCATGCGCCCTGATTTTTTTCCTCTCTCTCTATCTGTGCTTGTCTATCCTTCTCTTCTTTCTCTAACTGTGCTTCTGCTTGCCTAATCTTATCTTCTTTTTCTGCTTTTCTAAGTCTTTCACTCTCATCTGCCTCTGCTTTTCTAAGCCTTTCTCTCTCATCTGCCTCTGCTTTTCTAAGCCTTTCTCTCTCATCTGCCTCTGCTTTTCTAAGCCTTTCTCTCTCATCTGCCTCTGCCACTTTTTTCTCTTTCTTTCGCTCTGAGCGCACGCTCTTCACACTGATCAATGTAAGCCATTAAAGCATCACCAGACAACTGCAATTTCTGTCCCTGGGACAAAAATCGGTTGAAACGAACCGTTTCCCTCATCCTCCTTAAACAATAATGATTGGAACTCCTCTATTTGTTGATCATCCACTGCATCAGTCATCTTTTAAGAGAGTGTAGATAACGCTTAAAGAAATCCCACAGCAGGCAAATGGGGTAGGGAAATTAAGATGTGAAATAAAAAAACTATTTAAAATAGAACAATTTAAACTTACTTGGCACTGATTACAAGCATACAGAGTTCAAAACATTCAAATTTGTAAAGAAAATAAAAAAACAATGACGGGACAGAAAAGAATGTTTTTTTCCAGTAAAATTTGATCGAGTATGGAAATGCACCCTCACTGAAAAAATATTTTATTTAAGTTAATTTAGTCGGCCAAAAAATGTGAGAAGTAAATTTAGAAACGGCTCTGAAAGACTGAATTATGAGAAAGATTTCCGAAATACCAAGAAAAGCTAAGAATATTTTTATAATTATTGTTTTAAACTAAAGTAGAGCACCGTTTTCAAAAAGGAATCCAAAAGAATGTGCCGGAAAAACACAGACAATTTTACAAGAAAGATTTTCAACTAAACCTTACAACATTTAAAATAAAGGGAGCATTTACACACACTAATCAGAAACCCTATTTAAAATAGCAAAAAACCGCCTAAACTTGAAACTAGAGAGGAGCTTATTGTAAAGAATATCAAGAGAATTTTACTTAGAATAGAGACAGAAACCAAGAGAGGCGAAAATGTGAAAAAAGTAGGAAAAGTAAGACAAAGCAAAAGAACCCTTTGGTAGCCCACTAATTGAAACTACCACCGTAGAACTGGAGACGGGAATACTAAGAACAAGTATACATTGTATAAACAATTGACTCGCACCATAAATATAAAGAAAACAAAAAATACCAATGAAAATGAATAAACATAACAATAATTATACAGCAATGCAGAGGGGAACAAAATAGTATCTTTATAATTGTAAATTGGCAGAGTAAATTTACTTCTATTTTTCTTTTTTCTTTTTACAAAGGGGTTCAAAACAATATTTTAGCAGAAATACTCACTCAAAAAACTAAATCCTATTAAACTCTAACCTAAATTCAAAGACGGGGTCACCACTGTCACACACCCATGTTTGTGAACAGACACACTTGCATTCACAACCACAGTATGCTAACTTCGTACACAACACACAATCACTCCATTCACCCAAAGGAGCACTATCACAATTGAATTGAGTTTTCTATAAAACGCTCCCTTTACTCACAAAGAAAAGGGTCTTAATTCTTGTTTGCACTTCACTGCATTTTCCAACACATATTTCTTCTCTTTACAAGATAATTCCCCACATACAAACAATAATACCATATTGAAAGTTTTATCAAAAATCAAACACACTCACACACATGTTACACTATCAGTTCTTATATTAAAAAGTATCAATAAAGACAAATCATCTTGACTTGTCAAGGAGCTTTCTTTCACTTGGCTGTACCACCTCTGGACCATCACAGCCTGGACTCTCACTAGGCTCGTACAGCTCAAGCTGGACCACCACTGGACGCTGAGGGATTCTGTAACGAAACCCTAGGTCCAGGGTTAACCTCTACAAATGAACTGTATTTATTTTTTCTCTTCCTCTCATTATAATCATACATCCTTTTTAACTCCTTTCACATTCACTCCAAGATCAATATAGAATACTCACATGAGTCTTGTTCCGCCAACCTATTCTACCTACAGTTGGGGTACAGAACGAAATCTTTACACAACAATATTTATTTTGGTTATTCTTCTTTTTTCGCGTTCAACGTTCATCTTTCTCTTTTTCCCAAATAGCGCAATATCATCAAATCTTATAATTATCAAACTTCTGTTATCATTGCAATTACACCTTTACTGTAATTGCTTTAACCAGTATACAACCCCAACTGGTACTCACCTTCTAGGGATTAAGCGACAAGCCTACCCTAGTAGACTTCCAGTCTACATCTACACTCTATACTCGAGTGAACTTGCCACGCCAGGCATATTACACCCACCAAGGGTTAAGCACACCCAAACCAGGGTTGCATCGGACAAACCAGTCCAATCATAGTCTACGTCTACACTCTATACTCGAGTGAACTTGCCACGCCAGGCATATTACACCCACCAAGGGTTAAGCACACCCAAACCAGGGTTGCATCGGACAAACCAGTCCAATCATATAGCACACCCAACCCAGGGTTGCATAGGACAATCCTAGTCCTAACTATGTTAAACCCAACGAGGGTTACAATCAGACATCCTCCTATGTCTGTGTCCAGAGCTCCCCTGAAGTAACAATAGCCTTCCACCCTTCCTCACATTGGGTGAACACAATTCACAATCCACTCAGCGTCCTACTCTTCCGCATCACTGGCGGTTGCACTCCATGAATACAAAAAAGCATCAAACCCGTAGGTTCCATTCCACAATTGCAAAATTTACCAAATCTCTTAATTATGAAACTTTTCCATTCACATCACTTTTCCTCATTGACATGACAATCTCTCTCTCTCTCTCTCTCTCTCTCTCTCTCTCTCTCTCTCTCTGTCTGTCTTCTCTCTCTCTCTCTCTCTCAAAAACATCAGGCCTAGCCTATTTACTGATTTCATTGGCACAGAGCATGAGTACATTTATCATTGCTGTTATCATTTCTGCTACACATTGCTGACTTCACACGGTCATCCAAACCGCTGACATCAATTTCTATGAACTGCTGTATTGAAAAGAACAATTAACCGCCGAGTGGTTTCTTAACAGCGTTTCGATCGGTAGAAACGATAGGAAGAAAGCTGGCAGTGTGGTTAAGACGTTCGCCTGCCAATCCAACGTGTGAGAAGTGCGTGGGTTCGCTGCTCGCTTTTTCTCAGCTTTCCCAGTTTGAATGACAAATCGAACTGAACGTCAAGTCCATCGGATGGGGACTATAAGCGAGTCGGACCCGTGTGCCTTCCTGGTCCCCTGCACACGTTAAAGAACCCACGGCAGTTGAAAATCGAAAAGAGCAGGGGGTTCCCCGCTGCCCTGGCAAAATTGATGTAGATTGAAGATAGCCGCCTGGTATTTCTTACCAAGCCACAAAAATTGTAACTTACTCTTATCGTGTGCCATCGTGTACCGGTGGAAATGGTGGACGGACATGTATAAAACATCGTATGCATCCTATGTGAGAAACTGGAGGAATAAATGAGATAAATGAAAATGACTGACTGATATTTGAATGGTACGGGAAACGACTGAATGAGGCCAGTAGGCTGCTCTTCGGCCGGCTTTACCTGGGTAGGCAGCCCGCTGAGTGAGCGAGTGAGGTAGTTTATTGTAAAGCGCTTAGAGCTTGGTCTGTGACCGATAGGCGCTATATAAATACCCAATATAATAATAGAATGGGAAATTACTTTCTGAATCAAGTGATGAAACTACACTGGATTCACCTCGCAGATTCTGATTCTGGGTATCTTCCGTTGTCGTTTCTGCATTATTAGCACAATCTCAGAAAGAGCGGAAGCAATAAGACGTGAAAAAAGACAAGAGAACATTACGTTGGTCAGGTTACATCATTAACTTGAAAATAAAAATGTCAACCAATCTGGATCGCGAGCATGAACAGACACACGAATGCGCGCGCGCGCACACACACACACACACACACACACACACTTTCACGAAAACACACGTATACTCACACACATACAAAATTCGAGCATGCTCTGAGAGAGAGAGAGAGAGAGAGAGAGAGAGAGAGAGAGAGAGAGAGAGCGGGGTTGTGGAGGGAGTAGGGGATGGATGTGGGGGAGGAGGAGTGGGAGGAGTACAAGACAGCTTTGTAGCCCCCTGATCCAGCCTCCCATCGTGTATCTGTCATTGAGGCCTGTCAGGAAAAGGGACGAGGTAAACCTCACCCAGCTAGGCTGGTTGGTGTTTGTATAATTATGATACATGGTTAGTTCCGTCTGCTGGGTTCGATGGCAACACAGACAAAGACTTACGGAGAGAGAGAGAGAGAGAGAGAGAGAGAGAGAGAGAGAGAGAGAATCTAAACTGACAAGGATATGTCCAGTTTAGATACTTGCGCTCTCTCTCTCTCTGTCAGTCAGTCTGTCTGTCTGATTTTCTGCCCGACAAGTCTGTCTGTCTGTCTCTGTGATCAAGTTACAATTTGGTGACGAGCCATTTCTGGTGCGATACATGAGAAGAGCCAAATGTGGGTTTCTTCAGCAGCCTTTTGATGGTTTGAATAGCTACTCTCTGCCTCACCATTGCTCTGTGGGTATTTTGATGAACTAGTTGTGTGTGTACGTGAATTGGTAATCATTGGCAAATTCTCGGAATTCTCCACTTGAAAACAGGGGCCGTTGTTAGAGACAACAATGCCTGGGATGCCACATGAGGCGAAAATGCTTTTCATGGCTCACCTTCAAGAATCCGAATCTCTGCCCATCGCGAAAGATAGTCCACAGCCACAGCATGTTCTCTGGACTTCAAATCCAAGAGATCGATCCCTACTCTTGACCAAGGACGTTCTGGAATGGCACATGGCATAAGAGGTCCTTTGACGTCTGGAAGAAACTTGCGACATGCATGACATTTGTTCACCAGCTCCTCAGTTTGGCTGGAGACACTGGGCCACCAGACTGATGATGTTGCCAAGGCTCGGCGTTTCGTTATTCCCAGGTGTCCGCCGTGGAGTCTGTTCAATGTGTCCAGCCGTAGAGCTTTGGGAATGACTATTCCCGTGTCATGAAGCAGTAAGTCATCTGCAATGGAAAAATGTTCTGTGTCTGTGTAGAACTGTTTCAGTGTAGGGTTCTCTGGCATATATCCTGGCCATACTTCAGTGCGGTATGTTTTGACTTGTGCTGTGATTTCGTCCTGTTTTTGCGTATTCTTGGTTTCTTCCATTCATTCAGGACGTTTCATTCGATGCAGGACGGACTTCCAAAGCTTGTTTGGCAAATGTTGTGATACTACTGAGGAGTTCAATGTTCCTGTCCACAGGGGTAAATGTTGTGACACCATTGAGTTCAATGTCACTGTCCACAGGGGTAAATGTTGTGACACTATTGAGGAGTTCAATGTCACTGTCCACAGGGGCAAATGTTGTGACACTATTGAGGAGGTCAATGTCACTGTCCACAGGGCCTTGTGTTGGAGCTCCGGAAAGTGCGCCAGCTGCTATCTGATGTTTGCCAGTAACGTGGACGACTATAGGGTTATAGCGCAGAAGGCGTTGTTTGAATAGCTGTATGCGGGGAGGCATGTTCGCAATGTCTTTGCTGTTGAGAAGTGGAACCACCATACCAAGTATGTACTCGCTGTACTCGCTGGAACCATCAACAGCGCATGTTGCCACCAGTGCTTCTTTTTCGATAACAGCATACTTGGATTCTGCCTCTGTCTGAGACCTGGAGATGAAACTGATAGGTCTGTGCGTGCCATCATCTTGGATTTGTAACATGACTGCGCCTGCCATAGATGCACCAGCTGCTGCAATTGTTTTCCTTTTATGAGACTAGTAGGCTGGCACAAGAGGCTCAAAAAGCAAGTCTTTTGTTTTCTAGAAAGCCGTCATTTGCTCACTCTCCCAGATCCAAGTCGTATCTTTTTTCGGTAGTTGACGGAGAGATGCCGTGATTTTTGCCGGATTCGGCATGATCTTTGCCAAGTGATTTGTCATACCCGGGAAGCGTGGAAGCTCAGTGAGGTTCTGGGGAGGTGGGAAACCAACAATGGCTGGAACCTTATCAGGATCCACATGTACACCTGTACCATCGATGATGTGACCAGGAAACTTCACATCTACTGTTGAGGGTGAGACTTGCATCTTGAAGTGTTTGTGGAACGTGACGTGTGGTCCTGTCACGTGTCTCACTGTCGGGCGCATGGATCAGAACATCGTCCATAATTATGACAAACAATACCGTCAACATTTCCCAATCATTCTTCCATCATTCGTTGAAAGACTTCACTTGCAGAACAGATGCCAAAGGGAAGACGATTCATGCAAAACCGTCCAAATGGTGTTATGAACGTGGTAAGAAGACGTGGCTCTTTGATGAGAGGTACCTGCCAGTATGCGGAATTGGCTTCTAAACGTAAAAGTATTAATGAGTTGGCACGTTTGCCTTGACTTTCCTCGACAGATGCTAAGGGGTATATTTCTCTTTTAAACGGTCTTGTTGAGGTTAGTTATCTTATCGATAGCTCTGAGGTAATATACATTAAACATTATCCTACAAGACCCTCTCCATCAGACCGCACCCCCAGATCATCACCAACAACAGCTGCAGGGTTGACGGAACAGAAATTCGAAACTGAAAAAGAAATTATTGGAAAACAAAATAAAAGAACACATGAGACTCAAGTCAATGACGCAAAAGGAAAAAAAATACCGTCAAACTGCAACTAAGTGGAAGGGAGAAAAGAAAAAGAAAGAAACACAAGACGTTCCTCTGGTCATGTGTTTTGCATGACTCCATCCTGAATGGAGCGAACGGGCCGACAGTCCGTCTGCCTTACGGCTTTGAAATCGTATCGAGGAAAGCTTTTTACTGCCAAACATTTAAGACCAACACTTCAAACAGCTGTCTCCTCCGTAAAAAAGATCCGGCAACTTTGGGAGATATTTCTGGAGGAAATTTTGGATGAAACCGAAGACAAGGAGGCACACCATGCCACATCCCCCCAGGGTACTTTCATCCTACCCAAGACACCTGGATCGACCTTTTCTTCAAGACAGAGAGACGCATGGTTGAACTATTATGACGCCCTGAGAGACTGGCGGTAGATCTAATTATAATGGGACATGTACATAGACTCATGTGTAGATTTGGTTTAATCGAGTTTGTTTCACCAAAACAACAAAACCATAGTTAACACTAGGCCTATCTTGAAGACTTATTCAAAAACTACAACACACCCTCTCTCCATCTCTCTCTTGGCTGTACCTTAAGAGAAAATACGCCGATTTTTGTGTGTGTTGTTTCCATCTTCTTTTTAAGGAGTTTTTCGTTAAGCCTACTTGTGTTTTTTCCCCAGCTAGTTGAACTAGTATTGTTGTATTAGTGATATACCTGCATGCCTGATAAATCTGTCAAGATTTTACAAGGGAATGCCAAATTGGTGCTGACAAAATGAGTCACTGTTGATTCAACACCTGACAAACCGTGAGTAGCCTACCATATTTTAATTTTGCAATCACTAAACGTGTGCAAATCGAACTTACCGAGATTATCCCCTATTTCTTATCCACCTGTACACAATCGAGTTTCAGACTGGAAAAAAACCCAAACAAACCCAACGCTGCTGATTATATCAAAGAAGGCACTGAATATTCCCAACGTCCATCACCTGCACCATCAGATCTGCCATATTTCTATTCATGCTCGGCCGGCCAGAGTTAAAAGTTGATAACAAAATTATTCTCAATGTTGTGTCTGTGTATCTGCCTAAAGGGCCGAATGACAAGAACACGGAGTGGTTCCGTGCTCCAGAAAACACTAATGAAAAATGGCTTCTTGCTGGTGATGTTAATGCCCGTTCTCTATTTTTGGGAAAAGGTTGTTCTTCCATTACTAGCAACCATTTTGTTGAAGATACGATCGACTCCGCATTGCGTATGCTCGATAACGGAAGTACATGTATAACGAATTCTAGATATTTCCTTCTAACAGACCAACTGCCGCAGACCTGTCTTTGCTTTCTCCTTAGTTAGTTGTTGGCACACGGCAGACTTACGAAGCTACTCTCAAAAGTGATCATCTGCCAGTCATAATAACGACCAATGAAAAACATGACGTCCGAAACTTACCACAGGACAAAATACCTACATTATGATTTTAAAGTTACCGACTGGAATAAATCAAAAACGCTTCTTTCGGGCATAAATGTAGAGAATATTTGTGAGAATAGACAGGATACAATCACTTTGTATTCAATATTCAACAAGATATTTTCGGCTGCAAATAGTTCCACTTCAAACTGTAGTAATATCCAACATAAAAAACCCACGCCCAAACAAATACAAAACAACAACACGACCCCCCAAAACAACAACAACAGCAACAACAACAATAACACCCCGTCATACTGGTAACGTACGGATGACTAAAGATTGTCAAAATTTGTAACTTGGAAGAAAATCAAATACAAAGAATACATTAAAGAGAAAACTGAAGAAAATCACATAGAACTGAAAAGAACAGAAGCACACTC
>CM031612.1:18758227-18760727 GCA_018398815.1 Conus ventricosus | reverse complement strand
AAAAGGGAGGGGGTGGGGGTGGGAGTGGGGGATGAGGCTGAACATGAGGAAGAAAAATGGTACGGGTAAGGAGAAGAGTAAAAACAAGGGGGGGGGGGGGGGGAGGAGCAAGCAGAGGAGCACGAACAGGGGGTGAGGTGAGGACAAGAGTAAAAAAAAAAAAATTAAAAAAGAAGAAGAAGGAAGCGGAGCAGGGGTAGAGGAAGAAAGGAGGCTGGGGAATAGGATGGGGGGGGGGGGGGGGGGGGGGAGTTAGAAAGGAGGGAAGAAGAGAGGCATGGCTATAAGGAGAGGAGGACGAAAAAAGGGGGAGCACTTAGCATCAAAGGAAGAAGAGAGGCAGGGCTATAAGGAGGGAGGAGCGAAAAAGGGGGAGCACTTAGCATCAAAGGAAGAAGAGAGGCAGAGCTCAGGAAAGGAAGGAGAACAGGGGAAGGGGGGGAAGGTGAAGACGCAAGAAAGGGGCAACGAACAGGGAAAGGGGAGTGAAAAGGGGAAAAAGTGGGGAGGAAAAGGAAGGTGGGTAAGGAGAAGAACAAGAAACGGGGCAAAGGTACGAAGGAGAGGGGAAAAAGGGAGGAGGAGGGGAGGGGGGGGGGGGGGGGGAAGAAAAGTAGGAATTTGGAGAAGCGGAAGGAAAAGGGGGGGGGGGGGGTGAGAAGGAGGGGGGGGGGAAGAAAGAGGGGGGAGGGGGGGATAAAGAGCAAAGAAAAAAAAAAAGAAATTAGAAGGGGTAAGGAAGGAGAAGAGTGAAGATACGAGGGGTAAAAAGAAAGCGAGGAAGGAGGAAGAGACAAGGAAGAAAGGGAAGTAACAGGGAGGGATAAGAGAGAAGACAGTAAGGAAAAGAACGAAGAAACAGGGAGAGATAAGAGAAAAGACAGTACGGAAAAGAACGAAGAAACAGGGAGAGATAAGAGAAAAGACAGCACGGAAAAGAACGAAGAAACAGGGAGAGATAAGAGAAAAGACAGCACGGAAAAGAACGAAGAAGCAGGGAGAGATAAGAGAGAAGACAGTACGGAAAAGAACGAAGAAACAGGGAGAGATAAGAGAGAAAAGAGTGAGGAAAAGAACGAAGAAACAGGGAGAGATAAGAGAGAAGGGAGTGAGGAAAAGAACGAAGAAACAGGGAGAGATAAGAGAGAAGACAGAAAGGAAAGGAGCGATAAGGAAAAGAACGAAGAAGCAGGGAGAGATAAGAGAGAAGACAGTACGGAAAAGAACGAAGAAACAGAGGAGAGATAAGAGAGAAAAGAGTGAGGAAAAGAACGAAGAAACAGGGAGAGATAAGAGAGAAGGGAGTGAGGAAAAGAACGAAGAAACAGGGAGAGATAAGAGAGAAGAGAATGAACGAAGAAGCAGGAAGAGATAAGAGAGAAGACAGTAAGGAAAAGAACGGTAAGCAAAAGAACGAAGCAGCAGGGTGGGATAAGAGAGAAGACAGTAAGGAAAAGAACGGTAAGCAAAAGACGAAGCGGCAGGGGTACAAGAAGAGATGCACGAGAAAGAGGGAGCAGTTAATATAAAAGAAAGAAGAGAGGCAGAGGTAAGGAAAGAAAGGAAGAAGAAGAGGGAGGAAGGAGAGAGAGGCAAGAAGAAAAGAGATGAAAGAGAAAGAGGCAAGGGGAGGAAAGAGAAAGAGGCAAGAAGAAGGGGGAGGAAGGAGAAAGAGGCAAGAAGAAGGGGGAGGAAGGAGAAAGAGGCAAGAAGAAAAGGAAGGAAGGAGAAAGAGGCAAGAAGAAAAGGAAGGAAGGAGAAAGAGGAAAAGAAGAAAGAGATGAAAGAGAAAGAGGCAAGAAGAAGGGGGAGGAAGGAGAAAGAGACAAGAAGAAGAAAGAGGAAGGAGAAGGAGGCAAGAAGAAGAAAGAGGAAGGAGAAGGAGGCAAGAAGAAGAGGGAGGAAGGAGGAAAGAGGCAAGAAGAAGAGGGAGGGAGGAGAAGGAGGCAAGAAGAAGAGGGAGGGAGGAGAAAGAGGCAAGAAGAAGGGGAGGAAGGAGAAAGAGACAAGAAGAAGAAAGAGGAAGGAGAAGGAGGCAAGAAGAAGAAAGAGGAAGGAGAAGGAGGCAAGAAGAAGAGGGAGGAAGGAGAAAGAGGCAAGAAGAAGAGGGAGGGAGGAGAAGGAGGCAAGAAGAAGAGGGAGGGAGGAGAAGGAGGCAAGAAGAAGAAAGAGGAAGGGAAGGAGGCAAGAAGAAGAAAGAGGAAGGAGAAACAGACAAGAAGAAGAGGGAGGGAGGAGAAGGAGGCAAGAAGAAGAGGGAGGAAGGAGAAAGAGGCAAGAAGAAGAGGGAGGAAGGAGAAAGAGGCAAGAAGAAGAGGGAGGAAGGAGAAAGAGGCAAGAAGAAGAGGGAGGAAGGAGAAAGAGGCAAGAAGAAGAGGGAGGAAGGAGAAAGAGGCAAGAAGAAGAGGGAGGAAGGAGAAAGAGGCAAGAAGAAGAGGGAGGAAGGAGAAGGAGGCAAGAAGAAGAGGGAGGAAGGAGAAAGAGGCAAGAAGAAGAGGGA
>CM031612.1:18745727-18753227 GCA_018398815.1 Conus ventricosus | reverse complement strand
ACCAATGAGGGTGAATGAAAATATTCTCTCCTTGACAGACAGACAAACCAACCAATGAGAGTGAATGAAAATATTCTCTCCTTGACGAAGGCATTACTTTTTTTTACGGGTTATAAGGTGTTTACAATTCTGTTCTGATTAGGATAACTGCTAAACGATTTTGGAACGTCACAATTCTCACGAATATCGTCAACACAGTACAGAAGAGAAAAACATGGGCTTCCTTTTCCTACATATTTTCGCATGATGGGCAATGATCTCTCTGTGGCCATTTCAGTACCAGTAAACACATTGTTCGCATTGCTCGTTATGTGGCACTCAGACCCGTAGCCTTTGGATCCCACATTTAACTGCCGCCACGGAAAAAACAACCCCACAGTTTCAAGAGATATCTGTCTCAAATTAAAATAGGCACACATGCACAAATCCAGAAAGTTATCTGAAAATGATACAGTGCACGTCAACACCATTAAAGGCCCTTGGATTGCTATATTTCTTTACCCACTTACGATGAAACACGATCGATCCTCTTTGATTTTGACTATCAAATTAATCTCGTAGTCTAACAACTGTATCAGAAAACAAATAGCATCATCAGCAAATAGCAGTAAAATATTGCAACAGAACAAGGGATGACTGCATATAATTTTTTCCCTTTTTTCTTCTTTGAAATCAACGGCTAGTTCATTCACAAAAAAAGAAAAGAACTGGGGATCTAACAGTCAACCTTGTTTCAGACCTCTAAGACAATCAAGGTAATCAGAATACTTGCATTTGTTAGGTAAGGAAACCAATACCATATCGTTAATACCTCTTTGACGATAACACTTTTATCTCTTACACTATTGTTCTTCTTGTTGCCGCAAGCACATTCCCATTTGCAGAATCGAATGCCTGTATAAAATCACTAAACGCAACATATGCAATGTAAAGATACGGCATATAATGCTGAATCCCAATCTGCCATTTTGTAAGTTTTTGTTTACATGAGTGTAAACCTCATTGTCAGCACTTGTTACAGCCATTCCACAGTAATAATCTGACTGGTTTACATTTCCTTTCGGATGCAGTGGCACAAAGATAGTATCGGACAGTTAGTTAGAATGGAAAAAAACCTACTCTATTTAAATCAGTAGAAAGGGAAATCAGCATCAGCATGTTCTTCAAATTCGCAAACGAGTTTGTCAGACAGTACACCTTTTTTTTGCAGATGTTAGGTTTTTATCCAACACTGATAGAAATTCATTTTTATCTGGCTTACTGTCATTGGGGTCTTCTGTTATGTTAGTGTCTTCAGAATGGATTACATCATTCGCTTCATTATATACTCTAAAAACTGTCCACATGGAAACCGTTCGACGGAATGGTATAGATAGCTGTTTTTTTCCCCACGACCTGCCGTTTGCCAAAAAAAAAAAAAAAAAAAAGCCTTAGGATTGTTACCAACCGCTTTCATTTAGCAGATCTTGCTTGATCAAAATCGTTTTTTTTTCTACTAGTGTTATTTTCTTTCTTTCACACGTGCTCTGCGTTTATGATTTGAGGAGACTATTACCTTAATCGTTGAGATGTTATTCATGATTGTGTTTTTCCTTTCTATTTTTGAGATCACATTGTACATCAGACCAACTGTTTTCTTTTCCCCTCTCCCACACCAGCAGCAGCAACGGATGCATAAAACTGGATGTCTCTTTGTTTGGTCTGTGTGCTCTGTGTTGTCATATCTGCTAGGCGACTCGGTGTTGTAAGCAGCATTCCTTACGAGTTGTGGGCGTGTATTTCTTTCATCATGGGAGCAAGAGTTACCCTCCTTGTTTGTTTTTCACTGTTTTCTGTTCCCTGCCTCATTTCAGATTCACTTGCAAAACTGTTAACTTCGGTTTAAATTTTTGTTTAAACACAGTGCAATCAAAGTTTGAAAACTTCAAATTGTTGTTTCCCTTCAAAATGAATTACGAAGTCTTTGGGTCATACAATACCATCTTCAGCATCAGTTTCAGGACAATGTTCTGATTTGATTGATTTAATTAAGAGTTTGTTCTCAACGATGGTGATATTAGACACACACACACACACACACACACACACACACACACACACACACACACACACACAAAATGTATGTGTGTAAGTGCTTATATGAGTGTGTGTGTGAGCGCGTGTGTGCGTGTGCGTGCGTGCATGTATGCGCGCGCCCGTGTGTGTGTGTGTGTGTGTGTGTGTGTGTGTGTGTGTGTGTGTGTGTGTGTGTGTGTGTGTGTGTGAGTGTGTGTGTGCGCGCGCGCGCGGAGACAAATGTATGAAAGTTGGCCTATTAACGACCAAACAATAATTATAAACTGATAAATCAATTACAACAAATGAATAATAACAGAACTTGATATAGCCTTTGCTATATCAATCATTTTGGGGCTGTAAAGTATTTCTTGTAGGACAATGTTCTCTGGCAATATCAAATTCCATGCAGATATTTTCCGTTTAAATCCATAAGAAAATGCTTTGACTCAAAGCTATTAGGCCCACAGAAAAAAATCAAATCACGAGACAATACTGAAAACATAATCTATGACACTGCAGCCATATGGCGAAATATATTAGTGATCACCATTAGAATCACTGAAACAGGACCCTTTAAAGGGAACACATTTTAGCAGAAAACAAAACTTCAGTAACGATTTTCCAGAGTTGTTCATACAATCTTCTTTCGGTTTGTTTTCTAACTTCCAGAATATGCTATGATTAATGACGTCATCATCTTCATTAGAAAAACAATTCAATTAATTTAATTCATAGATTTCTTATATGTGGATGTGGCAATAACGTCACAAAATATTATTGTATGTAAAACCTATAACTCCCTAAATACACAAGGTCAGCATTGATTTTCATTAGTTTAAAGAAAGGCCCATTTCTGGAACAGCATGGCAACAACGTTGATATAACTGTATTTAGCAGCTTTCTTATTAACAGGAAACACCGCTAGAATAATTTCTTTGTGGGGATAATTTTGCAGCTGGAGCAGCAAATTTTACATCATTAAAATCAAAAGAAATATCAACAAAAGAGTTGAGATCAACAAAGAATATCAACGAAAGAGAGAGAGAGAGAGAGAGAGAGGAGAGAGAGAGGAGAGAGAGAGAGAGAGAGAGAGAGGAGAGAGAGAGAGAGAGAGAGAGAGAGAGACAGGCAGACAGACAGACGGCAGACAGACAGGCAGAAAAAAGAGAACTAATTAGCTCACCAATCATCCAGACAAGACAGTCGGACAAAGACAGTGGCAAAACAGCACAACTCCCCTCTATCCCAAGCCCAAGAGAGAAAGGATTTCATCTGACGGTCCTGAATGGAATTCCTGTGTTCGTCAATTTCCTTTCAACAAAAGTTCATGTCCCGCGGAGACACTCCCCAACAGACATCCTGGCTCGGCCCGGCAGGCGAGAAGAAGGACATGGAGACAGCATGCAAGGCAAATCCCCCCCCCCCCACCACCACCACTGCACACGTTTGGCGGACCACAAGTTCCAAAAGGTTTCAAATATATCACTTTCACCATGTCGGAATGATCATACGCCATATCCACACTTTTCTATGTGATGCTGATGATAAGGCTCTGAGGAATTCAAAGTTGGACATCAAGCAAATTGACATTTTTTAACAGTTTCTAATGCCATTTGTCCTTTTCGACACTTCTTTCCAGTTCAATCGAAGTTGGACATCAAGCAGATCGATTTTTTTGACAGTTTTTTTTTGCCATTTGTCCATTTCCATACCTCTCTCAAGAGGTTTCTAATACATCTTTGAACTTTTGGCTTAGAAACTTAGAAGGTTGTCTTCCAGCACGCTTTTCTGTGTGGCAATTTTGACAAGTTGTTCAGCAACCTTATTGCCTTGAAATACCAGCACGACCTCAAATCCCAGTGTAAACATCATTCACTGCCGTCATGTTCCTGATGGTATGTAGCTGATGAAATTTGAAGAGACTCACAGAGATGGGGGCGATGACTGCAAAACTCTCGTCCATCTTTCCACGACCTGGTCTGTTCCAAGCTAGAGTAGGACTGCCTCCTGTATGGCCTGCGAGGCTTTCCTGCCTGAAAGTGCTGTACCCTGTTCGCCACCTAAGGCCCCGACACTGTCTGACAGTAGTCCATGCCACCCTGTGCACACTTTGTACACAGAGTGTAAACAATTTGTACACAGAGGCTAGGGGATCTTGTTTTACAACCACTAGACAGACTGACACCGGCTCTGAATAATTACGGTGCAAAAATTGCCGAAGATTCATTTTCATATTTTTAAAAAAATCATATTGCAATAATAGTGGATAACAAACATGAACATTGCTGTATTAAACCATCACGCAGCACAAAGAAACATACGAAAAATCTACTGACATTAGTGAAGAAAACTACGTTGTGCGGCCATGTAAGATCCGACAACGTCGCTCAAACAGTCCACCTCCAAGGTACTGTTGAGGGAGAGTGGGAGGTGTAAGCAGTGACAGAAAAAAAGGTGACGTGGCAACATTGTAGAACGGACAGGGAAACCATTAACAGTAAGGTGACGTGGCAACATTGTAGAACGGACAGGGAAACCATTAACAGTAAGGTGACGTGGCAACATTGTAGAACGGACAGGGAAACCATTAACAGTAAGGTGACGTGGCAACATTGTAGAACGGACAGGGAAACCATTAACAGTAAGGTGACGTGGCAACATTGTAGAACGGACAGGGAAACCATTAACAGTAAGGTGACGTGGCAACATTGTAGAACGGACAGGGAAACCATTAACAGTAAGGTGACGTGGCAACATTGTAGAACGGACAGGGAAACCATTAACTAGTAACACCGGAAACATTAGCCAACACACAACCGTCAGAACTGGAGGAACCTGATGAAATATTCATCTGTGTGGTGCCCCACTGACTCCCCAAGGAATTAAAGAGAGAGAGAGAGAGAGAGAGAGAGAGAGAGAGAGAGAGAGAGAGAGAGAGAGAGAGAGAGAGAGAGAGTGAAAGAGAGAGAGACCCAGAGACAGAGATAGATAGATAGACTGATAGAGAGACAGAGAGGAGAGTTTGACACTTTTACATTTTACTGTGATTAGCTTGAAAGCCTGGTTACATGAATTTGAATTAGTTACAAAAACATAGAAAACAGCATATACATGACACACACACACGCGCGCACACACACACACACACACACACACGCACACGCACGCACGCTCGCACACACAGACGCACACACACACGTACGCACGCACACACACACACACACACACACACACACACACACACACACACACACACACACACACACACACACACACACAGATATACACACACCACTACATTTCTACTTAAATAACACGACCATCCCCATGTAACATGAATCAGTATGTTGTCCTCATTTTTCAGCTACTTCCCCACAAGGTTCATGAACTGGTAAGAGCAAAATACACGTCACGCCATTTCAAACCTTTGCCCATTAAGCCTTTTCTTTTCCCGCATCGACCCTGCCTCCAATATATACTTTGCAAGAGGCACAATAATATTACTACTCTTTGACGTTAAGTGTACGATTATAAAATTCCTCTCTGCTTCTTCAGTCTAAAACACTCCTTCAGAGCATGACCACACACACCGGACAGGGAGGCACCATGGAAGCGTTTGTACTAAACCGTGCTTTATTTGCACGTAGACCTAAAGTTCGTAATCTGAATCTGGCAAGACTGATTCTTTGTCATCTATTCATAACAAATGAAATATATCTCTCTGTTTGGAATGATGATTCCAACGAAAAGAACCAGTTACAATCATCATTACTTTTCCATTTTCCCATGCCAGTTTTGTTTATATGACGCTATTAGTCTATTTTTGAATTCAGATATTGAACCGTATTCGCAAACTACTCCCTGGTACATCTGAACAATTCCAAATCCACATTCTGTTAAACTTTTCTTGATTTGAAATACCCATTTCCGTTTAACCTCCTCTTCTTGCATCAACAGCATTTCGTATGACAGTCTACACAACCTCGACATAGGTAACCTGGTTATTTCATCCAGTATCTTATACTTTTATAAATGACTTCATATATAATAGATACCTGCCTGATTCACCATAGAAAACGGTATTTGACGAATGCAATGGGACATCAAAGAAACGCCTAACGGCAATAAATATGTGTACCTTTTCCATGTAGTTATTACAGTAAGTCCCCAAACCGGGTCTATCTGAGTATCGAGAAGTTAGAGACTGAGTTAGAGAGAGAGAGAGAGAGAGAGAGAGAGAGAGAGAGAGAGAGAGAGAGAGAGAGAGAGAGAGAGAGGGAGGGAGGAGAGAGAGAGAGAGAGAGGGAGAGAGAGAGAGAGAGAGAGGGGCGAGAGAGAGAGAGAGAGAGAGAGAGAGAGAGAGAGAGAGAGAGAGAGAGAGAGAGAGAGAGAGAGAGAGAGAGAGAGAGAGAGAGTTTTCATTCATTCATGAGACATTGTCCCTGATAAAGAAGCACACACACACACACACACACACACACACACACACACACACACACACACACCTGATCTGACAGATACAGAATTATATTGATTGCTCCCAGCTGGTTTGATCCGCAGTTGAGGACAGTACTTCTCTGGGTCCCACCCGTACCAACGGGTGTATCTTTTTCTTGGGTTCTCTTAAAGTCTGATTTATTCGCTTTTTTTTTTATTAGAAGGTCATTGATACCTCCACCCTCTCCCCTTCTCTCATCCTAAAGCAAAACTTTGACAACCACAAGGCCACGTTCATGCACAAAGTAATAAAATGATGTAGCGCATTCCTCAGTGTTTAATGTCCCCTATGAATGACAACAGACACTTTGATATGGTGACGAAGGCTTCCCAAGATTTCTTTTCGTGTCAAAACTCATATGGCACAAACGGGAATAATTTGTCTTCGTATCTAAAAGGAATAACATGTCTGGATAACATTAAGCAGCGTATAAAAGACATGTAATCAGTAAGAAACATAAGTAAAACAGACCATGTTCAATGGACTAGAATGAATTTGAAATGAAAAAAAAACAAAAACAAAAACGAAATGTACACTTACCGCCAACCTACAATGGAATCCTACGCCTAACATTTCAACACAACAACATAAAAACTGCGTATCCAGTTTTGCCTTCGACAGTATCTCTATACATCTCCACCTATGAGGTTCTATACATCTCCACTTATGAGGTTCTTTACATCTCCACCTATGAGATTCTATACATCTCCACTTATGAGGTTCTATATATCTCCACCTATTAGGTTCTATGCATCTCCATTTATGAGCTTCTATACATCTCCACCTATGAGGTTCTATACATCCCCACCTATGAGGTTCTATACATCCCCACCTATGAGGTTCTATACATCTCCACCTATGAGGTTCTATACATCTCCACCCATGAGGTTCTATACATCTCCACCTATGAAGTTCTATACATTTCCACATGTGAGGTTCTATAC
>CM031612.1:18715727-18735727 GCA_018398815.1 Conus ventricosus | reverse complement strand
AACCAATAACATTTCATAGAAAATAATCAAATTTTATTCAACTTGACTCCGAGCCCCCACCCGTCACTACACAATACAACTATCTGTATCATACAACAATGTAAACAGCATACAGACAATTTAATAAATCGCATCCCCTGTTCTTCAGTTATTCTACTTAGCCAGGAAAGACAATATTCCACTATTCAGTTTGCACACTTATAACCTTAAGAGCAATAAAGCGTCCATAACTTGCCAGCATTCCTTGGTTGACCAGTTTCTCTCATCACACTGTGCGACCACGAGCTTGAAGCTGCCACACTGTTGTGTCCTCCCGATTGGCCAAATCCCAGTTGGGGGACACTGGCAATGTAGCTTGAGTCGCACCCTCACACCGAGTCTCCCGGACTTCACCGTACTTCGCCCTCTCCACTGAAAGGGCTCCTGTCGGCCCTCTCCCACAGGTCTTCTCTGGCTGCAAACACCCCACCGTTTGTCTGGCAGCTCCCTGTCTAGGCTCCAACAGGCTACACGTCTTGCTGTCGACCGTCCCCACACGGGAGACAATTCTTTTCGTCGTCGGCTCCGAGGCTACAGCAACCTCCACTGTCATACGTCCCCACCCAGGAGACAACGAGGCGACAGCTAACTCTGCTTCACGCTGTATTTTCTTGAGCCCTCAGCAAGACGGGGCGAGTTCACTTCCCTTAAGTGAGTCACACACTTCCTGGTTTTCCAAGCACCTTATATTCGTTCTCAAAGAAAGAGAGAACCCGAGTTTAAACTGGCTCAACCAATGGAATCACTGGCACACACACATCACACGATTTGTACCAATAAATCCCCAAGTTATTTTTATTCCACCAATGGAATCACTAGTCACCTACACATACACACACACCACAGCTGCTAGCGCCAACAAAGACTTGGGCACCCAGTGGTTAATGCATAACCTCCTATTCAAACTCATGTTCGATTCCACCATGCTACCCATTGAACTAACAGCCTGGACCTCCCTACCAGCCATGACTGATGCTTCAAGTATTTACTACCTCTATAGACAACAAGGCGCAAACCACTCGATAGGCCGCAGCCTTCCATTCATTCCTCAGAACGGGACGACTGAATGGTCGCTGTACTCTGCCGGCAGGCTGACGGGTCACCTACCCGTGACGGTCACCTGACACGATCGCCTTCCTTTCAGGCCCACGGGAGAAGCCCAGTGGAATAGCCAGTGCTCAAAGTGGACACTCTTCTCTACCCAGGACTGGCAGGTCGCCAACTCCTTGTCACTATCCCTCGGACATGCGAAACACTTCCCAGTACTCTCCCTCCTTCAGTATACGACCGGGTATCCCCCCCTGGTGATGCCTGAATTCGCACACTTGAAGACCCAAGGAACGTGCTCTCAAACAACAGCAACTTACCCTTAATTTGCCTAAATGCTCGAGAACATTCGGCCGACTCATTACACCCCCGTACCTAAGAATGTTGTTCCAATCAACATTTTCTCCAGGACGAATGTTCTCCAATGGATAAAAACAAACTCAGTTGCATGGGTTGATATAACAGTACTACCCCTATGCTTCAAGACGTCACTTCCATCAAACATCTCTAACATGGTAATTTGTAACCTAATTAAAACCAATAAATCAATCAGATAATCCCTTGAATCACTCTCTGGTCAGTCATAAGCGACTGTGCACAACATTTAACTCTAAACTGGCTCACATATAATCCAAACTCACTCTATAGCATTAGCTATCAGCATGTCCATACATATTAATTATCATTCCATCCACTTCAAATAATAGCACAGCCATGATTAACCCAAGATTCAAATTCAGGTGTGTGGCCCAGCCTACTTAACATCAAAATCAAATTCAGGCGTGTTACCCACAATCCACAAGACAACATTCAAATTCAGGCGTGTGGCCCAGCTTACGTAACATCAAAATCAAATTCAGGCTGTGGCCCCAATCTGCTCACACGGTCTCACACACAATATGCAAATCAAACATTTATCCTGATTTCACAACATATAAGGACATTTTCACACTTTACCGAGTCTGTGACAAAACAACATTAGCAAATAGATATGAAACCAGAAAAATGAAAACTCATAACACATGAGCATGCACTCAATCATAATGGCAATGAACACAAGCAACATCCACTGATAACCATCAATCAAAAAATGAGAAATAACATGAACATGGGCTCAACCCACCCCACGATAGGCACGCCAATCAAAATAACACAACCAGCCAGCTACATTATTTACACGGTAGCTGACCGTAACAGATGACTGCTCACACCACCACCACAACAGCAGCCCGTAGGCATTGCTCCTACCATTTGTTCTACTTCTGCTGTTCACACTACAACAGCAACACCCAGGAGGCATTACTCCAACCCTTGACCTACTCCTGCCCCACTCAATCTTGACCGCCGTTTGTGGCTGGCCATAGTACCTGGGGCAGATAGTTTGCGCAATTCCAGGCTTTACAATAGAGTCAGCGCACCTTTCACACAGTTTAGTCCTTAAAGGAGCGCGTGAAAATCTGCGCGATCCTCTTTTAGCCTGTCGCCACCCATTCACTGTGACGACGATCATCTCCCCTTTTCAAAATGTTATGAGATGATCCCTCACTCATCCTATGCGAACCGATTTTCCTTCTCTCTGAGGAAATTCCTTGGTTCGAATCCCGCTCATGGCCTATGCCCACTACTTGATGAGCCTTATTTTCGTCTCCTTTTTCCAACAACTGGCTTGTCTGCTCCTGTGAGCTGACTATTCTTGGCATTTCCTAACGATAGCTGGTCTCCTTGATCCTTCTTGCCATGCATTATTACTGCCTCCCTGGTCCCAACCCAGCTGCTGGTTCCAGTTACTCTGTGGTCCATGTTGGCCCGACCCTGAGGTCCGCCACCGTGGTTACTACATTTCTGACTACCATGGCAACGCCAACAACTTTTTTGAACCACCACTACGGCCACCATGGCCTACGGCACCGCCACTACGGCCACCTCCATGGCCTACGGCACCGCCAACTACGACCTATTTCATGGTCCATTGCACCACCACCATGGCCACCTTCATGGCCTACACTAGCTCTACTGCTAGCGGCGCTGTGCACTCCACCTGCTTTCTGTTTACCTTCCTACCTGCACTGGCCCTTGCTTTCCCCACTTGACTGGCAGCCTGGTTAGGCTTCGGGAGGATATACCTACCCCCTAACAAAGCTGGATAGGAAGAAGATTGTTTTGCACTGCTGCAGTGAGAGTATCCTGACAAACTACTGACTCTACTTTGACACGGGCCAAAAGGTAGCCGATTAATTCTTCCATCTGCATATTGCACGTAGGTGGTTTCCCCGGTATAGTCTGTTCTCTCACAAACCGGGGGCTCTACCATTGCCGCTAGAGTCAGTCCTGTATCTAATAAGCAGGTCACCGGCTTCCCGTTTACTACTGCCCTAGTAGTTGGTGGTGGCACCCTGCCTTCCTGTTGAATTGTATCAACAGCAACAACTGAGTGTATTCGCACTCCGCTACATTCCTTGGCGATATGACCCTCTCGCCCACATTTAAAACAATGTGCGTTTCACTCTACCATTCTCTTCAATCCCACCCTTGCCACGGGACTTAGAATGCGCTTTCTAACTGCGGTCTCCGCCTCCTTTCTGTAGTGAGTCGGCGACTCACTCTCTGACTGTGTGGTCTGCGCATAACGGAACAAGCAGTTCGTTCCCTTCAAAACACAGCGCTGATCATGGGCAGCTTCATACCTGTCTGCAACTTTCACTAACTCTTCTAAGCTTTTTATTTCTCTTTCTGCCAAGAACACAGTGGATCTCTCCGGTACGTGGACAGGATTTGCTCTCTAACGATCTCTTCCTCAAACTGTTCAAAGGTCTGTTCAATACTCCCTATTCTCATCCATTTATCAAAGAGAGATCTGACCCGATAAAGGAACTGTACATGTGCCTCGCCTGGCCTACGCACAGCCTCTCTGAACTTTTCCTGTATCTATCAGCAGTTACCTGGTTACCTTTGAAACAAAGCATCACGCACAGATACATAATCGTCTGTTTTTCCAATGGTAGGCAGAAAAACGTTTCTCTAGCCTTAGGTGTCAACAGGTGCGGACAGATGTGTGGCCACCGTTCTTCGGGTAAGCCCTGATCTTTGGCAATCCTTTCAAACTGTGAGATGAAATCCTCTAAATGATCTGGATTATCATCAAACGTTGGCATACTAGTCAGGGATTGTAATATGAAGTAAAGTTCTTGGCTTTTGCCTCCACTTCTAGTTTCTTACCTAGATTCAACAATCTTAATTTTTCTAGCTCAAACTGCCGTACCTCCTCTCTTTCTCTTTCATCTCGTTCCTCTCTTTCCTGTTCTCTTTCTCTCTCCCTTCTTTCCCTCTCTTTTTCTCTCTGCCCTCTTTCCCGTTCTCTCTCCTCTTTTTCCCGTTCTCTTTCTCTCTCCTCTTTTTCCCGTCCTCTTTCTCTCTCCCTCCTTTTCCCCGTTCCCTTTCTCTCTCCTCCTTTTCCCGTTCCCTTTCTCTCTCCTCTTTTTCCCGTTCTCTTTCTCTCTCCTCCTTTTCCCGTTTCTCTTTCTCTCTCTCTCTTTTCCCGTTCTCTTTCTCTCTCCTCTTTTTCCCGTTCTCTTTTCCTCTCTCTCCTCTTTTTTCCCATTCTCTTTCTCTCTCTTGCTTTTTTCCCTTTGTATTTTCTGGGCCTCGATTACACGGGGCAGTTCTCATACATATGCCTTCAGTTCCGGGCCCTTTAGTCCTAAAGCTTTTCCTTCTTCTATGAGGTCCATCTTTTTCAGCGGACCCATTGTCTCGCACCCTCTTCAGTCGACATTCTGAAGCTATCTAACCCTCGATCAGCTAGTTAATACCACCACAGTAACAAGCAAGATATCCACACGATCACTTGTAAATAAGCGATCAAATAGTTGTGCTACACACAATCAACCTCAACGGCAACCAAATTAAGCCAGTTCAAACAACAGGCCACAGTCAAAAAAAAAAAATCAAAACAATCAATACATTGACTAACGTCTTTCCCGAAAAAGAAACAACAATCTAGGTTTCCACAATTATGACGGATTTCAAATCCCTCTGCAGTTGAACAAAACCTAGAATCAAAATCACTTATGGCTCATTTATGTTCATCCCGGACGAGCCCCCCAATTTGTGACGGGTCTCCGACGCCCCCCCTCGTTTATTAAAATATGATTTTCATATTCAGGGATGCAGGGGGTTATAGACAGAAGTATTTACGCTTCCACAACCAAAATGCGCTCTCGCATAGGCACAGACGCACTCTGTCACTCACATCGGGCCCGCACAAAGGTGACGGGGGGAAACCAATAACATTTCATAGAAAATAATCAAATTTTATTCAACTTGACTCCGACCCCCACCCGTCACTACACAACACAACTATCGTATCATACAACAATGTAAACAGCATACAGACAATTTAATAAATCGCATCCCCTGTTCTTCAGTTATTCTTACTTAGCCAGGAAAGACAATATTCCACTATTCAGTTTGCACACTTATAACCTTAAGAGCAAATAAAGCGTCCATAACTTGCCAGCATTCCTTGGTTGACCAGTTTCTCTCATCACACTGTGCGACCACGAGCTGAAGCTGCCACACTGTTGTGTCCTCCCCGATTGGCCAAATCCCAGTTGGGGGACACTGGCAACGTTAGCTTGAGTCGCACCCTCACACCGAGTCTCCCGGACTTCACCGTACTTCGCCCTCTCCACTGAAAGGGCTCCTGTCGGCCTCTCCCACAGGTCTTCTCTGGCTGCAAACACCCCACCGTTGTCTGGCAGCTCCCTGTCTAGGCTCCAACAGGCTACACGTCTTGCTGTCGACCGTCCCCACACGGGAGACAATTCTTTTCGTCGTCGGCTCCGAGGCTACAGCAACCTCCACTGTCATACGTCCCCACCCAGGAGACAACGAGGCGACAGCTAACCTCTGCTTCACGCTGTATTTTCTTGAGCCCTCAGCAAGACGGCGAGTTCACTTTCCCTTAAGTGAGTCACACACTTCCTGGTTTTCCAAGCACCTTACATTCGTTCTCAAAGAAAGAGAGAACCCGAGTTTAACTGGCCTCAACCAATGGAATCACTGGCACACACACACATCACACGATTTGTACCAATAAATCCCCAAGTTATTTTTATTCCACCAATGGAATCACTAGTCACCTACACATACACACACACCACAGCTGCTAGCGCCAACAAAGACTTGGGGCACCCAGTGGTTAATGCATAACCTCCTATTCAAACTCATGTTCGATTCCACCAAGCTACCCATTGAACTAACAGCCTGGACCTCCCTACCAGCCATGACTGATGCTTCAAGTATTTACTACCTCTATAGACAACAAGGCGCAAACCACTCGATAGGCCGCAGCCTTCCATTCATTCCTCAGAACAGGGACGACTGAATGGTCGCTGTACTCTGCCGGCAGGCTGACGGTCACACTACCCGTGACGGTCACCTGACACGATTCGCCTTCCTTTCAGGCCCACGGGAGAGCCCAGTGAATAGCCAGTGCTCAAAGTGGACACTCTTCTCTACCAGGACTGGCAGGTCGCCAACTCCTTGTCACTATCCTCGGACATGCGAAACACTTCCCAGTACTCTCCCTCCTTCAGTATACGACTCGGGGTATCCCCCCTGGTGATGCCTGAATTCGCACACTTGAAGACCCAAGGAACGTGCTCTCAACAACAGCAACTACCCTTAATTTGCCTAAATGCTCGAGAACATTCGGCCGACTCAATACAGATACATTCATTGTGATCAAGGAGACAGCGCTACTGCAGTCAGCTGTTTCTCCTGTCACCGAACAGGAAATCATTCACACCAAAGTTTTTACAGTCTCAGCTTTACCATGTTCTGTACCCTGCTAAAACAAAATAGTTACAGAAATCGTTAATCTTATTCTCCTCCGCTAAAAAAAAAAAAAAGAAAAAAAGCTCACGGTGATCGTCGCTAAAACGGCCACAATGTTTCAAACGGTTTTCCTGAATGGCCATTGCCCGAAGCTTCAGGCACGTGAATCAAAAGGTAGGGGATAGGTAGGCCATGAGATCTGATTACCTATCCATATTATATATATATATATATATATATATAATATATATATATATATATATATATATATGATGCTGAACAATTAAGTAGTGGGGGAAATACATATATATATATATATATATATATATATATATATATATATATATATATATATATAATATATATATATATGTGTGTGTGTGTGTGTGTGTGTGTGTGTGTGTGTGTGTGTGTGTGTGTGTCTGTGTGTGTCTGTGTGTGTGTATCGATCACAGCAAAGAAAGACAAAACAAGTTGTACATCTTCCTCTTATGTTTCGGCAATCTTGCTTTCCTCAGAGAAACCTAATTCGTCACTGATCAAAACACAGATCAACACACACACACACACACACACACACACACACACACACACACACACACACACACACACACATACACACACACCACACACACACACACACACACACACACACACACACACACACAATGGTTCCCATAAGCTGCCAGTGAAGGGTTTAGTATCTGTAATATATTTCCGTGACCTTTTCTCATTTTCTAGCTTCCCCTGCCCCCCCCCCCCCCCCCCCCCATTTTTTTAAAAACTCCATTTTAGATATTTCCCAAAGTCATTAGTGTAATAACGGAAGGATTGTTTGACTGCACTTGTTCTACCCCCACTACTAGATTGTTAAGCATAATATATCTCTCTCTAATCTCTCTCTCTCTCTATATATATACCACACACACACACACACACACACACACACACACACACACACACACACATATATATATATATATATATATAATATATATATATATATATATATATATATATATATATATATATATATATATATATATATAAAACAGTTTAAAATAGAGTAAAAACGCCCTACAAACTTGTTTCGAGCAAGTGCTCTCCTCAGGGTACCTTGAGGAGAGCACTTGCTCGAAACAAGTTTGTAGGGTGTTTTTACTCTATTTTAAAATCCTATTTTAAACTCTTATGTCGCTCCCTATTTGGTTGAGCATTTTTTGACTTCTGAGTGTCTTTTAACTCTAATTTATATATATATATATATATATATATATATATATATATATATATATATATATATATATATATATATATATCAGTATGTTTAAAGTGCCTAAAACAATTTTTTAAGTGCTCAACGCAAACCAAAAACCATCCTGATGACAGCGCAACGCGCTCGAAACAAATTTGTAGATAGTTTTAAGATTCCTCTTTTTACTTGTTTTAACTATATATATATATATAATTATAAACAAAGCTTGCTCTTATGTCTTAGATTGAAGAAATAGGGGGAGATACGCATTCATATCTGCAGTGGTAGATGATTCTGCCTAACTAACAGTATGTGCTTGAGTGGGTGAATGGGGAAAAATAAAATAAATGCTTCTCAAAATGAGCCTTCAGCAAGCTTATATTCTCCAAAAGGGAGACATCCTCCAATAGAGAGGGAAACTCACTAACATATAACTCCTGGTCATATACCGATATTTCGAAACTTGGTTGTTTCTCCTCAGTGACCGCGGAAAGTGGTAATTTGACTCCTCTGCCTTTTCAGTTTTAAGAAGAATGTATATGTTTTAAGAAGAATATATATGTCTCGGGCAGGAACAACGAAAGAAAATTGAGAGAGAGAGAGAGAGAGAGAGAGAGAGAGAGAGAGAGAGAGAGAGAGAGAGAGAGAGAGAGACAGATAGAGAGAGACAGATAGAGAGAGAGAGACAGAGACACAGAGAGAGAGAGAGAGAGAGAGAGAGAGAGAGAGAGAGAGAGAGAGAGAGAGAGAGAGAGAGAGAGAGAGAGAGAGAGGTTAGTGGCTGACGGATGTGCGATACCCGAGGATGAAGATCACAGGCCGTGGCTTAGTCTAACCATCCGCGCTTGTCATGCTCACATCGTTACATGTGTCGCTCCTACTGACAAGAATCAACATGAAAGCACTGTAAACACTGTCATACGGACGGGTGGTCTCAGCTTCATGAAGTAATGAAATGGTGTGCCTGCAGAGACAGAGAAAAAGAAGATGAACAGGATGAAACAGATAAGAGAGAGAGAGAGAGAGAGAGAGAGAGAGAGAGAGAGAGAGAGAAGAGAGAGAGAGAGAGAGAGAGAGAGAGAGGAAGTATATATACTTCGTGAAGAATCAGAGAGAGAGAGAAGAGAGAGAGAGAGAGAGAGAGAGAGAGAGAGAGAGAGAGAGAGAGAGAGAGAGAGAGAGAGAGAGAGAGAGAGAGGGAGAGAGAGAGGGGTATACGTATACTCCGTGAAGACTCGAATGTGAACGGCACTGAGGGAGAGAGCAAACACACACACATACACAAACAAACAAGGAAAGGCCAACAACAAACCAGAAAGGGAACGGCATACAAGAACACACCAGTTCTCCGCTTCCTGCACACCTCAGACATAAACAACCGCTCAAAGGCTTGGGAGTTCCTGGCAACAGAAGACGAGGAAAGAAAAAACAGTGGAACCTCTCAAAACGTCCCCCCCCCCCCACACACATACACACAGACACACTCCCCATTCTTCTTTCTGGAAATCCTTACAAACAAGTGGTCACGAGGCGCAGTTTTTATTGAGAGGTACATGTAGTACGGAGAAAGTCGAAAATGTTAAAAAAAAAACCCACCCAAACCCAAACAAACAAAACAAACAAACAAAAAATCCTTAGTCTGTGCAGGGAGAATGTTTGTCTTGACAGTTAATCTAATCCAAAGACTGAAACAGTTCCCGAAAAAACATGTTTTTGCATGTAGAAAGTTTGTTTTTTTTTCTTGAAAAAAAATAATCTTGTGTGTCTCATGTTTCGTGCCACCTGAGTGGCATTTCACCCAAGCCGTTTATTCCGCCTCCTCCCTCCCCCCTCCCCCTTCCACCTCATCGTCCACAGCCACAATCTGGCTTGTCCCGCCACAGCCCCGGCACCGGCAATCCACAGGGAGCTGTCAGTGTCAAATCGTCACGAGGCAACGACACCCTGTTGCTGAGGGTTGGTGCCAATGACATAGAGCACGCAGCACCTCGCTTTATCCCAAAGACTAGTTCCTAGACCGCCACTTGAGCTCTGGTGGAAAAGGGGAGGGACAAGAAGCACGCTGTGCCAGACTCGACCCCAGGACCCGGGACTCCGTCAGTCGTTGGTGAGCAGAGGATCCCACTAGTCAAGAAATACACGAATACAAACACACAAGCAAAAACATGCCTACTCAAAGGGCACATATATACACACTCATGGACACGCACCTCGCCCCGAGGATAAAGGGGTTTGCGTAGGGCTAACAACCCTGCCTGTAAAAAAAGACGAGTTACAGAAGCATTGACGACAATGAACCAAAGCATTCACCTGGCAATGAAGGGTCTCCATCCCGAGACTTATGACGCAGTGCAGTGAAAGCGAAAGGAAGCTGCAAGGCCGACTCCCCTTCTAACACCAGGACAACAACGAAAGTAGCCACATGGAACATCAGGACGATGTTTGAAACAGGAAAAACCATCCAAGTTGCGAGAGAGATGAAAAACTACAAGATCGGAGTGCTAGGACTGAGTGAGACAAGGTGGCTACAATCAGGACAGCTGAGACTTTCATCTGGAGAACAGCTGCTGTACTCAGGACACACAGAGGATGGAGCCCCCACACTGAGGGTGTGGCCCTGATGCTGGCACCGAGGCACAAGGGGCACTCATCGGATGGGAACCTGTCAACTCCCGCATCATCACAGCCAAGTTTACCACGAAGAAGAATGACATCAGGCTGAACATCATCCAGTGCTATGCTCCCACCAATGATGCGGAAGAAGGAAGAAAGATGACTTCTACCAGCAACTACAGACAGTGATAGACAAAGAGGAGCAAAGGACATACCATACTGATGGGAGATTTTAACGCCAAGATCGGAAGGGACAACACAGGCTATGAGGACATCATGGGGACACATGGACTGGGACAGATGAACGAGAATGGTGAGCGTTTTGCAGACCTGTGCGCCCTGAACCAGCTGGTGATAGGAGGAAGCATCTTCCCACACAAGCGCATCCACAAGGCCACATGGAGATCCCGAACCATGTCACGGAGAACCAGATTGACCACATCTGCATTAGCCGCAAATTCAGGAGATCATGGCGGGATGTACGAGTGATGAGAGGTGCTGACGTGTCATCAGACCACCACCTTCTTTTAACCAACAGTGAGACTTCGCCTCAAGAGATTCACCAACACCAACAACACCACGTACAAGTACAATGTCGGACTGCTCCGGAACAGGGACACACAAGCAGCATTCCAGATCAGCCTTTCCAACAGGTTCCAGCCGCTACAAGCGCTGATAGAAGACAGTGAGACGGACATCGAACACAGTGGGAACACTGCAAGAAGCTCTGGCATGACACATGTGAAGAGATCCTTGGCAAGAAGAAGGCCCAGCACAAAGAATGGATATCTGCCGACACCATCCACAAGTTGGAAACAAGGAGAGAAGAGAAAGCTACACTGAACACGAGCCGAACAAGAGCAGCTAGGGCAAAGGCACAGGAAGAGCACACAGCAGCGAACGGAGAAGTAAAGAAGAGCATCAAGAAGGACAAGAGGGACTACTTTGACGACCTGGCCAGCCAAGCAGAGCAGCAGCCGGACAGGGAATCTGAAGGACCTGTACCTGGTGACCAAGAAGCTGACGGGTAAGTTCCAGCAGACAGACAAGCCAGTGAAGGACAGAAACGGAAACCCACTGACAACAACCGAGGAACAGCTGAAACGATGGGCAGAACACTTCAGGGAGCTGCTGAACCGCCCCGCCCCTGACGCACCACCAGACATCCCACTGCAGAGACTGACCTGCCCATCAGCTGTGACAAACCCTCAAAGGCAGAGATCAAGAAGGCCATCATTGACTCTGAAAAATGGGAAGGCTGCAGGGCCGGACGAGATACAGCAGAAGCCTCAAAGCAGACATAGAGACAGCTGTCAACATGCTATACAGCCTCTTCAGCAAGATCTGGGAGAAGGAGGAGGTACCGGCTCAGTGGAAAGAAGGAATCGTCATCAAGCTGCCGAAGAAAGGAGACCTCAGGGACTGCAGCAACTACCGAGGGATCATGCTCCTGTCAACGCCAGGCAAGGTTCTCAACAGGGTTCTTACTGGAGAGAATGAAAGAGGCCGTCGACCCCAAGCTCCGAGACCAGCAGGCAGGCTTCCGGCAGAACAAATCATGTGCCGACCAGATCGCCAGCCTGCGCATCATTGTGGAGCAGTCGCTGAGTGGAACTCCCCCCTTACATCAACTTCATAGATTATGAAAGGCTTTCGACAGTGTGGACAGAGAGATGCTGTGGAAGCTGCTGAGGCATTACGGAGTCCCCGAGAAGATCATCTCCCTCATCCGGTTGCACCTACCAGGACATGAACTGCAGGATTGCCCACGCGGCCACCTGTCCGAAAGTTTCGAGGTGAAGACCGGAGTTCGGCAGGGATGCCTGCTGTCGCCGTTCCTCTTCCTCCTGGTCATTGACTGGATCATGAAGACCACTACAACAGGCAGAAACAACGGTAATACAGTGGACACTCTGGACGCAGTTCGACGACCTTGACTTCGCTGACGACCTGGCGCTCCTGTCACACAGCCACAGCCAGATGCAGGACAAGACCACTCGCTTGGAGACCACATCAGCCGGGACAGGGCTCAAGATTAACAGGAAGAAGACCGAGCTGATGAAATCAACACCACTGCCAACACACCAGTCACAGTCGATGGAGAGCCCATCAGGGAGGTGGAGTCTTTCGTCTACCTGGGAAGCGTGGTTGACCAACAGGGAGGCACGGACCGAGACGTCACAGCCAGAATCGGCAAGCAAGAGCAGCTTTCGTCATGCTCAAGAACATCTGGGCATCTGGAGGAATCAGCATAAGAACCAAACTCCGCATCTTCAACTCCAATGTGAAATCAGTTCTGCTCTACGATGCGAGACGTGGCGAACAACACAGACGATGCAACAAAAGATTCAGACATTCTTCAACACCTGTCTGAGGCGCACTTCTACAAAATCCGATGGCAGGACAAGGTCCGAAACGAAGATCTGTGGGAGCGTGCGGGACAGGAACCAGTGGCCAAACAGATACTGCGAAGGAAGTGGGGCTGGATCGGAACACACCCTCAGGAAGCCAGCATCCAGCACCACACGCCAAGCCCTGACCTGGAACCCGCAGGGAAAGAGAAAGAGAGGCCGGCCTCGCAACAGCTGGAGACGAGACATTGAGGCGGAGTTGAAAACAACAAGGGACAAACTGGACTGGAATGATGAGAACAGCCCAGAACAGAGTGCGATGGCGAAGAGTCGTTGATGGCCTATGCTCCACCGGGAGCGATGGGCATAAATGAAATGATGGACACGCACCTATACACACACATACACACACCGCGCGCGCGCGCGCACGCGCGCGCGAACGCACGTATGCACACGAACCATCAGCCTGCATGGACACGCATAACTTTCCAATCTCCGAATACAAAACGAAAGCATGAAAGCACACAGACTTTCATTTTTGCTGGTGTTTACATGCAAAAGCAACCAATATAATCACAGATAAACCAGACAGACACACACACACACATGTACACACGCGCGCGCGCACACACACACACACACACACACACACACACACACACACACAACACTCACACACACACACACACACACACTCACACACACACACACACACACACACACACACACACACACACACACACACACACCACACACACACTCACACACAACACACACACACACACACACACACACACACACACACACACACACACTCACACACACACAGAGAGAAACAGACAGACAGATGTATGTGCCGACAGTCTGACATACACAAGAAATGTCTCTGTGAGCTGCAAGTTATTGTTGAAAGAAGCGCCAAGAAAAGCTCCAAGAAAAGGTTCACCATTGCCATCCAGAAGCAAACGAAAACCTTGAAACAAACAAACAAACAAAACAAAAAAAAGAAGAGAGAGGAAGAGAGAGAGAAGAGAGAGGGAAGAGAGAGAGAGAGAGAGAGAGAGAGAGAGAGAGAGAGAATGTAATGAGAGAGAGAGAGAGAATGAGAGAGAGAGAGAGAGAGACAGAAGAGAGAGAGATGTGTGTAACCATACATTCAAACACAGACAGGCACACAGACACAGACAAAGACACACACACACACACACACGCACACGCACACACCACACACACACAGACACACACCACACGGACCTACGAACGCACGTATGCATACGCGCTGTCAGCTCAGCATGGATAAGCAGAAGTTTCCAATCTCAAAACAGAAACAAAACCATGAAAGCACTCAACAATTTATTGAAGTTCACATGCGAAAGCAAATCTAATCACAGATAAACAGAGAGACGCACGTGCATACAGACTGACGCATACAAGAAAAGTCTCTATTGTGAGTTATAAATCATTGTTGAAATATTTGCAGAAAAAAACCCCTATAAATGGAATGGCTTCTTCAAGAAATGTTGACCTTTTGCGATCAAGACCAAAGAGAAAAAAAGACAAAGTAAACAAGAGAGAGAGAGAGAGAGAGAGAGAGAGAGAGAGAAGAGAGAGAGAGGGAGAGAGAGAGAGAGAGAGAGAATGAATGAAAGGATGAATGAATGAATGAATGGTTTATCGTGGTAAGCTTTACAAAGCCCATTCACAAAGATGGGAGATGAAGGGGGTCGGGGCTGTGCATGAACAAAAATGAGAAAATAATTATAATCGATTACACAACAGGAAAAGTTCATCGTGACGATGAATCCAGATCACGGTAAAACAGAGAATTCAGTTATCAACATCGAACATTAATAACAGTCAGATTCTCAAAACGTTCATGAACAATAGCGATACGACAGTGCAGGAGTCACGATGGACCGCCAAGATTTCGGTTTTCGTCCTCTGTGTTTCGTGTCGCGCAGCCTCTCAGTTCTTCCTTCAAGGAACACAAGCGGTCATCCATCTTCCTTGTTGTTTCTTCCAAACATATCATGATGTCTCTTATTGTAATATTTTTCTGTAGGGGCTGTCGTTGACTTATTGAAATCAGAGGGATCCTCACAATCAATTATAGTTTATTGTAGACAGGTTTTTACATCTGTTCCAAAGGTTTCATGTTCGTGTTGTGTTAAAATCTGTGTTGTAATTACTATTGGATTGTCTTCACATACTGCATCAGAAACATCTTCAACATAATCTTCATTAATACTTTGCTTATCAAAATCAATGTCATTTTAGAATTCTAACTTGGGAAAAAATAGTTACTGACTCACTTTGTATATTACATTGCGCATGTCGGTGTGTGTCACATTGTAAGACGGTGTAGTTGATGCAGGCGAAGATACAGTTGAGGGGTGGTGATCAGAAAAAGACTGAAAGATATCAGCAGAGAGAGAGAGAGAGAGAGAGAGAGAGAGAGGAGAGAGAGAGAGAGAGAGAGAGAGAGAGAGAGAGAGAGAGAGAGAGAGAGAGAATGAGACTTAAGGACATGCTGTTCAGAATATCACACTATCCATGCACACACACACACACACACACATGCACACACACACACACACACACACACACACACACACACACACACACACACACACACACACAAGAGCGCGCGCGCGCGCGCGCGCACACACACACACACACACCACACACACACACACACACACACACACACACACACACATGCACACACGCTGTCAGCCCTGCGTGGATACGCATTAAATGTCCAATCTCTGAATAAAAACAAAACCACTAAAGCGCAACAGACTTTCATGTTTATTGAAGTTCACATGCAAAAGCATTCAAATCTAATCACAAATTTTACAGACAGGCGCACGTACGTCCAGACCGACCGACACACACATAAAAAAAGACTGTATTGTGAGTTCAAAAATTGTTGTTGGAAGAAGTGCAGAGAAAAGCCTTATAAATGAAATGGTTCCGCAAAGAACATGTTGACCATCGCGATCAAGATCCAAGCCATAAAAGACAAAGTAAACACAAATACAACCCAAATAAGTCAAGAAGAGAGAGAGAGAGAGAGAAGAGAGAGAGAGAGAGAGAGAGAGAGAGAGAGAGAGAGAGGAGAGAGAGAGAAGAGAGAGAGAGTGAGTGAGACGTAGACGTAGACGTTTTTTTTTATTCGTAAAGGCCATAGCCCCTTCGAAGGGGGTAAATACATATCATACCGCGCAGGTCAACTCATTTAACTAGCTTAGCACATAATTTACGGTCTTAACATATCATTTCGCATTCTAAATGCTTATACAAATACAAAGCGAAGTGTTTAATTGCGTTTTCATTCAATGATGCCATTAACATAATCAGTGTGAAGAAACATGGTTTTCTTAAGTACTTAGGTGGGATTAATTGCTGTCGAACAGCTTGTAGTTTAGAACAAGTGAGAACAAAATGAATTTCATTTTCATCATCTTCGTAGCAGAGTGGACATGTAAAATTACGATCATTCAAAGGCCTGTAACGGTTAGAATGTACACAGATATCTGAAACACCAAACCTGAATTTTGTGACAATATATTTAATATGTCTGTTAATCTGCATTGATAAGTACCTTGGAATACAATGTGAAGGATTTAACAATCTGTAAATATCAAACCGGTGACTGTCTTCAACATGGGAATTCATCTTTGCCAGTTACAATCGATTAACCTTTGCCGAAACAAGCGAATAAAACTATGTATGTCATCTACACCCTGATTCTCCCACACAACACCAAAACCAAATTCGTACAGTTTCAACCTAACTTTAGTTGCCCAATTGCCCTTACCCCTAGCGTCTAGCTGCACTAACATTTTGTACGCTTTGTGAGGTAATCTTTCTGGGGGCATTCGAGTTATCTTTAGCCAATAACGAATGCATCTTACCACTGAGAGTAAATGAATTGGATATCTGTTAGTCTCCCCATAGACCAGGTCATTTGGTGTCTGTAGTGAAACACCGAGAAACTTTTTTAATGCGTACAAATGAATCTTTCAATTTGTATAGAGGCAACTTCGAGGCCCCATAACTCAGCTCCGTACTGTACCATAGGTTGAATCTGAGAATCGAATAACAATAAAAAACAATGTCAGAGACTCATTATCGAGCACACGCAGTTTCTTTAGGATACAAAGTAAACATTGTTTAGCTCTGCTTACAAGATCATTGCAAGCAAATCGGAAACTTAAACGGGTTGAGAAATGTATACCCAAGTACTTATAAGTATTCACCCTGGCATAGCAATTCCATTATACATCCATTTTTCCCGTGCAGCAAGATATCCACCTTTCCTAAACACTATAATATTACTTTTTGCCATGTTTACCTTCAACTGGAGAGATTCAGTAGCTCTTTCTAAACTATTTAGCTGATTTTGCAGACCAACTATTGTTTCTGATATCAATACAACGTCATCAGCTAACAGGAGAATAAATATCTCCAAGGCATCATTTAAAAAGTGAGCTCCGTGCCTACCGTTATGTATTACTTCTAACGTTATTTCGTTAATAAATAGAGAAAAAAGAACGGGACTACAGACATCCCCTTGTTTGACTCCCAATGTGCAGTTTATGTAATCTGTTAGGGATGATCCGCATCTCACTCTCGCCTTCACAGAGTTATACATGCTCAAAATACATCTATATAATTTACCTCGGAGTCCATGCTTCACCAGTATTGGCCACAATATACTTCTGTTGACAGAGTCAAACGCTTTTTCAAAATCAATAAAAGCTACATATAATTTTCGGTTTAGACAGAACTGTTTTTGAACAAAGGCCATCAAGTAAACATGTGATCTATAGTTGAATAATTCCGTTTAAATCCAGCTTGATATTCGCCTGTATATTGTTCTCTTCGACCCATTCCTGAAGTCTTCTGTTAATGATAGCACTATATAATTTACTGCTAATGTTACACAGCGAAATTCCTCTATAGTTGTTTGGGTTGTTAGCGTCACCTTTTTTATATAATGGGAGAACAATCGATTCAGCCCAACTTTCAGGAAACACACCTTTATCAAATAGAGTATTCATAAATTTTGCTAAAAAGTTAATCACCAAATCAGATTTACAAGCAGTTTTAATTATTTCACTAATGATCCCATCTGGGCCTGCAGCTTTTCGATTCCTCAATTTACGTAAGGCCAAAATGATTTCTTCTTTCGAAATAGGGCGATTTATATTATTATAATTATCATCATCTCATCACTTCCGTCTACCTGCCCTACACCACTATCAGTACTATCATTTCTTTCAAGCAGTTCCTTAAAATGATGAAACCAATTGTCCAAACTAATATCATTTTGAGGCTGGGTTCTTTTTTTCTGAGTTTTCCGCATTGTTTCCCAAAACTCTTTCTGGCTACTAACAGAGGAAACTAATTTATCTACCATTGTTCTGTTTAAATACCTTTGTTTTTTCTTCAAAAGATGTTTATAGTCGCGTCTGGCATTACAGTATTCAACATGATCAGGTACAGATAAAGTTCGACGATATTTAGTTAACAATGTACGTGCATTTCTTTTACTTAAAAGACATTCTTTATCATACCAATCATCGCCAGCTTCTTTCGCATTTACCTTAATCTTCCTCTTCATACAGTCAGCGGCGACTTTTAAACAATCGTTAAAAACATGTAAAGCTTCATTTATATTAACTTCAATGAGACTAACTGCCATGTGCATCCTTTGTTGAAATTCTGGTGAATCCATTGCATTACACAACAAGTCAACATAAGCTTCATTCCAAACATATTTTTCAAGCCAACTAATAACATCTCTTTCTCTTACATTGTCTAGGTTTTCGCTGTGAAAGCTAGTACGCAGGACCAAAGGCATGTGATCAGAATCAATCCGTTCACCCACACATAACTTACAATCATTAAAGTAAAGTTGCAAACATATCACGCGACATTAAAAAAATAATCATTCACACTATTACCACTTTCAGAAATGTATGTGTAGCAACCTTTGAGGTCGCCCTTACACAAACCATTCAAAATACACAGATCAAATGCAGTGCACATGTTTTAGCAACATCTTACCATAATTATTTAACACTGTCAGCACGTGCTGTTCATGAGACAGTTCACAACGCAGTGCACTCTAACTTTAGTTCAGCCGTTGCCCAGGTTGAAAATGTAAATGTTGTTACAAATGAATGTGTGCCACAAAACCTGTCTAACACGTTTTCCCAAGATGTGTGTACCGTGTTACCTGATCTAGGTGATAGTAATGTGTCCATTGTTCCTTTTTCTGTAAATAACACAAAAAACTTCTCCTTTCTTCATTGGAATATAAACGGTTTATCCTCTAAATTACATGATAAAGATTTTGTTTCGTTTGTTAGTTCTTTTGATTTTATATGCCTGGCTGAAACTTTTATGGAAGATTTCCAGTCGTCTGTGTTTGCTGGCTTTGACAAATTTTGTAAACCAGCTATGAAACTGACTACACGTGGAAGGCGATCTGGGGGGTTAATATGCCTTGTTAAAAAAGAGTTTTGTTCACTCGTTAAGTCACTGGAAATTAAGTCTGATACTTTTTGGCGCTTTTGTTGTTGATAAATCTATGTTGGGTACAATAAAAAGTGTTTTGTATGTCTGTGCATATGTACCACCAGAGGGTTCTCCATACTATCGTTTTGTTGATTCTGATAATGGTATTGCTTTACTTGAAGACTTTGTATGTGACTGCTTGCTTTCTATTGGTGATGTTTAATTTTGCTAAGTGGTGATATAAATGGTCGTACTTCCGATATTTCTCAAGATTTAGAAGAAAAGTGTTGTCCCTTTTGAAAAACAATGTTTGAGTGGCCCATTGC
>CM031612.1:18695727-18708227 GCA_018398815.1 Conus ventricosus | reverse complement strand
CTCCACCCAAAGAGACTGTTGGAGTGTGCATGATAAACGCTTCACCCAAAGAGATTGTTGAAGTGTGCATGATAAATGCTTCACCCAAAGAGACTGTTGAAGTGTGCATGATAAACGCTTCACAAAAAGAGACTGTTGAAGTGTGCATGATAAACGCTTCACAAAAAGAGATGTTGAAGTGTGCATGATAAACGCTCCACCCAAAGAGACTGTTGAAGTGTGCAACAGTGCATGATAAACGCTTCACCCAAAGAGACTGTTGAAGTGTGCATGATAAACGCTTCACCCAAAGAGACTGTTGAAGTGTGCATGATAAACGCTTCACCCCAAAGAGACTGTTGAAGTGTGCATGATAAACGCTTCACCAAAAGAGACTGTTGAAGTGTGCATGATAAACGCTCCACCCAAAGAGACTGTTGAAGTGTGCATGATAAACTCTCAACCCAAAGAGTCAGTGCAACAATATGTTATCTGACAATAAATGGTTTCAGTCATTCTCCACCCAAAGAGTCAGTTGAAGTGTGCAAGGTAAACGCTCCATCCAAAGAGACTGTTGAAGTGTGCAAGGTAAACGCTCCACCAAAGAGACTGTTGAAGTGTGCAAGGTAAACGCTCCACCAAAGAGACTGTTGAAGTGTGCAAGGTAAACGCTCCACCAAAGCAGTCGGTTGTAGTGTGTTTGACAAATTCTCCACACAAGCATTTGATAGTGTGAATGCGCTGAATCAGAAGAGGAAGTGACGTCAAACACGGCTGGGACTGAAAGTGCTGTAGATGTTTCAGGAAAGAATTAACCCGTTCCACGCCAGTTCCGTTTTCATAAAGAACATCATCAAAGGACTGAAACACAAGATCGGACTGTTTCTTCATTGTGCAATATAGAGAACATCTGAACGATCTTCTGAATCTCACCTGTATGTGATAGGTTTAAAATCACAAAGACCCCCTCTGCACTCTCTTAAAAATCATATATTCATTAAGCTTAAAATAACGACACACACCACACACACACACACACACACACACACACACACACACACACACACACACACACACACACACACACGTAGAGGATAACCGAACGATTATTACTTTTAGTGTGCGACAAAAACACTTTATATATAAGTATATATATATACACACATTTACAGCCGTCTGGTCAGAGAGAGAGAGAGAGAGAGAGAGAGAGAGAGGAGAGAGAGAGAGAGAGAGAGAGAGAGAGAGAGAGAGAGGTGAGAGAGAGAGAGAGAGGGGAGAGAGAGAGAGAAAGAGAGAGAGGGAGACAGAGAGAGAGAGAGAGAGAGAGAAAGAGGGGAGAGGGAGAGAGAGAGAGAGAGAGAGAGAGAGAGAGAGAGAGGAGAGAGAGAGAGAGTGAGAGAGAGAGAGAGAAAGAAGAGAGGGGAGAGAGAGAGAGAGAGAGTGAGAGAGAGAGAGAGAGAGGAGAAGAGAGAGAGAGAGAGAAAGAGAGAGAGAGAGAGAGAGAGAGAGAGAGGGAGAGGGGGAGAGAGATGTCCGGGTCTGTATTTCCGTTCCTAGTTAATGCGGCCACTTCAAAACTTTTGAGTCGCAATTTTTCAAGACTTGGGGAGACAGCGTCTCAGAGGTTTCCCACTGTTAGAGAAATGAACACAGCGGCCTGCTCAGCTTTCGGTCATAAATAAGGCTAATCTCTAGAAAATCGAAACAACGGTTAAGAGTTTTGATAAAGAAACTGCCTCTATATGTGTTTTCTTCGTGGGATTGCGAGAGAGAGAGAGAGAGAGAGAGAGAGAGAGAGAGAGAGGAGAGAGGAGAGAGAGAGAGAAGAGAGAGAGGAGAGAGAGGGAGAGAGAGAGGAGAGAGGGAGGAGAGAGAGAGGAGAGAGAGAGAGAGAGAGAGAGAGAGAGAGAACCCGAGAGAGAGAGAGAGAGAGAGAGAGGAGAGAGAGAGAGAGAGAGAGAGAGAGAGAGAGAGAGAGAGAGAGAGACGATCTCCATGGCGACTACTGGTAAGACCATGACCGTGAAGCATTCAGTGTATTGTCGGTTTGAACTATTTTGTTTCACTTGGACAGGATGTGCTGGTGTGAACCTTTCCCACTCTTTTTCTTCCTATCTTTCTTTCTTTTTTTTATTTTTTTATTTTTTTTTTAAAAGACGTTTGTTTTTCAGAGATCAATGCTGGGCTTTGTATTCATAATTCTGTCTCCCCCCCCTCTCTTCGCCCTCCTTCGTCCTTCTCCCCCCCCCTCCTCTACCGTCCGTCCATCCTCGCCTCTCCCTCCCGCACTCCGCTGCTTGGTGATATCCTACCAAAGTCAGCGTTGCCAGGCGCTTGTGTTTCCTATTGTTTCATTGTCAAGACTGGTCAATTCCGGAATGCGGAAGGTTCTCCAATCTCATGGAAATTTCCAGCCAGTAATGTCCTTTTTTTCTTGTTACTTTCTTGGGCGCTGCTGTTTCATTTTTATACTTAATTGCTGTCGACCTTTTTTTGTTTTTTCTTCCTTCGTGGTCCATTATTCTTCCGTCTTGGTTCGGGAAAGTCTTTACACTTTTTTTTTGGTCTTGTGACAATTCATCACGTGTCAGTGTTCCTCCCTTCCTCCCTCCCCTGTAATTTGGCCGCTGGACAGTATATTTGTGCCCTTTGTCCACAGTAGATGGTAACTGTCCAATATGCAGAGTTTGTTTCCCCATATCGTTTAATTTTTCGTTTGTTTGTTGCATTTCAATGTCCTTGATTAGCTTGTTTATTTTTTTTCCTTTCAATGTTGATCGGTGAGTATGTTGAGAGGACGTTACGGATTTCCATACTGGTCTAAGACTGCGTGACAAGGTTGTACTCTACACGCTCACTTTCATGTCATATCTGGTGTCAACCAGGCCCGAGAGACACAGACCCTGCGGTGTTGGTCGGAAAATTTGAGCACCAGTATCATCGACACATCCATAAAGTGGATGAAACTCCACTGTGTGGTCCCAGTCTTGTCAGGAGAGCCTATAGTAAAGTCAGCTTTGGATAGAAGCCCGGTCGGAGCAGAAACATTCCACAAATAAATGGCTCTGACGAGGATCGGACCTACAAACTTCCAGCTGGGAGTCTGCGACGCTACCCACGTCACCACGTCGGCTGGCTTTAATTTGTTTACTTTGATTTTCGAAAGGAACGGAGGAGGTGGGGGGGGGGGGGGGGGGGGGGATAAGGGGGGTCGCTGGGGCCTTAAACATGGCCGTCTTTTCTGCGATGTCAATAGTTCAGCTCAGCTATACTGGGAATCTTAAATGAAGCAGGGATTAGTAAATAACTAACAAATAGAGTAACTCTTGCTCCATGATGATATAAATACACGCCCATGACTCCAAAACGAA
Organism: Conus ventricosus; assembly: GCA_018398815.1. Classification (NCBI taxonomy): domain Eukaryota; kingdom Metazoa; phylum Mollusca; class Gastropoda; order Neogastropoda; family Conidae; genus Conus; species Conus ventricosus. The sequence continues at coordinate 18,704,877 of CM031612.1, read as the reverse complement.
TGCTGCTTGCGACACCGACTCGCCTAGCAGAAATGACAGCACAGAGCACACAGAACAAACACGGGGACATCCCCGGACAGGACTCCTCCCTCTCCCCTCCCCCACGTGGTGACAGCCCTGCTAGGGTTGTGTGTGGCTGACTGGGCTACAGTAGCAAGGACATGGAAAAAATACACAAAGGAATGTAGAGACTGAAAACAACATCAGACTATCTTCAGGAATATTTAAAGCATGCAAATACCACTCTCCACAATTTAGTGGGTTTGATGCGTTCACATATTATAATGATAATAATGTTAATTTACATAGCGCCTATTCTCTAAAAATTAGGGCTCTAAGCGCTTTACATAACCAACAGCACACACACACACACACACACACACACACACACACACACACACACACACACGCGCGCGCGCGCGCGCGCGCGCGCGCGCGCCCGCGCGGGATGCGCACACGCATGCTCACGCATAACCACACACCCACGTTCACAAACACACACACGCACGCACGCACTCACATCAATACAGCCTGCACGCACGTGACACAGCCACCAAGCACTCACGAGTGCACGTAAAAACCCACTCAGGCACTCGGAAGGGGGGGGGGGGGGGGGGGGGGGAAGTGGAAGTGTGTGTGGGGGGGGGGGGGGAGGGGAGGGGGGGTTTACAACTGTTGAAAGAAGTTTGTTTTAACGGCAGATTTGAAAGGAGAGGGTGAAGGTAGGTGTCTGACACTGACGGGAAGTGTATTCCAGACAGTTGGTCCTTGGAAGGAGAGAGAACGTTGACCAAAAGATTTTGTTCTGACAGAAGGAATGCGCAAGAGGCGGCTGCCGGCAGAGGAACGAAGTTGACGGGATGGGGTGTAGATGTGGAGGATATCTGAGAGCTATTTTGGTCCGGTACCAGAAACGGAAGAGAATCAGACAGAAGCCAGCTTGTAGTCAATTCGCTCTGGATTGGAAGCCAGTGGAGGGACTGCAGCAGAGGAGGGACATGTTGACGTGTAGATGCTTTGCAAACAAGTCTGGCAGCGCTATTCTGAACCTTCTGTAGTTGATAGAGTAGGTAACTTGCTGAGCCAGCCAAGAGACTGTTGCAGTAGTCCAGCCTTGAGAGAACTTGGAGAACAAACCAGACTTTTTGTGGCTTCAGTGGAAAGGAAGTGTCTGATTGAAGTGATCTTACGTATTTCCAGATATGCTGTCTTACAAACTTTAGACACTTGGTGCTTGAAAGAAAGGGTGGAATCAAAAGTCATACTGAGGTTACGAGCCTGGGATGAGAGTTGAATGTCAGTACTTCCGAAACTGATGGAAGAAGGAAGGGAGGGATGATCTTGGAGTTTGGGTGGAGCAAGGAGGCAGAACTTCAGTTTTGTCGTCATTCACTCTGCAACTTATTCAAAGTCATCCATTTCTTTAAATCTTGGGAACAGCTTTGAACATCACTGACAACATCACTGAGTTCAGATACAGTGCTTGACTTGTGCATCTGAGTGTCATCAGCAAAGCTCTCATGCAGGAATGAGTGCTGATCGATAATGTCTGACATACAGAGCAAACAGAACTGGCCCAAGGACGGACCCTTGTGGAACCCACAGGTTAGAGGTGTAGGAGATGAAGAAAGACCACTGACAACAATTGTCTGGGAACGATCACTGAGATAAGACCTCACCCACGCGAGAACGGTGCCCTGAATGCCAAATGGAGTTTGGAGCCTAGAAAGGAGAATGTCATGATCGAAACGGAAACGACATTTTACGCTAATGCATCCATCTCGCTGGCGAACATCACTCCACGCTTTGTTGGGTTCCGCGCTTACTGCACACCCTTTCACACACATTCTATAATAGGCAGACAAGACGTGTGTATTTATATACACAAGTACATTGAGTGTCCAGGTTCTCTCTGTCCACACACACACACACTGACTGACTGAAACCAATTTATTGTCAGATTAACAAAAGGTTGTACTGACACAGAGAGAGAGAGAGAGGAGAGAGGAGAGAGAGAAGAGAGAGAGGAGAGAGAGAGAGAGAGGAGGAGAGGAGGAGAGAGAGAGAGAGAGAGAGGAGAGAGAGAGAGAGAGAGAGAGAGAGAGAGAGAGAGAGAGAGAGAGAGAGAGAGAGAGAGCGAGCGAGCTTGGAACTTGAGCCTTTCCTTACTTTTGGTCTTTCGAATTAAACAATACACCAGTCATGTATGCAGCACGCAGTTAAAGAACATAACGCAAGCAGGTAGTTTGAGTCTGGCAAAAGTTTTAGATACAAGTAAAGCGAAGCATGGACTCGTACTCTCGACAAGAACGCAGACGAAACGCCTTCCACCTGCATTGCCTCAGAAGACTCCTGGGCATCATTGGCAGGACCGCATCACCAACAATGGTGTCCTGGCCCAAGCAGGGATGCCTAGTATATTCGCCATGCTGACTCAAGAGAGCCTGCGCTGGCCTGGCCACGTCAGCCGCATGGATGACGGTCGCATCCCAAAGAACATACTATACGGCAAGCTGGCTACAGGCTCTAGACCCACAGAAAGCCGCCCTACGCTACATGGAAGTATACAAGCGCGACCTGACGACAGGCAGCCTCAGACCGGGTCAGCTGGCGGTCCACCATCAAGGCCGGCATCAAGCAAGCACAGCAGAGGAGAGAAGCCCAGTGGGAAGAACGGGGGCGCCGCAGACGGCAAGAATTGCGTCGGCACCCACAGACATTGATGACCAAGACTTCACCTGCAGCAACTGCAACAGTCTGCCACTCGAGGATTGGGCTCTTCAGCCACAGCAGGTGCTGCCAACTCAACTGACTGATCCACGGCGCAACACCATTGTCTCTCGAGACAGACGGATGCCATACAAAAGTAAACATTAAATATACATTCATGACCCCCCCCCCTTTACCTCCCCCCCGCCCGGATAAAAGAGAAAAGCGGACAAACGAGTGGCACAGTACTGTGGCTCCACGCTATCTCCGTGGAGCGCAACCTGAGTTCCACACAGAACTGTTGTGATAATTGTCTATCAAAACCACCAGACTTACGTACACTGCAATACACTGCCTTACAAACTGTATCACCAAGAACTGAGTTCGAATATTTCGCTTGATCTATAACGTATGTACATTATCAAGCATCATACTCAAATAATTTCATTTTATCTTCGACAGGAAATAAATTTGTTTATGGTAAGATATGGAATATTCTAATTCATCCAAGCCAAGAAAGCATCATTTTTTTAACCCAAGACAGATTGTCATCACATTTAATCAAACACAAGTAATAACTTTCAAATCTTCCCAGAAAGGCAACAATATCTCTTTAATACAGGCAGGTGAAGTAGACTCAGAGTCGCAAGCAGTTTGGTGAAGGGTATCTTGAATATTCTTTATTAACAGGCATCTCCATGTCTTAATACGCAATCTACTATATACCCCGCCTGAACAGCGAAAAACAGACACATAAAAAGAAAGTGCAATGTAAATCAGCCTCTGACTTTTCGTCTTTGCTCATCCACCTTCCCCTTCTTTTCAAAAACAACAGTTTATGTGTCCAAGAACCTGGAACTGATTGAATCAATAATATTTAAAGCAAATACAACAAACGCTCAGTTACCGATGTTCAAAATTCTTCAAGACATCTTTTAGCTATTTCAGTACAAAGTCTCTAAACGCCGCTGGTGAAGTGGGCGGTCCTGGGGGTGTGGGCGCTGGCAGGAAGTGCCGTGAGTTCAGGGGGGGGGGGGGGGGGGAGGGGGGGCGGAAGCGTGGGCACTGGGGCAGGAAGTGAGGGGAGGGGTGTGGGCACTGGGCAGGAAGTGGGGGGAGGGGTGTGGGCGCTGGGCAGGAAGTCGCCGTGAGTTCGGGGCGGGGGGCGGGGGGGCGGGGGGGGGGGGGAGGCGCTGCGCAGGAAGTGGGGGGAGGGGTGGGACGCTGGGCAGGAAGTCGCCGTGAGTTCGGGGCGGGGGGGGGGGGGGGGGGGAGGCGCTGAGCAGGAAGTGGGGGGAGGGGTGGGGACGCTGGGCAGGAAGTCGCCGTGAGTTCGGGGCCGGGGGCTGGGGGGAGGGGGGGGGGAGGCGCTAGCAGGATTCGCGGGGGGGGGGGCTGGGGGGGGGGGGGGGGAGGCGCTAGGAGGAAGTCGCCGTGAGTTCGGGGCGGGGGTGGGGGAGGCGCTGGGCAGGAAGTGGGGGGAGGGGTGGGGACGCTGGGCAGGAATTCGCCGGGGCGGGGGGTGGGGGGGGGGGGGGGGGGGGAGGCGCTAGGCAGGAAGTCGCCGTGAGTTCGGGGCGGGGGGGGGGGGGGGGGGGGCTGAGGAGGGAGGCGCTGGCAGGAAGTGGAGGGAGGGGTGGGGGCACTGGGCCTGAAAATCGCCGTGAGTTCGGGGGGGGGGGGGGGGGGGGGAGGGGGAATGGGGGGGGAAGGGGGGTCTGGGGGAGGGCGCTGGGCAGGAAGTCGCCGTGAGTTCGGGGCGGGTGGGGGGGGGGGGGGGGGCTGGGGGGGGGCGCTGGGCAGGAAGTGGAGGGAGGGGTGGGGGCGCTGGGCATGAAATCGCCGTGAGTTCGGGGGAGGGGGGGGGGAGAGGGGGATGGGAAAGGGGGGTCTGGGGGAGGGCGCTGGGCAGGAAATCGCCGCGAGTTCAGGGGGCAGGGGGGGGGGGGGGGGCTGGGGTGTCGGTGCTGGACAGGAAGTCGCCATGAGTTCAGGGGGAACTGCTGAAGGCTTGGGATCCATGGAACTGTGGGAAATGACAGGGACCTCTCAGGCAATGCCGATAGCAGAGGCATGGTGGGTTCGGGCTGTGATCACAGATGCGGAATGACCGGCGATGGATCATGATGCCGGAATGACGGCAATGGATCACTGATGCCGGAATGACCGGCGACAGCCAGGGTGAAACCATAGGCAGAGGTTGACTGTGTTCGCGGACTTCCAGCTCCGCTATCTCAGCTTCGTCTGTTTCACTAAGACGTGGAGGAATGTGATCAACGTTCGCTTCTGCATACGGCCGCAGCCAGCTGACCAATCAGATAAAGGACCAGTCCGCTGCATGACTACTCCAGGCAGCCACTCCGTCAACAGAACAGTTTCTGATGCAAAACAGTGTCGCCCACGTTGTTGCTGCGTTGTTGCAACGATCGTGGTTCAGCTTCTGTTCCAGCTGTCTCTGAATCTCTCTTGCCACAAGGGGTGGGCCAGGTATGCTATGTTCGACCTTTCTGTGAACAATCTCCGTCAGAAAGTTGTCATTTGTGTGGATGATCCTTCTGCATGGACAAGAAACGTGCAAATGCGTGTCTCGACTGACCCTTGGGCATTACTTCGCCCCCATCTTCAACGTTTGCACAGAGCGCTCAGCCATCCATTTGCGGATGCTTAGTAGGGTGCCGATTTGATGTGTCTGATGCCATTCTTCATCCATGAAGTCTTCAAACTCAGCACTGGTGAAGCGTGTGCCATTGTCGGAACAGTGTCTCTGGCAAACGACTGCCGCAGTTTCTCGATGCTGGCCGCTGAAGTGGATGACTTCATGGAGTACGAATCAATCCATTTGAAGTGGGCATCCATGATGGCCAGAAATATCTTGTGGTCAACGTCCAGTCACTCCAAGGTCGGTTTTGCCATTCCAGGGGGAAAAAGGAGCAGGGCTTGGCATGTTGCGCTGTGTTTGGCACATACACACGTGCGCGCGCGCCGCGCGCACACACACCACACACACACACACACACACACACACACAAAACACACACACACACACACACACACACAATGACAGACATACATACATACAGGGCAGACACACACACATACTGATAAAATCCTTTACTGGCAGCATATGGTCCCCATATGCAATAGAGAGGGATTGTATTTTTGTAATACATTTCCCTGCTTTTCCCTTTTCATTTTCTTTCTTTCCCTGGCCCCCCTCACCTACCAGTCTTGTTTTTCCTTTTCTTTTTTTTTTGTTTTTAATCATTGCCAAGTCATTAATATAACGACAGTGGAATTGTTTGCCTACACTTGTTTTCCCCCCCTACTAACTTGCTCAACACAGTATTTATGTATATCTATCTATCTATCTATCTATCTATCTATCTATCTATCTATCTATCTGTGTGTGTGTGTGTGTGTGTGTGTGTGTGTGTGTGAGTGTGAGTGTGTGTGTGTGTGTGTGTGTGTGTGTCCATCTCTCTCTCTCTTCTCTCTCTCTCTCTCTCTCTCTCTCTCTCCTCTCTCTCTCTCTCTCTTATCTATCTATATATATATATATGCTTTGGCAAACACTACAATGAGGTGGGAACTGTACAGCACATCACAATCTACTGGTCTGATATTGAGCAGCATTTGTTCTTCGCACCGACTTTCGTTCACATTGGTTTGGCAGTTCTTGCGTAATCCTGTAGACATTCAGACAAACACACATAAGCAAACAACCATGTCAGCATTCTCCACTGGAAACAAAATCTCCCTGACGAAGGTAATAACACTGGTCTCATTTGGTCTGCAGCCTGCTCCCGATCGATTCTGAGCTTCAACTTATGCGGGCAATTTCGAAAAATATCTCTTCTGCAACCGTAATGCCAGAAGTCCTTATCGTGGTGATATAAGAGCAGTTATTTTGACCCATTAGTGAACTTCTTGAGTAATGTTAACCATTTTATCAGTGATCTTAGGAAATACCTTTGAACCGTCGATAAAAAAGCCTGAACGTTTGAGAAAAGTAATTTAAACTCGTTTTCTTTCATTATCGTTTTCATGTATGCTTCTAATACCGTGTAACTGTATGGAAATTACACTTTTTCAACGAAAATTGATACATTGCGTTGTTTAGAACCAATCTTCAATACCACTGAAGGAACACACACACAAAAATTGGAATCCCATTTTACTTTGTTGGCCCAGGAACAAGGCACCACGAATGCAATAAACGGATCACGTAAGTCAAGCCTGAAAAGAGACCATCCAACGAACTGGACTTACTTGGATCGACTTATTGAGAATGGGTACAATGCGAAACATACATCCAATAATTTATGTACGTCATTTGCTGCCGAGTCTCGCAGATATTTCGTTTGGAAGAAAGCTACAAATGCATGTATGATTGGTCAAGCAGATGTAAATGGACAAGAAAGATAAACATGCTGTTTCATTATCATTTTGTTTCACTGTACATAAAGCTGTTTACTCGGTACTTCGTCGAATCAAATAACCTTATTGAAAACAGAAAATAAGGCTCTGCCCCTCCGCAGGTACTATTCAAATGGTTTTTTCTTCATAACCTTTTTTGTCAGTTGGCTTGCTTAGTCATCACTTTTTGCCTTTTAAACGTGAAATACACTTGCATCTTCATTTACATAGTTCTCAAAGTCGCACGCACATAATAACTAATATTCATGTCAACAATGGCAACACTTCCTATACTTTTATGAAAATATTTCAGTATAATTTTGAAGCCTTATGTTAATTGCTGTATGTAGATTATCTTGATTTTGTTGTGGTATTGCTGATATAAAGTGTTTCAAGTGGAAATAAAACATCCTGGCATAGGAAAAAGGGGGGAAAATTATTACTGTGTCATCAATGAACTGTAATAGAAATGTCTTGGAAACTACAACATCAGGAATATCGTAATCAAGGAAGAGTGATTAAGGTCGACAACAGATACCCATACAAGTGAAATAATAACCTACGTAACTAGGAAAGAAGTAAACGACAAAGTTGACCTGTTTAAGACAGAATGATAGTACAATGATATACAAGAATCATTCATGAAAATTCTTCAAATGATGATTAGTTCGAAAGGAAATTTTAAAAGCGACAGGGAACAGCTAACACGTTCACCTACCTCATTATTCTTTCCTTTCGTATTAATCAAACCAAGGTCACCTGTATTCTTTTTGTGTTCACCAGTGCAAAACCTGTTTCAGTTTAGAGGTCCACATTATACTGGTCATACCTCCAGTTCTATCGATCATCTTTGAAACAGGTTTCACCATAACGCGAAGATTAATGTTTGTTTTTTTGTGTTTGAAAATAGCAACACTAAAGATGTCTCAGAAATGCAATGATTCCTTCCGTAGTGGACCGTCAATTTGACTATCCTTTAATCCATCCATCCATCCCGTCCATCCATCCAACGATCTACCCATCCGTTTATCTGCCAGTCTATTTGTTTAGCGGCCTACCTGTAGGGCCATCTGCAAATATGTCTGCATGTTAGACTTCTCTTTCATTATATCTCTTATCATTTCTCAACAACATACCGCACAAGAAGATTCGCCAATTTTCAGTAGCATGATTAAGATAAAAAAAAGTTTCTTTTCCTTCATCTATTATTTTTTTAAAAGTGGGGAGGGGGACGGAAGAGGGTAGGTGAGTGGTGGTATGAGTGGGTGCTGGGTTAAAAAGCCGTAAGTCCTTAACAGCTCAGGAACATTGTCAATGTTTGTAAGTGTGGTGCTAAGCGAAAGGTCAAAAGCCTCAGGAATGTCATGAAAATCTCAGGGGAACTGTCATGAGTAAATAATAAAATAGAAAAAAGAGAGAGAAAAAACTTCTCTTGACTTTGAGGTTACATACGTTTCATTCATTTCTTCCTTCACCCACTCCTTAATTGTGACCTACAACTTTTATCAGGTCTTAATCAAGTTTGACCTCAGGATATAATCAGGTGATGTTGAAATATTGCTGTGTCAAAGTATATTTGGAAAAGAAAAATCGTCAATGAAGTTTGAGAAGATAATCAAGTATGGCGACTTTCCTATCAAAACTGACACAAACCCCGAATACGCCCCTGGCGCTGTCTATTCTCCCTATTTATCGGGAAAGGTTAAAAATAGTGAAAAAAAAATCCACCGCAATACAAACGTAAAAGCTATCATTGTCTGCAAGAAGGGTTATCAACTACGGGTGATGGACAGGATTTCATATGAACTGGCAGGAGTACAATCATTTCCCTCTCATACAAAAGAGCTTCTCTGACATCAACGAGCGCCGCTAACTGGAAAGACCTCTCCTATACCAAAGAGTTCTCCTGATGCAACAAAGTAGGACGTGATAGACAGCCGAACCAGTGAGTGAGAAAGGGAAATAACGGGCCAGAAACAAAATGGCACAGACACAGAGGACATAGCAGATGGCTAGAAAAACATC
>CM031612.1:18683227-18690727 GCA_018398815.1 Conus ventricosus | reverse complement strand
TAATGTGCAGAATGATAACACAGAAAAGTTAAGGAACTATTTCCCTCTATCTCTGATTCCCTTTAAAACCAAATCTCTGTTTCTGTCTGTCACTGCCTCCGATGTCACAACACCATACTCCTGTTTCTATCTCTGTCTGCGATCTCCCTAAACCATGCCTCTGTTTTCTGTCAGTCTCTCACTCTAGTTCTCCCAACACCATACTTCTGCTTCACGAAGACAACTTCACGCATAATTTGAGCTGCTTTACAAAGTTTCGTTTCCGCAGAAACAATATTTATTGGACGGGCTTGAAGTCACACACAAGCTAGTTAAGAAAAACAAAAAATAACAGCGTTCGTCGAAAACGAACACAGACTCGAAATCAACCAACTTGTAATCGTATGGGGCGTTGAGTTCCCAAGCTTTTTGAGAAAAATCGGTTGTCGCGCGGTTCCCCCAGTGATTTTGACAAACGTTATGCAAGTTTGTCGGATGAGATGATAAATGAAAGCACGTGCACGGTACATCCTATACAACACTTTATTGTATTCACATGACAGTGGGACATGATGGTGCAGTGTCCAACGCTTGAACAGTTCGCGTGCCTTAGGGCTATTATACGTTACCTTCACTCCTTTCCTCTCCCCCTTTTCTTCCCCCCACCCCACCCATCCCCTCCCTCCAGCACCCTGGGCCAGTATTTGGGTATCGATTTGGTTTGGCAACAAGGCAGCTGCCCGTTCTTCCCCTGCTCCCCTTGCTCTCGTTCGCCTTGCAATTTGATGAAAGGGTAGCTTGGATACTGTCAAACCTTCCTTTCTTGTAATGACATATGATCTGGTGTGTGTGTGTGTGTGTGTGTTGTGTGTGTGTGTGTGTGTGTGTGTGTGTGTGTGTGTGTGTGTGTGTGTGTGCGCGCGTGTGTGTGTGCGTGAGCGTGTGTGTGTGTGGTGTGTGTGGTGTGTGTGTGTGTGCGCGCGCGCGCGCGTTTTGTGTGTGTGTGTGTGAGCGTGTGTGTGTGTGTGTGTGTGTGTGCGTGCCCGCGCGCGCGTGCGTGTGGTGTGAACTCCTCTCTCTCTCTTTCTCTCTCTCTCTCAATATGCGTGTAAGCATACAATTTCTGGGGGAAAAAACTGTTTTTAACAATTGTTTCTAACGTCAAGGGAAGGCCTAAAAGTTCCCATTTTCTTCGCCAGTGTTTTTTTTGTTTTGTTTTCAAATAATGCATGTGGTGCTATGTGTATGCATGCACATGCGTATATGTGTTTCTATGCACTGATGCATTTGTGTGAGGACAGATCCAACCCCGCTTGCGTATGTCTGTGCGTGTGCGTGTGTGTGTGTGTGTGTGTACGTGCTGTACGTTTTAAGTGCGTCTGCGTCTTGTATTGAAATCACTATATCCATTTTTGTCCTATTTTCTTTCATCTTTTCGTCCCTTCCTTCTTGTCGGAACAAGACTGCGGTCTGAGCCTCATTTCCTTTCCTGCCAGCCTTCAATTCGCTTTTCAAGTGTCATCACAATGGGACAGCCCAGCCTTTAAAAAAAAACCCGAATGATGGTAGGGCGTCTCCCTCCCTGCCTTTGTCTCTTCTCTCTCTGTGTCTGTCCTTCTCTCTGTGTCTGTCTGTCTGTCGGTCTCTCTTTGTCATTCTGAACAACAGACATTTCAATCACATTCTTTTTTTGTGTGTTTTAGCCTTCACTGGTGCAGCCATATAAAAAGCTATGATGAAGGACGGGAGGCGAAAGGGGAGGAGAAGTGAAAAGCGGGTGTTATGTGTGTATGTGGGTATGGGGTGGGGGGGGGTTGGGGGGAAGGGGGGTTACAAGAAGTGGCAACACAGTATACCAACCTCTTCCCAATCCAACCTTTCTTTTCCTTACCCCCTCCCCCTCTAGCCCCTCTCCACACACCGCCTTCTCACTATCCCTCCCCCTTTCCTCTTACATTTTTAGGAAAAGGCTCTGGGAAAAAAAATGTTGTAGCCACGATCCGTGCCTTCCAGTGGTTGATTGTACGTTACCATCACTCCCTCACAACTTCCCCAGCTGGATCCTTTTCTTATCCACCCACCCCATCTCCTCTCTCACTCCCCATTCCCATCCATTTCCATCTTCAAGGCAGAGTGAAAAAGATAGCTGGCCAGTATTTTGATTGTGTTCGATAACAGGTCAGCCATCCCTGTCCCCAAACCACACACTCCCTCCTCTCTCCTCACCCATCTCCCTGCTGCTTTTAATTCGCTGAAAGATAGCTCTGATTACTGTCCGAATTTCCTTCCTGATCATGGTATGTAGTCTGATGTGTGTGGTATGTGTGTGTGTGTGTGTGTGTGTGTGTGTGTGTGTGTGTGTGTGTGTGTGTGTGTGTGTGCGTGCGTGTGTGGTGTGTGTGTGTGTGTGTGTGTGTGTGGTGTGTGTGTGTGTGTGTGTGTGTGTGTGTGTGTGTGTGTGTGTGTTCGTTCGTACTTCTGTTTAACGTCTGTTCACTTTGAGTGATATTAGACGTGAATGAAAGAAGAGAGTGATGATGGACTGAATGGTTAAATGAATAAGCCTATGTGTTGTGTAAGCATGAATGTAGGCCTTTGTATGTGAGTGTGTAAGTGTATGTATCTGTATATGTGTCTAAACTGAACAATAAACAAATCAACAATCCTAAATACAACAATTAGTGGGGGGGGGGGGGGGGGGGGGGGGGGGGGGGGGGGGGGGGGAACCCAACATATAGCAAGAAAGCAAAAATCCTTCACTATCTTATACAAAATGAGTTAGCTCAAAAGTATCTAAATAAAAACTCCAATCGGACTATGTATTAAGTATTCAGCAATTTCGATCAGCAGAGAATGATTCGAAAGTAGATCTTGCAAGTTTTTTTCAGAAAAAGTATTGGATCGTAATGATGTTGGTAAGAAAGTAGTCAACTTGTGACAATTGAATAAAATGTGGTTCAGTGTTATTTCTTTACCACAAATACAGTTAGTATTCTTACTAAACTTTGTTTTCAAAGCATTTAGCTTTAATCGAATTATAAGGGAAGATATTTGTCTGGAATAATAAACTGGAAGATCAGGCATTTTTCTTAATACAAGGTCTATTGGAAAAGCTTCCCATTGGTTGGATGAAATCTCGGTTGACGTATCAACATTTGTTTGAGCTTCTTCCGTGCAGTCGATTCAAGGGTACGATAACATTCCACTACTGACGGTTTTATTTTCAACTCAGAAAATGACCCTACTTTTTTAGCACCTTTTTTCGCAGCCCTATCAGCCAGTTCATTTCCATGTATACCAGTATGCGAAGGAATCCAGCAAAATTCTATAGTAATGCCTTTAGACACCAGACAGTATTAAACGATATTTAATTTCAAAAACACAAGGTCGGGTCGTGTCGATATATAGAGGAGTCAAGGGCAAGTAGGACTGATTTGAATCTACAAAGAAAACTATCTGAGCGAAGTTAATGGGAGATCTGTTAGAAATTCCATTGCCATCATTATAGCTACTAATTCGGCTGTGAATATAGATAAATTGCAACCCAGAAAGAACGATCTTTGAATTTTAAGGGAAGGAATAACAAATGCTGCACCAACATTTCCATCATCTAAAACGGAACCATCAGTAAACACTTGAAAATGATTTTGATATCTTTCGTTATACATGTGATTTTGCTAAATTTGAGATGATATTAACATTTACCCTTTTTTAAATATCTGAATAACCAGTATCAAGAATAGGTTTTGGTATCTCCCATTGTGGAATAGATGAAGAAGATGGTTTTTTAGCCACTTCTTTAATATCTATTTTTGAACATTTAATCAATTCAGAGTATATGTAGCTATTGTTTCTTGCGATTTAATCGTAATTGCCCTTTTTGGAAAGTCAGTGTCCGATCTAATTTTTAAATCTTCTTGAATGTAATTATCGCCAGCACTCGATTTTATGACAAATTTTGATGCAGCTAGTTCACGATAATCATCAAGGGGCAAAATTCCAGCTTCTCTATATGTCTTTGCGTTTGAGGCATGCATAGGGATACGAGAGCAAATTTAATGGCTTTGCAATCCAAACTTTGTAATTTTTTTAGAAGAAATTTTTGGAGCGCTAAAATACACTTCTTGACCATATGTAAGTTTTGATCTGACAAGAGCAATAGAAAGATGAAGTAGAGTTTTTGAATCCATTCCCCAGGGTAGTCTGCTTATGATCTTTTAGTAAATTCAAACTTTTCCTAGCCTTTGTTAATATATATTCAAAATGAATTTCCAAGATAATTTTGGAGTAAAGAAAGTCCTAAATATTTGATACTTTGTTTATATTCTAAAGGTTCCCCTAGAAGTTTAAAAGACTGGTAAATTTTCTGGATTGCTTCCTGCATTAAACAACATCATATTTGTTTTTTCAGTGGATAAGGACAGACCATTTTCTCTCATATATTCATATAGTTCCCTATGCTATCTAAATCTCTTTGATATAGTCTTCTAACATAATTCTGTGCTCTTTGTGGTAGTTGACTTTTTCAGAGTTACTTCCATCCACATACAGATGTCATCTGCGTATTGCACTAGAACGACATTTTTGGAGACTGCTTTTGGGAGGTCGTGAATAAGGATGTTAAAAAGAATAGGTGCTAATATGAACCTTGCGGAATTCCCATGTCTAGTTTTCTGAGTGTTGAGTGTCTTCTTCCTACTTGGCTAACATATTTCTATTATTTAAAAATGATTTAATATAATTGTACATGTTTCCAGATATTCCAATCAGTTTCAGTTTGTATAACAAGCGCCTGTGCCAGACTTGGTATCGGCTTTTTTAACATCAAAGAAGGTAGCGAGTATACTTTTCCTACGAGCAAACTGACGCTTTATTTGAGTAGATAATTTAACCAAGTGCTCAACTGTAGATCTTCCTTTCTAAAATCCAGCTTGATTAATTGGTATTACATTGTTCTTTTCACAAAAGTGCATGAGCCTATTTAAAACAATTTTTTTCTACAAGTTTACCACAATGGGAAGTGAGAGCTATAGGGCGGTAGCTGTTTTTGTCATTCATAGGTTTTCCAGGTTTTAAGATTGGAACGACTATTGAGTCTTTCCATATTTGAGGAACAACGCCATTTTCCCAGCAGTTCTGAAACTATATGATGTAGGAAAACAATGCAGTTATCAGGGAGATGTTTTAACATTTCATTGCTCACAATATCAAGACCAGCAGAGCATCTTTTGTTGCTGATACCATATATTGCACTTTTCAACTCTCTGATTGTTATCGGTGCATTAATAGAGAGATCATTATCAGGAAGAGGGTCTGAATAGAGAGGCTGCAATTGTTCTTTTTTCTCTATATATTTTACAGTTTGAGGACAGACGTCTGATTTACTATTCATAGAAAACATATCACGAAGGTTTCCGCCTTTTCTCCATCAGAAGGAAACATATTATCATTAGATTCTATTGGATAGCTTGGAAGTCTAATTCCATTTTTCATGCATTTCACTTTGTTCCAAACCTTATTTAAGTCTTTATTATCTGTAACTTCCTTTGTGCAAAAAGAATTCCAATATAGCCGTTTTGCTTTGGCTACTACATTATTACTGTGTGTCTTTGCTTTCTTCATTTCCATATGACTTTCTTCTATTAACTGTTTGCGTAAATTTTCATCTAGATTTTTTTTCTGTTTTCGCCTTAATGTACTCCTTATATTTGTCTTTTTTAAAATTAACAGCTTGTTCACATTCATTAGTCCACCAGGTATTCCCTACATGTTTAGACTGTTTGTGGTTTGTAGTCTTGGGATTGATGAATTAGCTGCCAAAATAACTGCATCCTTGAATTCTGAATGGCGGGATAGAAAAGGGTCATACACACAAAACTCCACTGCCTGGCTATACAGGGAGTGTCCGCAGGAGTATCAGCCTGCGTACGCAGAAAGAAAGAAAGAAAAAGAATTCTGAATATTGCATGTCAGTATGCTCTTGCATACATTTATTGAAGTTTTGACAAGCTAGAATAGTTTGAAATTTATCCCAGTCTGCACACTTATAGTTGTATTTCACTGGAGTATCATGTACATTATTATTACCCTGAATATTTTCTTTAACAATGGTCATAATTATAGGCAAATGATCGCTACCTAACGTATCTTTACATGTTTCCATGTACAAGATGGAGCAAGTTCTGGTGAGATAAAAGAAAGGTCTATAGCTGTAGCTCTATGTTTGGATATATCTGGGATCGGGTGATACTGCCATCGTTTAAAAGGTGGAATGAACTATCTACGATGTTTTCAACAAGACGATTACTGGCAACCGTGTTACATCATTTTCCCAGAATGGCGAGTGAGCATTAAAGTCACCCGCTATTAACCACTTATTACAATGTTGATCTTGAATAGCGCGTAGCCAGTCAGAATTCTGATCATTCGGGCCTTTAGGAAAATATACTGACATAACATGCATTGTAAAAGAATTACCAAGTTTTATATTGGCTACGCATGCATGTACATCACTGACAGATTTTGGGATTGGTGATGCACTTATGTTATACTGAAGTCCTTCACGTATATATATTGCGGTATTTACGTGACCGTTGGAACTTCCCTTGTCGTTATACTGGAGGGAAATAATAGTTAGGCAGACTGGGCAATTTGGAAGGGATAACATTCAACGATTGTAATATCAAAACTTCGTATGGGTTTGAAGAAAGATGATGACGTAAGTATGCTTGGTTTGTAGTTATAGATCTACAATTCACTGAAAAAACGACAAGTTATGTACTATCGATTGACTATATGAAGACATTATTTAAGAATCATATGAATTCTACAAGGACGTCAAATTAAATACTTAATGTACTAAGAAATGTAACGCATGAATCTAAAAAGAAATCACATGAATAAACAACTTCCAAAAAAAAGACAAGAAAAACAAAGAAAAAAAAAGAAGAAAGAAGAAAAAAAAACACACACAAAAAAAACAAGAAAACTGTGTGTGCTTATGAAAATAGTAGGCAAAATACAATGAGAATAACTATTTGTTCTGTACACGTCTTCAAGTAAAGAGGATAGGTAGTTTGACATACAACCGTCTTTCAGACGAAAAAATGACAGGGTTTTTATAATAACTATACTCAGGAACACTGTCTGCAACTCCAAAATCAACACGTGAACACTGTCTACAGCTCCTCTTTAAGGATGTAGTTAATAGTCGTACAACACATCGTAAGGGTTCCACATGAAGCTTGGTAGTCGTGGAAGCCCGTGTGGTAGTAGGAGGGTCGGGAATAGGGCCTATTGCTGTCTTCTAGGTGGCAGGCTATTGTGTCGTGGTCTGGATCTACGTGGAGTCACCCAGAAGAGGTTCCGCAAGGCTCTCCCTATGTTTCCGGCTAGGACGCTGGTTCCTCTTCGATTGGGATGAATCTGGTCCTTCATGAAGTTCAGACTGGTTTTCAGGTTATCATGATACACGATGGTTATTCTATCATGTTCGTAGGTTCATTGGACAGTATAGCATTG